>JARHVA010004678.1:177500-777500 GCA_037957365.1 Torreya grandis | reverse complement strand
AATCCTGCTAGATACATATATGATGCTTAAAATGAGCAAAATCAACTTGATATCCTAATCACAATTTTTGGTTATGTTTATTGACCCATGATTCTTATCTATTATAATTTTTAAATTAGTGGTACACAGTCTAGATGTATGATTCATAAACATGTAAATAGAGAATATATGTAACATCCCCGCTTTTGTTAAGTGCACAAGTTTAATAATAACACAAAACTAATGATTTCGTGCATGGTACATAGTCTAACATGGGAGAGCCTGGCACGTAAGTATTGAGGTGAGAATTCCAAATAGATGTGTAACTCATCTTCAATTATAAGTAAACACATTTCAAACTCTATAACTCTCTGATGAACAAATTGGAATCCCAAATCTTGGTGCCTCCAGAGCAAAACACCTTCTTAAACCAACTATAATGTAGATTTCATAATTTCTATATAGCTTCCTTATATATAAGTATTTTCTAATAGATGTAAAAAATCTCCCTAAATTAGTTTAGTTTGAATATAAATAGAGTTTATGTTGACCAAAAAATACAGAGTTTGCCTAGTTTGTGGATAGCTATTTGCTATTGTTTGTAGGTAGCTAAGTATTTTATATAGCTCAATAAATCTATAGATTGACTCAATAGAATAGACCCCCAATTCACTATGAAATATATACATATAGTTTTATATATATAATTCTTTATATATGTATGTGATAAATCCCATGTATTTGAATCATCTATTTTTAAATTGATTTTGCTATTTTGAAAGCTTAAAGAACATACAAAATCAGATCACCCACCTGGAGGATCTATCTTTTGGGTAACTCACTTTGATCTGCTTATTTTATTTTCTTCTTCTCTTCTATTGTGCTTCCCTCTCCGCTTCTATTTTCTACAATACATAAAAACTATGCCAATTCTCTTAAATAGGAAATAATTGCTAATGTCTTTTCCAAATTTTTGTTTTATCTTAATATTTTTACCAATTTTAAGACATTTAATTCTTTTCTTATTTTCTTATAGATTTTTAGTTTATTTCTCTCTTTTTTCTAATTTTAATTTTTTTCGTTCTTTTTTAAAAACAATATCCTTTTAAAATTTTAATATGAAATTCCAATTTCATATTTAACAAAGTTAACATTTAATTATGCTTTAGCAATTTAATGGTAAAATCATAAATAATAACTCATATTAAAATGTATTTTTATAGAATTTTCCTTTAATTGTATTAATGACACATTAGGTTAAACACACAAAGGGAATTCATTTTATAATCTTACCTATTCAAGCAATCATAAAAAACATCAATTTAAACAAACACCCAAAAATAATCATTTTTAAATGCATTTTTTACCATGACTAACTATTATGGTGTGTGCAGGGATTTGTTAGCTCTATGTTGACTTGTGATGTCTCCATCTATATCACCCTCTATGATGATGCTCTCCCTCTGGTACACTTGAGGGAAGAATTCTCCTACATCCACCTGACAACACATACGTAATTGGATCTTTTCACATGATAATCATAAGTAATAATATATAACTAAAATAATTCATTAATATGTTTAAAAAATAAAATCATACATAAAATAATTTATATTAAGCAATCATGTATTATCATCTAACTAAGCAACATTATATTATCTTGAAATAGCATAAATCTGAAGCTTAATTAGAAATATAACCAAATCTAAATTTGTTAATTGCAGATATCCATAGATAATCTAGCAATTTTGTATGATGAGGAATTGAGATTTAATAATTCATCCATAAAAACCCATTCCAATAGCTCTAATGCATACATATTTGGTGGGAGAATAAAGCACTGAAAAGGAAAAGGAATCAAACATAACATACAAAGCAGTTATACATCATAAACCACAAGCTAATAAAGAGAAACCAAAACCTATTCCCATCTCCCTTTAGTGGTGAATTTAGAAAATAAAAATGGAATGGTCATAGATTAATATGATAGTGATTATGATGATGATGATAACAACATAGTAGATATGGTATATGATCAACTACACAAGTTAGAATGCATTCCTTTAGATGAATATTTATCTCATACTCTATTCACACCTATTGGAGTTGGATAATATTTTGATAATTTATATACAATAAAAATGAATAAATCATAAATTCATATTCAATCATAATCATTTAGGGTCAAAGGAAAGGAAATAATGACAAATCATCGGTACATTTGAAATGAAAACAATAGTTTCAATATTATTTCACATCAAGCATAAGAAACACTAAATTCAAATATTACTTGAACAATGGCATGACATTGAACATGATATTGTGTGTGTGTGTATATGTGTATCAATCCCTTTCAAAAATATCTCACATAAAATTACATAGGGTAGCCATAGGATACATTTCATTTGCAAATTTAATGATTTTATGGCACTAGACACTTAGTTTGGTACATAACACTAGCGTTAATTTAGGCATCCAGTTGGGGTGCAAGTGTCTAGGAAATTGTAAAAAAAAGTAGAAGTCCAGAACTTGTAGAGGATGATAATAAGTATGTCTATAGTATTTTGAGTAGTATAGAAGGCATGGTCATCAGAATAACATATGGTTATGCTAAGAGATAAGTAATATGCATAAGAGATAGTGGATGTAATCTTTTCAGCAATAGGTAATTGAAAGGTACATCCATGAGAAGTACTTATCAAGTATAAAATATTGATGTGATATATAATTCATATTTAGTGTCTACATTTTCTCCTTTTTAATCTAGTAATGAAATTGCTTCTTTAAATGAAAATAAATACATACATGGGTGTGTATAACACACATTGCCTTTGTGTGAGCCCAACTTAAATTATTTATTGGTGAATACTCTTTAACCAATAGTATGTTATAGTATATAATCAATGAATATAATATGAAATCAAAATCATTTAAATTATTAAAATATAAATATCATGGTTTAGGAGTACACCTATGTATCGATGCATCTGCCTTGCCTTTTAACAACTTGATTTGAAAAGATACATCATTTTGAACCATTTAAACTGAGATTGAGACAAATGTAAATATTTAAGTGCGTATATATATAGAGGTTAAATTTAAAACATCCCCCAAACTTGGATAAAATGTGATCTTCCACCTGATAGTCGATATTAGCTCAACTGTGCGACACAAACATACTTATAACCCGATGAGTGTGAGTTGTTCCAAGTTAACCCACACTATAAATCCAGTGAGGTTGGATGATGCAATCAAGTCCAACCTATAAAATTTTCAAGATTGAATTATTTAATCACCTCAACCATGCTAAAATCAAACCAACTACTTCAGTATATTGGCTCAATAATAGTCCAACCTAGTGAGCTAAAGTTCATAAAAGTATTTGAAATGTAAAAAATGATTTTGATTTTCTAATTTATGTACCCTTTTCATAGCATATGTACCTCATATATGTATCATATTGAAACCTATGTATAGTGTGGTACCAATGTATAGAGTTATGCCATAATTGTGTTTCCAAATCATATAACTATAAATTTTATCCAATTTAAAAATTGTGTAAGTGTGGAGAACATGTTTCCAAAACCACTGAAATCTAAAACTAAAAGTTGGTATAAGTTTGGAGAACATGTTTCCATAACATTCCCCCGCTGTATATCTAAATATATGAACTATGAAAAATGTGAAAGTCATGTCTCTATGACACACCCCCACTAATATGCCCCCATTTTGAGGTGAGGGGAAGTAGAAAGTGATAATTACCTTACCTCAAAAGGATAAAATAACCATATAATTTATGTATTAACCATGTAGCACATAAGAGAAACATGTCTAGGTAGATATATCATTAAAGCATGAAAAATGTGATCACATAAATCCTTAATATGCATGATATATATGATGGCAATGTAAATATAGTAATAGTACAATCTCAACAAGTAATTAAGCACACACACAAGAGCACTCAAAATCAAATCAAAATACAATGGTTCAAAGATACCTAAAAAAGGGGGCATATTCAAATGCAACACAATTAAAGGGACATGACTTAGTCAAATGTCTACAAAGAAAGGAATGACATATGCAAATATCCATACAACAAGCAATGACATATTCAAATGTCAAAGTAAGCAAACAAAGGCATGGGTGCCACAAACAATGGAACATATTCAAATTCTCAACATGTAAGATAAGACACTCAATGAAGTGCTTAAATGAAAAGCATAAGCAACCATCATAAACATAACATATTATCCCTTGGATATATGTGTTAGTAAAAAATGTCAAGTACATAGCATATTGAGTACACTACAAAAGGTATGAGCATGAATAAAGGCATGTGTAACTACATAAACTCAATCATGATAATGGAAAGTCATCATACAATTGTATAACATTTGTGTCTATCAAGATCAAAAAC
Source organism: Torreya grandis (assembly GCA_037957365.1). Lineage (NCBI taxonomy): Eukaryota > Viridiplantae > Streptophyta > Pinopsida > Cupressales > Taxaceae > Torreya > Torreya grandis. The sequence goes on along the minus strand of JARHVA010004678.1, from coordinate 773,101 downwards.
ATTGGATGCCCACAATGTATATATGACATGAGTAGAAGGAAGTCCCAACATTTGTATAAGAATAGATCATGAATCTATGTATGATTTTATCACACTCAGATGATGTGTGAAACACATGTATATATAAGGTATTAATATGGCATATACCAACATGGAACCAACAACATATGTGCCAAGAAGTTAATAGAACATGTAAAATCTGAAGTCATTTTTGAATTTTTTGGTATTTTGGAAATATTTTCAAAGAGAACTATCATATTATCCCATCTAATGGATGGTCACATGTATCTCCCCACTAGGAAATTAGTGTAATAAATTGACAGTACTTCCAAGAAACATGTATGAGCATAATATGTGGAAATGTAGTATCTGTAATGCTCTACGTATGTATAGTGTGACTTTATGTTTGTGAAGGAACAATAAAATGAATAGGGGTTCATGGAACCCATCATTGAGTGTTTTATGGTTTTTTTAAAATATCAGTAATAAGAACATGATTATGTGATCTATATATATGAATATGGTGTGTAGTAGATGAGGATTTTATGGAATCCATTGTGTATCTCTTATGTAATGGTATCTCAAGTGTCGGCCACCTTGAAAATATAATTGCATGTTACTTACCTTTTCATTGATGATTAACCTTAATATGTTTGATAATTAATTGTCTAGGTATAAACATCTCTTGTTCAAGTCGATGTTCATACAAAATACCAAAAATTGTAACTACCTTATTTCCATTAATGTATTTAACACACTCATGCACTCTATAAGGTACTACAAGTAGAGTGTGTATCCAAGTTCATCCCAAAATAACATATTAATGAGTCTCATGTATGGTATGTTGGGTGAATATTTTTTCGTCAACTAACTGATGATAAAATAGGTATATCAACCACAGCATAGGGAGATTTACAAAATGAGAAGTGTGGATTTACCAGATCTAGACGAGGTAAATCTCTCCTCTCATCAAGGGGAGGTTTCCTATTAAATATTTATACGTTGAATATATGTATATAATTAAGCAAAAAAAAACACATGGGGTGGTATCACAGCATCTACTTCTCTTTTTTCAGAAGTAATGTATAAAGAACAAAAGAGGGAAATCCTAGTCCAAAGCCAACAACATTCCTCTTCTTTCAGGAATGGTATCAAACGTGGAGCAGAAAATCACCTGAAGTGATGAAGTTCTCAAGAACACTCACGTAAGCACAAAGTCTTCCATAGTTTCCTTCGCCAATTCGAAACAAGTACAACTGTAGAGTGAAGTGAAGCACAAAGTCTTCACCTGAAACTACAAAAGATAACTGAATCTCAAAGATAAAAGTAGCACAAAGTCTATCTTCTAACTTCCAAAAATGCCCTCAGATAATACTAACACACCCACTTTGCTTATTAAATTAGATAAATAAGATATTACTAGGAAAAATGACATAAGAACTATTTCCTAAATAACACAGACAATCTCAACACAAAGTCTGAAATAACTTGCTTCTCATTCATTCAACAAAATATGATTTACAAATTTGAGCACAAAGTCTCAAAAGTTGCTTCAATTTCAGCAGAGTGTTTGCTATTAATTTTTCCAAGATCATTTACAAATGAGGTCTCCACTATATATAGGGAGAAAATCCTCAAAAAGAGAAAATAATAAAATATACAAAATATCTTGGTCAAAGATGACTCATCTTTGACTTTTAGATATTTTTTCAAAATATTTACATGTAATTACATTTTTCAGAATTGCATGTACTTTGCACAAAATAGAAGTGCATAAGGAGAGAAGAAGAAAGAAGGAGAGAGATTCAGTTCTTGTTGCCAGATTTCTTCATATGTGCATCGAACATTGTGATAGATGCCTGAATTCTAATGTTATCTGGTGCAACTGTGTTCTTAGAGATGATTTTGGCTCTAATCAATGCATCCTCCAATGCTGTGATGGCTTTAGCATGGCCAGTTAATCTGAATTTTAGATTCTCCAAAGTTAATTGAGCATCTAGAATGCCATCCACAGTAGACATTGAGAAGGATTTTTCTTCAAAATCTCTCTGAACCATCTCCTTGAAATTCTAAATCATTTCTTCTAATGGAAGGAACTGATTGTCCTTAGAGGTCAGGTTGCATGGCAGCTCTTCTAGTTTATTCAGCAGGCTCAGGTCACTCTTCTCACTAGCCTCCTTGAAAGCTTTGAGATCGTCAATTAGATCATTGAGTACCTAAATCCTGAAGATCAGTGACTCCTTGATTTCAACATAGGAGTCCTTGCTGGAGATGACACAATAGATATTAAAGTGCTTTTATTGAGATCTTTCATTTCCTTCCATCTGCTAAGATCTTTTTCTGAACTATCGATCTCTTGAGAAATAAGGGAGACGAAGTCATCTAGTTTTGCTTTTACCTTCCTCATTTTTCCTATCCTTTTTGCAACTTCTGTAAGCAGAGAAACTCCCTGAGTATGCATTTTTTCAATATAGTCTTCTAGGACTTTTCCCTTTAAATAAGTCTTTTCTGCTTTTTGAATGATTGAGTCATCCACGGAGAAGGCCTCTGGAGTTGTTGCTTCAGAAAGAAGAGTGAACATTTTTATCACTGTCATTAGCTACTCTACTTTGGCCTTGTAATAATCCTTCATTTCCTTCTCTCGATCGAATTTTTGGACCATGATGTCCATAGCCAACTGAAGATCGCTTTTCGCACCTTCGTGAGTAAATTTTCCAAGTTTAACATGAGAGATGGAATAGCTGCTCATCTCAAAACCCTCAAGGGTTACATCCTGTGGAGGCTTGGCAATTTTCAAAAAAAATTGTCCTTTTTCTTCGACCAATTTGGAGAGGATTCTTGGCCTCTTAGGAGCCTTTGCTTTCACCGGCACTATTTTGCCAAAGTCAAATTCGTCTAGGGAGATGGCCATCTTCTTTCTTTTTGGCGTGAAAGCAGACATCCAAGGTGGGAGAAAAGTACCTGTTGTTGCAATGGTTGTCTCAGCCAGTGTTACAGTAGCAGTTTCCATACTGCTAGTGGTGACAGTAGTTGTAGTTGGAGTAACTGGCAAAACTGCACCAACTACTGATTATGGCTCGGGTGCAGGGCTTGCTAGCAAGTTGAGGGAAGGAGACGATAGACTTGGAATGGATCCAAAAGAGTGAGGGGAACTTCCAAAAGGGCCCTGAGGATCACCAAATATGACTCTAAAAGGAGAAGCAGCTCCAAAAGAGGGAATATTGATAGGAGAGATGGGAGAAGAGGGTACCATAAGAGATTGAGGGGGAGAAGGAGATACGCTCTTGATCAGCTGTGCTTGTTCTTGTGAGAGCGGAGGTCCAGTGCTAGGTTGCCCTGACGGTTGATCATCTTTCTCCATGGGTTGAGCTGCCTGTGTTTGTGGGTTTCGTTCCTCAGTTCCTTTTGGTAACACTTTAGGCTCCTCAGAAGCCTTAGGTTTCTTGGATACAAAGATGATCTTAGGCTTGTGAGGCCTAAAAGGAGAAGGGACATCACCTTTGTTTTTAGTTATGTTCTCTACTTTCCTCTTCAATTTTGCCTGGTATTCAGCCTCTGATCCTATAACAAATTCCTTCAAGGTGATCCCTTTCGCTACTAACCAATCATTGGTGTTAGCCAATATTAGTTCGAATCTTTTTCTCAGAGAAGTCAGCTCCTTCTAAGACCACTGAATTGGAAGAAGAGGGCAACCAGCAACCTTCTCTACCAAATACTTGTTATTAACAATGTTTCCATCATCAACCAGATTAGAGAGGATCTCTGCAAGCCCTAGGTATTCAATTTGCTCTAAGGTCAGCCTGTAATAGTCCATTTTCTTAATCTCCTCGGTCATTCTGAGGTCAACCCAGATATCTTCAATCATGGGTTCATGGAATTGGGTTTTCCTCCTGATCTTCTCCTTGACTCCCCTGTAGTCAAATTTTTCTCGTCTTTTGAATGGTTTTAAAGTAATCATCTGCATTTTAATTTCCATGACCTTGGCTTTGGTTAATGTTGCAATGGAATACCTGCCAATCTCAATTAGAAACTTGAAACCTGGTCTCTTTAGTTCCATCTGTCTAGTATGCACGACAACGAGTTGTCGGCAAAGTTCCATTAGAACTAATTTATCTAAAGGGAACCTGGGGAGCATGTAGGGGTAGCCCTTGTAAAATTTGACTCGAAGATAACAAAAAGTGGGGAACTGAAGGAACATGCAGCCGTAATCATTGACCACTGCCCAAGCCTCGTCTGATATTCTCTTTTGCTTGAGTTGAGGGTCAAAGAGACATAAAAATGTAGTGAAAAAGTAATTATTTACCCTCTTGAAGTGATGGGTTGACCCTTGAAATGTCAGCTGAAGATAATATGAGTAGACTGGGGTGGTCTTTCTATCTCCTTCAGTAGTTAATCCCAGGAAAGACCGCATTACGGCAGCTATGTAAACCAGGTACGAAGTCATGTAGAACTTGAATGAAGTATGTACCTTGGTTAACTACTCATGGAGGGCATTGCTGATTTGCTCTCCCCAAAAGATGGCTTGTTTCCCCTAGAGGATGATCTTGATGAATGGATACATCCATTCATGGAACTGTGAAAAAGACGGGAGGCCCCATACTCTACTGAAAAGGGTGATCAAATCACCAACTTCTTCAATGAAATCGCTCCTTGAAAAGTTTCGTGGCCATCTTGATAAGCTCATCTTGGGGGACTTCAACCACTTATGGTTCATAACTTTCTTCGCCCTCTCAGGGTCTTTGTCATACTCCTTCTGAGCATCCCCGAAGTCAATTTGGGTTACTTCAGTGGCTAGAGGGCACATGAAAACTTTATCAATAAATTTGGAGTCTAACCAAATCACCATGTTACCACTGGCATCTGAGACCGACCTGGTCTCTTTGTTGTAGAAGTGAGTGCATTAGAGGACGAACTCAGTATGATGCGCTGCTACCAGAAAGGCGGCCACCAAGTAGATGTTGCTCTCGATGATCCTCTTCATCCTAGTGCTTAGATTCGTCACCTTTGTTCATGCTAAGAATTCAGCCATGTTCACATGGCCGATCTCAGTGTCTCAGATATCATCGACGTTGGAGGTGATAGAAGTGAGGGGAAGGATGCCCTGATACTTGTATTTCATTGTTTTTGCCTTCTTGGGAGACGCTTCCGTCATTGGAAATGATCTCGATCGGATGGGAGCAGATGTGCAAGAATTCACTAATTGAACTGCAGTCATGATCACAACAATTAGAGAAGAAATGAAGAATGGGGGAAAATGCATTTTGAGTGATCATGCCCACAGAGGTCACTTAAATAGGCTGAGTCAGGAGAAGGAGCAAAAAATGAGAAAGAAAGGGAAAGAAAAGGACAGGTGGGAAATTTTTGGGAGTTAGGAAAATCTGGGGGAGGGATGCACGGGTGGCAAAATTTGTTTCCCCTGCATCTAGATATGAAAAAGTGTAAGGGCAGTGAAATTTTCTGCCCATGTAGTGATGGCCTGCATAGGCAATGAATTTTGCTGCCTTTGCAGGTTAGAGGAAGAAAAAGCAAGGGCAGCGAATTTCACCACCCCTGCGAGGAATACCTGTAGAGGTGGAAAAATTTGCCACCATTGCAGAGAAGGGTTGCACAGGTGGTGAATTTTGCCACAGATGCACGTGAGGCAAGGAATGTGCATGAGCAGCTAAATTCACCACTCGTGCATGAGAGGGTGAGTGCAGAAGCTCGCGAGCTAAGAAGAGGGACGGCTTTGTTGCCATCACTAGTAGGGAAGAAAAACTTTTAAACTAACCTAAAAATAATGGAAAGCTAAGGAAAAACAAATAAAAACAAATGCAAAAGCAAGATCTACCTGAGAAACCACGTGCACCATGGGGTTGAATCTACCAAAATGCACTTTGACTCGTCAGCTGGGTCGCTCAGACGCAAGAGGCAAGAGAGGAGGAGGAAACAATGAAAATAAAATGGCTCAAATCGATTTATATGAGGTGAAAAATCCACCCCAACAACCCTCTATGTGTGGCAATAAATGCCACACATGGTTATCGAGACGTGCAGGGGTGGCAAAATTTGCCACCCTTGCATGTTTCGGGTGTAGGGGCTGCAAAATTTGCCACCCTTGCAGGGAAAAGTGCAGAGGCAGTAAAATTTGCCACCTTTGCAGGGAAAAGTGCAGAGGTGGTAAAATTTGCTGCCCTTACACAAAAATAAAGAAAATGTAAAGGCGGCAAAAAAGGCAACTCTTACATGAAATGGAAGAAAAGACTGACTCAAGAAGAGGTAGTCTAAAGAGGGGACTTGGTTCTCAGAATGTTTTGAGACCGTATCAGCCTTCACTTTTTGGGAAGATGCGTTTCATAATTTTTGGAAGGTTTAGGTGGACCAAGACGAGAATGAGAAAAACTCGCCTCGAAAACAAAATTAGAGAGACAAAAGATGAAATGGACAAGTTTCGTAGGGGGTTGTTCCCAAAAATGAGCTAAGCTAATTTTAGAAACAATAGTTGGCTCCTGTTGGGGAACTTCCGTTGATCAAATTGATTAGCAGGAGTAGAAACCAGTCTCTAAGTGCCTTCATCCAAGCCATTGGGCTATGGATTCAAGCTAAAAAATAAAAGAAAGAAAATAGACAAAACATAAAAACTGTACATATATACAAACAGACTCATCTAAGCTTCAAGGATTGAACAACTTCAGATGCTACCCAATGTGAGGTAGTGCAAATGGCGTTCCATCTTAGTACTGCAGCAAGAAGCTAGCCTCACCATAGAGCTGCCGAATGGTAAATGGGCCTCTCCACAGGGAGTCAAATTTTCCATGCATCCCTTTTGGTTCCCACCTCTTGTCCCACAACAAGACTTGATCTCTGACTTGAAATTCATGCACTCTAGCTCTCTTATCAAAAAGCGCCTTCACCCGATTTTGATTCTCCATAATTCAGTCCACTACCATAACTCGTTCATTCAGCTCAGTCAGACACATAATCTTTTTGTTGACTGAGCTTTCAAAGGTTGAGTCTTCAATTGCTTTAGTTAGCCTGAGCGCTGGTAGTTTAAGGGTGATGGATATTTCTACATTTAATCCATATAAAAGTTGGAAAGGTGACATACCTATAACTCTTTTAGGTGTTATCCTGTCAGCCCAAAAAGCATCATACAAAGCTTTGTGCCATGTTCTCTGGTTGTCGTCTACCAACTTCCTGATAATGGTGACCAGGTTCTTGTTACTCGATTCTGCTTGTCTATTTTCCTGAGGAAAATAATCTAAAGTGTGAGATAAGGTAATCCCATAACTAAAGCAAAATTGAGTAATTTCATATGGGGAAAAATAGGCCGCATTATCTGTTACAATTTTTAATAGAACCCCAAACTGAGAGATGATATTTTCTTTGAAAAAATTACACATTACTTCAGATGTAGCATGCTTGGTTAGGATGGCCTCCACCTATTTGGTAAAGTAATCTGTTGCAGTGAGGACATAATCATTCTTGGCACTTGAAGATGGGTTAACCACACCAATGAAATCAATACCCCACTGTTGGAAAGGTTCTTCAATTATAACTGGCTTTAGAGGTAATGTAGCTAGCTTAGGCTTTCTAATGAATTGTTGACACAATTCGCACCTACACACCCATTTGTAGGCATCTTGAAAAAGCATGGGCCAATAGTACCTTGCTCACAAAATCTTGTGAGCTATCACTGGTGCAAAAAAATGCCCTCCACAGGCCAAATTGTGAAAAGACTTCAAGAGTCTTTCTTGTTGCGCCTTATCAACACAACGAAGAAATGCCCCATCCAGGTTTCTCTTGTAAAGACCATTGTCCCACAGGACATAACCAACCACTTTCAATTTAACATTCCATTTTTCTTTATAAGAAAGATGAGTGGGACATTCACCATATGTCAAAAAGTGAGCAATATATGAATACCACTCATCAACGATTGCAACAAAAAGGACTGTAGACACATCCTCAGTCTCTACTTCATTTTTGCTTTATCTGGAATGTTGTCAGCGATCAACTGGCAAAGACCCTTTACCCATACAAGATTTGTAGGTTTGATATCCAAATCGAACTCTTGATTCTTGGCAATCCAATTACCTCACTTCATACCAAACTCTTGCTGAGTCAAAATAGATTTTACTGTTGTGTCAGGTAAGAGAATTTTGGTGTGCGAGTTCAAGATATAAAACTTGAAATGCTTGACTGTTTTGACCACTGCATATGCATGTTTTTCTATGTTAGAATATTTTATCTCATGGACCTTGAGTGGGCAACTCATGAAGGAGATAGGAGATTCTACACCTTCCTGATTTGGTTGAACTAAAATGGTCGATAGTGTATGCTCAAAAGCATAACTATATATTTTGAAACTTTTAGTATAGTCAGGACAAACCAAGACTGGTGCATGAGCAATTGCCTTTTTGATTTCATTGAATGTTGATTTACCTTCAACGGTCCACCTAAATACAGCATTGCCTTTCATCATGTCAATAATGTGACGAGTTTTCTCAGCAAACTCAGGAATGAACTTTCAAAGCAAATTCACCTTTCCAAAGAAAGAGTGAACTGCGGTCTTGCTGGTAGGTAGAGCAAGTTCTTAGATGGACTTGGCTCTCTCTGGATCAATTCTAATACCTTCTCAGGACACGATGTGTCTGAGAAGTTTCCCTTTAGTTATTGGGTTTAAAGAGATATTGTTTTGACAACAGCATTCCAGTACTTTTTGCAAATGGTGAACATGCTCAGAATGATATTTTGAAAACACTGTCAGATCGTCCAGGTATACTATAATGAATTTTCCCATCTCATCTTTGAAAGCAAGATCTATCGCCCTTTGAAAAGTGGTGCCTACGTTTATCAAACCAAAAGGCATTCTTCAGTAAGTGAATGTGCCCCAAGGCGTGGTGAACGCTATCTTATGTTGATCTGCTTTTTTGACTTCGACTTAGTTGTACCCCAAAAAACCATCTAGCATTGATAACATTTCTGAACCTGTTACCATTTGTAGCACTTGATCCATGATAAGAAGGGGGTAGTTATCTTTTAAGGACAACTAGTTTAAGTTTCTGAAATCCACAAAGATTCAAATTTTTCCATTCTTCTTCTTGACGGGCACTATGTTGGCAATCCATGTTGAGTGATGGATTGAAAAAATTATTTGGGCATCCAGCATCTTTTGTATCTCAACTAAAATAGTACCTGAGATTTTTAGATTATATTGCCTGGATTTCTGCTTGTAAGGTATAGAGTTGGCTTTCAGGAGAATGTCATGGCGAATGTCATTTGGCCTGAGTGATTTCAAATCATCATAGAAATAGGCCAATACATTCATGTATTGGCAGAGTAGACTAACGAGCTCAAATCTTTCCTCGGGAGTGCAGCATTTCCCAATATTTACCATCTTAGGATCGCGCTTGGTTCCCAAGTTTACCTGATCAAAGTCTTGAGAGGACTTTGAATCCATTCGTTGTTGCTTAATAAACCTGTCATGGTTATCAAACAATTTCTCTAGGGACACTAAGCCTTTTATAATCTTATTTCCTTTAAGCTGTAGAAAGTCCTCACCTGTGTTCGCATGGGCCTCAGGAGCTGCTCCACACTCTCAGAGTTCACTACCTTCAAAATACAGTTGTTCAAAACTATCTTTTTGCTCCAAGAAGGTGATAATTTGATCATCATTGTTAAACACTTGCCAGTGGCCAGAATTATCTAGTACACTTAGTCGAAATACCAGCTCAATAGTATACTTATCTCCCTTAAAATCTAGGTGAGGAACTAGAAGGGTGGCAGAGATAGCCAATGCATCTGCTCGGTCATTGAATTCACTCAGAATGGCAAAAATGTTGAAAGCATCAAAATTTTCAATCTGATCCTAGACTAGGGTGTGATAGTGGCACAACCTCTCATTCTTTGTCTGATAGAGGTTTCTCACCTGATAGAATATCAACTCAGCATTCCCTTTAGCATGGAGTTCCCTAATGCCCCTTTCTTTGGCAGCCTATAGTCCAAGCAATAGGGATTTGTATTCAGTCGTGTTGTTGGTATTGTTGAACTATAATTTGTAAGACAAAGGAATAATATCTCCCTGAGGGGATATCAACACAACTCTGGCTCCCGACCCAGTAGAAGAGTAGCTACTGTCAAATTCTAAGGTCCATGCCTCGTTAGATGCTACTTTTTCTGTGAAAACTCTTTTGCTTGGGGAAAAGACTCTTCCATGTGTTCGTCTTGATTTGTCGATTTTTTTGATGCGTCAGGTGAACACAATCTCGGGTTATCACTCGAAGGAGTTTCATAAGATGTCTCGTGGGTTCCGTCCGTAGATAAGAAGTAGTTGCCCATGCCTGAGGACTCAAATAAAATTTGAGCTTTTGGTGCTGAAGACCGGGTAACTACATACCTTTCTTCTTTTTCAGGAAGTAACTTCTTCATGACACCTTGAACTGGGATCATTGCTTCTGATAAGTCCATACTTAGCTCTCCTCTGACATCTTTGCAGAAATTCTGCCCAAGCAGGATGCCATAAGATGCAGGAACATTGGCTACTAAAACTGTCATTTTTATCTGCTTTTCTGGAAAAGCCGCGAAGGCATATTGAGCATCTTTTATCTGACCAAAGAAAGGGACTTATTTATTTTCCATGGAGAAACACCTCCCAAATGTTTTGGTCAAAGTCAGGCCAAGAGAATCCACCACTTTCATGGGCATGACATTATCTGAAGCTCCAGAGTCTATAATACAATTACTCAATTTATAACCATTTATAAGTAAGGAAACATAGAAAGGTTCTATTTTTCTGGGAGCAACAGGAGGAGTCACAACAAGATTGTTTTGAGCCAATTTGTCTTTAGGGGGATCAGGAATAATATTCAAAGAATCTTGTCCTACGAGGACAGCTTTGTTTTTTACATATTCTGCTAACCTATCAAATTGTTCTAGGTTAGCTCTCAGATATTCAACCTCTATCATTTAAATTTTAGTCTTTCTAGCATGATCGATTATATCAAATAATTGAAAATAACTTGCAACAGAGGAAGAGAGTCCATCATCAGGGACTTTAACAGGTGTGACACTGGTCTGAGTAGCAGAAGTGGAAGATATTGGGTGATTAGGAGTACTCACCTTTTTATGAGTTACCTAATTTTTTTATTGTGGAGGCAATGGAGTCCCGCATTTGGCAATGGAAACCGCTGGTCAGGGTTCTTCATCTACCTTTCCTTTGTCAGTCTGTGAAGCCATCTAATTTTGAGATCTAGTGAAAATAGCGTAAGATCCATCCAAACCCTCTCATTTACTTCCAGCTTCATCCTGGTAATCCAAAAAACTGATATTGGAGTCACCAATTAATTCCTCTTCCTACTCATTGAAGAGATTAACATCTTCTTGTTAATCTAAATGAGGTTAAAAAGAGTTGTCGTGCTCAGCTTCTAGGTAGTTGATCACTGAATTGATAGGTGCTGCTTCAATGGCTAATCTCTATAGAGGGAGAGGTAGGCGATTGGATTGCCCTTCGTTTTGGGCAGCATTACCCTGATATTATTGATTTTGGAACATTCTCCTAGGTGCATCTCGATAGGTAGGAGCAGACGTACCTTGGGCTATTTGCCTCTTCAAAGCTATCAGTTCATTTGTTAATTTCTGCACCATAAGATCTGTAGTACCTGAAGAACTTTCAGCAGATGAAGAGAATTTATTTTTACTAGGATCTTTTTTTATCTTACCTGCCAAGATAAGATCATCTTCAATCTCGGTAGCCAAGCTTTGAGCTAAGGCTAGATTCATAGGGCCAGGTCACCTCAACAAGAAACTTACTTCAGAAAGCTGTGAATTGATAAAAAAACACTTGAGATTTTTCGGTGTGGGCTGAGCTATGGTTGGAATCCGATTTCTCAACTTGTTTAATTTAGCTACAAAATCCCTCATGGGTTCCTGGGATTCTTTTTTCAACTATATTAGCTGAGTCAACAAAGCATGTGCATCTTTAGTAGGTTTAAACCTAGCTTTGAATTTGGACTTGAGCGTATCCCAGTCTGTTACTGACCCCACTTGCAGGTGATAAAACCAATCTGTGGCAGTTTCTTGCAAAGTTTCCATGAAAAGCCTAACTGTTACATCCTTGAATTCCATGCCGATCATGCCACATGCTATGGAGAAAGTGGAAATATGCTCGTTGAGATGAACCTTTCCATCACTAAAAAACTTAGGAAAATTTTTTCTAGAACTACGAGGTAGTTCATGCAAAGGTGCAGTCAAATTGAGAGGACTAAAGGAATTACCCCATGGGCCTTGAGCCATTATGTTAGGGTGATTAAATGGTGGGATAACAAATCTTGGTGGGGTATTTATAGGTAGAGTATGGTTAATAATAGGAAAAGAAGCTCTACCTTACGCTGGTGACCTGATAAAGTTAGGAGGAAAACTCCTAGAACATTGGAGGAAAGGTGACGGAGAAAAGAGATCAAAGTTACTTTGCAGTGCCAACTCAAACACAGGGTCAACAACACCCTTAGATCTCTGGCTTCTAGTGTCGCAAGGAGTTGCCAGATTTCAAAAATGAGAAAGGGACTGAAATGGTTTCAAGTTGAAGTTTCAGACTTCAAAATGCACGTTCTTCCCAGCGGCTCTGGTTCTGTAAACCGGATAATGTAACGGAGGTGGAGGGAGATGGTAAGGCTATAATGATAATGGGTAAGACATGGAGTGGAGTCACCAGACTATGTAATGAATAAGGGTAGGGACTGCTTCAATCTAAAACTTGAGGTTTCAGACTGCACATTCGAGGTCCCCAGCAGAGTCACTAAAAAGTTGTTGGATGAATATTTTGTCATCAACTAACTGATGACAAAATGGGTATATCAACCACAGCACAAGGAGATTTACACCACGAGAAGTGTGAGTTTACTAGATCTAGATGAGGTAAATCTCTCATCTCATCAAGGGGAGGTTCTCTATTAAATATTTATACGCTGGATATATGTATATAATTAAGCAAAAAATAACACATGGGGTGGTATCACAGCATCTACTTCTTTTTTTCAGAAGTAATGTATAAAGAACAAAAAGGGGAAATCCTAGTCCGCATCGAACAACATTCCTCTTCTTTCAGGAATGGTATCAAAAGTGGAGCAAAAAATCACTTGAAGTGATGAAGTTCTCAAGAACACTCATGTAAGCACAAAGTCTTCCATAGTTTTCTTCGCCGATTCAGAACAAGTACAACCGTAGAGTGAAGTGAAGCACAAAGTCTTCACCCAAAACTACAAAAGATAACTAAATCTTAAAGATAAAAGCAGCACAAAGTCTATCTTCTACCTTCTAGAAATGCCCTCAGATAATACTAACACACCCACTTTACTTATTAAATTAGATAAATAAGATATTACTAGGAAAAAGGACATAAGAACTATTTCCTAAATAACACAGACAATCTCAACACAAAGTCTGAAATAACCTGCTTCTCATTCATTCAACAAAATATGATTTACAAATTTGAACACAAAGTCTCAAAAGTTGCTTCAATTTTAGCAGAGTGTTTGCTATTAATTTTTCCAAGATCATTTACAAATGAGGTCTCCATTATATATAGGGAGAAAATCCTCAAAAAGAGAAAATAATAAAATATACAAAATATCTTGGTCAAAGATGACTCATCTTTGACATTTAGATATTTTTTTGAAATATTTACATGTAATTATATTTTTCAAAATTGCATGTATTTTGCACAAAATAGAAGTGCATAAGGAGAGAAGAAAAAAGAAGAGAGATTCAGTTCTTGCTGCCAGATTTCTTCATATGTGCATCAAACATTGTGATGGATGCCTGAATTCTGATGCTGTCTAGTGCATCTGTGTTCTTAGAGATGATTTTGGCTCTGATCAATGCATCCTTCAATGTTGTGACAGCTTTAGCATGGCCAGTTAATCTAGATTTTAGATTCTCCAAAGTTAACTGAGCATCTAGAATGTTGTCCACAGTAGACATTGAGAAGGATTTTTCTTCAAAATCTCTTCGAACCATCTCCTTGAAATTCTAAATCATTTCTTCTACCGAAATGAATTGATTGTCCTTAGAGGTTAGGTTGCATGGCAGCTCTTCTAGTTTATTCAGCAAGCTCAGGTCACTCTTCTCACTAGCCTCCTTGAAAGCTTTGAGATCATCAATTAGATCTTTGAGTACCTAAATCCTGAAGATCAGTGACTCCTTGATTTCAACATAGGAGTCCTTATTAGAGATGGCACCGATAGATATTAAGGTGTTTTTCTTGAGATCCTTCATTTCCTTTCATCTGCTAAGATCTTTTTCTAAATTATCAATCTCTTGAGAAATAAGGGAGACGAAGTCATCTAGTTCTGCTTTTACCTTCCTCATTTTTCATGTCCTTTCTACAACTTCTGTAAGCAGAGAAACTCCCTAAGTATGTATTTTTTCAATATAGTCTTCCAAGACTTTTCCCTTTAAATAAGTCTTTTCTACTTTTTGAATGACTGAGTCATCCACGGAGAAGGCCTCTGGAGTTGCTGCTTTAGAAGGAAGAGTGAACCTTTTTATTACTGCCATTAGCTGTTCTACTTTGGCCTTGTAATAATTCTTCATTTCCTTCTCTCGATCAAATTTTTGGATCATGATGTCCATAGCCGACTGAAGATCACTTTTCGCACCTTCGTGAGTAACTTTGCCAAGTTCAACACAAGAGATGGAATAGCTGCTCATCTCAAAACCCTCAAGGGTTGCATCCTGTGGAGGCTTGGCAATTTCTAGAAATTTTTGTCCTTTTTCTTTGACCAATTTGGAAAGGATTCTTGGCCTCTTAGGAGCCTTTGCTTTCACCGGCAATATTTTGCCAAAGTCAAATTCATCTGAGGAGATGGCCATCTTCTTTCTTTTTGGCGTGAAAGCAGACATCTAAGGCGGAAGAGAAGTACCTATTGTGGCAATGGTTGTCATAGTCGGTGTTACTATAACAGTTTCCATACTGCTAGTGGTGACAGTAGTTGCAGTTAGAGTAACTGGTGAAACTACACCAACTACTGATTTTGGCTCAGGTGCAGGGCTTACTGGTAAGTTGAAGGAAGGAGACGATAGACTTAGAATGGATTCAAAAGAGCAAGGGGAACTTCCAGAAGGGCCCTGAGGATCACCAAATATGACTCTGGAAGGAGAAGCAGCTCTGAACGAGGGAATACTGATAGGAGAGATGGGAGAAGAGGGTACAATAGGAGATTGAGGGGGAGAAGGAGATATGCTCTTGATCAGTTGTGCTTGTTCTTTTGAGAGTGGAGGTCCAGTGCTAGGTTGCCCTGACAGCTGATTATCTATCTCCATGGGCTGAGCTGCTTGTGTCTATAGGTTCTATTCCTCAGTTCCTTTTGGTTCCACCTCAGGCTCTTCAGTAGCCTTAGGTTTCTTGGATACAAAGATGATCCTAAGCTTGTGAGGCCTAGAAGGAAAAGGGACATCACCTTTGTTTTTAGTTCTATTCTCTGCTTTCTTCTTCAATTCTGCCTGGTATTCAGCCTCTAATCTCGTAATAAATTTCTTCAGGGTGATCCCTTTCACTGCTAACCAATCATTGGTGTTAGCCAATATTGGTTCAAATCTTTTTCTTAGAGAAGTCAGCTCCTTTTGAGACCACTGAATTGGAGGAAGAGGGGAACCAGCAACCTTCTCTACCAGATACCTACTATTAATAATGTTTCCATCATCAACCAGATTGGAGGGGATCTCTACAAGCCTTAGGTATTCAATTTGCTCTAGGGTTAGCCTGCAATAGTCTATTTTTCTAATCTCCTCAGCCGTTCTGAGGTCAACCTAGATATCCTCAGTCATGGGTTCATGGAATTGGGTTTTCCTCCTGATCTTCTCCTTTACTCCCTTGTAGTCAATTTTTTCCTGTCTTTTGAATAGTTGTAAAGTAACCATCTGCATTTCAGTTTCCATGACCTTGGCTTTAGTTGATGTTGCAATGGAATACCTACCAATCTCAATTGGAAACTTGAAACCTGGTCTCTTTTGTTCCATCTGTCTAGTAAGCATGACAATGAGTTGTCAGCAAAGTTTTATTAGAACTAATTTATCTGAAGGGAACTTGGGGAGCATGTAGGGGTAACCTTGGTAAAATCCAACCCGAAGATAAAAAGTAGAGAACTGAAGGAACATGCAACTGTAATCATTGACCATTGCCCAGGCCTCCTCTGATATTCTCTTTTGCTTGAGCTGAGGGTCGAAGAGACATAAAAATATAGAAAAAAAAGGCATCATTTACCCTTTTGAAGTGACGGGTTGACCCTTGAAATGTCAACTGAGGATAATACAAGTAGACCGGGATGGTTTTTCTATCTCCTTCAATAGTTAATCCCAGGAAAGACCGCATTATGGCAGCTATGTAAACCAGGTATGAATTCTTGTAGAACTTGAATGAAGTTTGTACCTTGGTTAACTACTCATGGAGGGCATTGTTGATTTGCTCTCCCCAAAAGATGGCTTGTTTGCCCTGGAGGATGATCTTGATGAATAGATACATCCATTCATGGAGCTGTGAAGAAGACGGGAGGCCCCGTACTTTGCTGAGAAGGGTGATCAAATCACCAACTTCTTCGATGAAATTGCTCCTCAAAAGTTTTGTGGCCATCTTGATAAGCTCATCCTGGGGGACTTCAACCACTTATGGTTCATAACTTTCTTCACCCTATCAGGGTCTTTGTCATACTCCTTTTGATCATCCCTGAAGTCAATTTGGGTTACTTCGGTGGCTGGAGGGCACATGAAAACTTTATCGATGAATTCAAGGTCCAACCGAATCACCATGTTATCACTAGTGTTTGAGACCGACCTGGTCTCTTTGTTGTAGAAATGAGTGCATTGGAGGATGAACTCAGTATAATGCATTGCTACTGAAAAGGTGGCCACCAGGTGGATGTTGCTCTCAATGATCCTCTTCATCCCAGTGCTTAGATTTGTCGCCTTTGTTCATGCTAGGAATTCGGCCATGTTCACATGGCCGATCTCAGTGTCTCAGATATCATCAATGTTGGAGGTGACAGAAGTGAGGGGGAGGATGCCCTGATACTTGTATTTCATTGATTTTGCCTTCTTGGGAGACGTTTCCATCATTGGGAATGATCTCAATCAGATGGGAGCAAATGTGCAAGAATTCACTGATTGAACTGCAGTCATGATCACAGCAATTAGGAGAGAGATGAAGAATAGGGTAAAATGCATTCTAAGTGATCATGACCATGAAAGTCACTTAAATAGGCTGAGTCAAGAGAAGGAGCAAAACATGAGGAAGAAAGAGAAAAAAAAGGACAGGTGGGAAATTTTTTAGAGTTAGGAAAATCTGGGGGAGGGATGCACGAGCAGCAAAATTTGCTGCCCCTGCATCCAAATATGAAAAAGTGCAAGGGTGGTGAAATTCACCACCTGTGTAGTGATGGCCTGCATAGGTGGTGAATTTTGCCACCTTTGCAGGTTGGAGGAAGAAAAAATAAGGGCGACAAATTTCACCGCCCCTGCGAGGAATACCTGCAAAGGTGGCAAAATTCACTGCCCTTGCAGAGAAGGGTTTCACAGGTGGCGAATTTCACCACAGATGCACATGAGGCAAGGAACGTGTGCGAATGACTAAATTTTCCGCTCGTGCATGAGAGGGTGAGTGCAGAAGCCCGCGGGTAAGGAAGAGGGATGGCTTTGTTGCCATCACTAGCAGGGAAGAAAAACTTTTAAACTAACCTAAAAATAATGGAAAGCTAAGGAAGAACAAAGAAAAAGAAATGAAAAAGCAAGATCTACATGAGAAACCACGCGTGCCATGTGGTTGAATCCACCAAAATGCACTTCAACTCGTCAGTTGGGTCGCTCAGACGCAAGAGGCAAGAGAGGAGGAGGAAATAACGAGAAGAAAATGGCTTAAATTGATTTATATGAGGTGAAAAACCCACCCCAACAACCCTTTGCATGCGGCAATAAATGCCACGCATGGTTACCGAGACGTGCAGGGGTAGCAAAATTTGCCACTCTTGCATGTTCCAGGTGCAGGGGTGGCAAAATTTGCCGCCCTTGCAGGGAAAAGTGCAGAGGTGGCAAAATTTGCCGCCCTTACACAAAAATAAGGAAAATGTAAAGGCTACAAAAAAGGCTGCTCTTACACGAAACAGAAGAAAAGACTGACTTAGGAAGAGGTAGTCTGAAGAGGGGACTTGGTTCCCAAAATGTTTTGAGACCGTATCGACCTTCACTTTTTGAGAAGATGCATTTCGTGATTTTTGAAAAGTTTAGGTGGACCAAGATGAGAATGAGAAAAACCCGCCTTGAAAACAAACTTAGAGCCACAAAAGATGAAATGGACAAGTTTCATAGGAGGTTGTTCCCAAAAACGAGCTAAACTAATTTTGGAAACAACATGGTATAACTTAAAAGGTATAAACCACATGTCCCACCTGTAAAGGTAAGTCTATCTCACCAATAACATATCATGATGCCCCATCAAATGCTTTAACTGATTTGGTTGAAGGATGTAAATCTTTATGTTTATAACCTGAATGTGTAATTAAAGTCATGGTGCAAACATTATCGTTAACACCATTATAAATCATAACATTGTCTATATTTTGGTGATCAAGGTATGCTCAATTGAATAAGGAATGAATATCATAATCCTTATTCACAATCTCATTATCATCAAAATTAATAGAGAGTATTTAAACCATATGAGTTGTATGTCATGTATAAGTACCAATAATCCCTTCTAATGGCTG
Source organism: Torreya grandis (assembly GCA_037957365.1). Lineage (NCBI taxonomy): Eukaryota > Viridiplantae > Streptophyta > Pinopsida > Cupressales > Taxaceae > Torreya > Torreya grandis. The sequence continues at coordinate 754,370 of JARHVA010004678.1, read as the reverse complement.
GTCATAATGTGATGGATTAAGATGTGCATTATATACCATTTGTACTTATGGGTCCTTCTTAGATTTGTAAAGGGTTTTTAAATATTTTATATTTTTGGTGATCACCAAGTTGTGATCTTGATTCCTTTAGAGAATTATCAAATGTAATCTTTTGGTCATTGATGAGGTCTTGTATATTATGCTTTAAGGTAAAAAATTTATCCACAAAATGCCCATGGCCTTGGTGATATTCATAATAAGCATTTTCATTATATCCTTTGGATAGAGGTTGACTCATATCAACCTCTATAGGAAGACGGAGAGATATGAAGTGACACTCCACAAGCCTCAAGAGTAATGAAACTGGAGACTTAGGTAAGCATGTAAATTATTTCCTTGGCGCATTAGATATGATAGTTGATTAGGTTATTATGACACCACATTAATTATGGTAGTTATTTCCTTTGTAGGTTTAGGTGGTTTTACCTTGTAACTTAGATTTATCATGAACTTGTTATTGGGTGTATTAGGTATGTTTACTACATACTTAAGCTTGTTTAATGAGATAAGTTTTATTTCACTATTGCAAAAAATATTGCATAAGTCATAAAAAGATTTGATTTTTTTGAAAATAATGGACTCATGTAATGGGAAAAGTAAAATTTACTTAAAAATGTCTTGTAACTCTTTATCTTCCATTAGATTGATCATTTCAGCTAATATTGTCTTGTACTTCAAGACATAGTCATTGATAGGTTCATTGGTTACTTATTTGATTTTCACAATTTAGACATAGGAAACTTTTTTAGTGATATTGATAGAGAAGTGTGCTAAAAACTGATGTGTAAGAGGTTTGAATGTGTTTACTAATTGGATTGGTAAATCATAGAACCACCTTAGATCATAGTCTTTTAATCTCCTTGGAAATAATTTAGTCAAAATATTATCATTGGAGGCATAATTAAGGCATGCTGCATAGAAATAATGAAGATTTTATTCAAGATCACCCTTGCCATCATAAAATGTGAATTAAGTGCAACAAAACTAATTGTAAAGGGTTGAAAATATATATTTGGTGAAAGAGGTTTATGAAACACCTCTTGTGAATCAATATCATAAGGTGATTTTATAGAATTGTTTTCAATATTTGTAACCCTGGTTTGAAAAAAAATTATAGTTAGGAAAAGACTGTACACCTATTGGTCTTTGAGGTTGGAAATTTAGGAATTTACCAAATCAGGTATACCCATTGTTTGAGTGGATAGAGGCATCAAAACCATTAATTAGGTTGACGTATTTATGTTTCCCATGTAAGATATAATAATAGTAGTTTTAGGTAACAAAAGTGTGAGGATAAGTGCACAAAGTTGGGGGATAATTCTATGGACATTTTACATAACATTATCACTTTATTAAATAACACAATCTCATTATTTAAATTATGGATCGGTAATTACCAAGCTATAATTCAATTGCATTAATATATAACATGATCGTGTTAATAAATAATGTGGTCACATTATTGTAAAAAAAATAACATGATCAGGTTACTATTATTTTGCACATTAAAGTAGTGAACATGTAGATGGAGAAAATGTTGGTTAATATGTAATGTGATAGAATTATTTATAATGTGATCATGTTCCTATTATTTTTAACATAAAATCATGTGGGAGTTTCACATGAAGGAAGCTTTGGTCAAAAGCTTATATTTAGTACTCTAAAATTGAAGTATAAGTTTACATTTATACTGTTAAATTTATTTCCTTGTAATTTAAATTTATTTTAGTAAATATAATAAAATAGGGTAACTTTACATATGATAGAGTTGGTCTCACAGTTGCACTCCTTACAATGTGGAAAATAGTTCTTAAAAATCCAATATGGTCGTTACTTAGGCATTTTTAGGGTCTAAGTATTAAACCTAGGGATTTTAAGACATAATTTTTGTAATTGATGTCCATTTTTTGTAAACATATAGTAATTTTTTAGGTTTTTGTACCTTTTGGATTGATCTTAGCATTTTTTAGAGTCTTAAGTTTGTCAAAATTAAATTTAGAAAGCCACTCACTTTGAAATTGATGTAAAGTGGTATGATTGGGGTAGCATAGGTCACATTGATGACCTACACACATCAAACAACCACTTTGTGTTAATTTCACTTGTTCATCATCCCTCTCTCATCCCTGATTAATTTATACTCATGCCTCATCACCCCTAATCACTCTCTCATCATTATTAATTATTCTTGATAACTCCCTCATTATCTTTCATTATCCTTAGTCATCTCTAATCACTCCCTCATCATTCTTGATTACTTCCTCATTACCCCTCATTATCCCTCATCATCCCTAAACATGCATTCCTCAACCCTTATCATCTTTCATCACTCCCTCATTGATCCTCACCATACTTCATAATCTTTAATCACTACCTCATCATCCTTAATTACTCCCTCATTGGCTCTCACCATCCCTAATCACCACTTCATCATACCTAATCACTCCCTCCTCATCTGTCATCATCCCTAATCACTCCCTTATTGACCCTCATCATCCATAATCACTCTCTCATCCTCCCTAATCACTCCCTCATTGACCCTCACCATCCCTCATCATCCCTATTAACTCCATCATATCTACTCAATTCCTCCTCATCCATCCTCATCCTTAATCACTCCATCCAATACCTTGGTGGTGGTATTTTGTTGGGGTTTAACAATTCTAGGAGATATAAGTGGAGAGTTGAGTGCTAGCATAAAATATAATACATAGTGATCAAAATGATGTGGAGGCAAATTTGAAACATAAATATTTAGCACTGAAAATATATGGGCCTATTAGAAATGATTTAATTCATAATTGAAAATCCACCCAAAATAGAGAAGCAAGTAAAACCACCATATCACCTAAAATGGGTAGTAAATACATGAGGTTCACCAAGCTATGTGATTTCCTGAAACCAATCAATTGATTTCCATATGAGGACATTTTATGATCTAAATAATTACAATGAAGGCCTTCTATTTGTATGTCTATGTATTGAGTCATCATACCAAAGAGTGGAAAATAATTTTTAAATGATTAGAATAAGTAGTCCAAGATTAGATAGTGGTGTTTAACTCATAACTTCAATATTCATTAACTAGTTGGTTATGCCTTTTAGGTTAACTTATGTAACAAATTTATTCATTTAAAGATGTTGAATGACATCCTCAATCCCTTTACCTATGTCATTTTTTTAATCTACCTTGATGGCATCTTAATCTTTAGAAAACATGGGATGAATTTTGTTATGGATAATGTTTACATGGAGTAATTACAGAGTGGTAAAAAGTAAATAGTAAAGTAGTATTTACTGTGGTTTATTTATCAAGAGGTAAATAAGTATTGGTTTTTTAGTAATCAGTAAGTAATTAGAATATTGTTACATAAAAATATTATGATATAGGATTGAATATATATTGTTATGATATATTTTTAATAGGTTATAACAATATATCTAAATAGGTTTTCTTAATTAGTTAGATTTAGGTGTGAGAGAATTATGGAGAGAGGTTATAGGAATAGCATTCCTATATATTTGTATAATCCCAAATGATTAAAAATTTGAAAAGAATTTAGAATAAAGTGATAAATATATTTGTGTTGAAAATAATTCTTTTGTGCATCTTTGACATCATGTGCCTGAGTTAATTATCTGTGTTTGGCTTTTTGAATAACCAACAATGGTATCAGAGTAGGATATCTCTTCAATGGATCTATGAGATATTTTGGGGGGGAGAGCCATCTAATTTTTTGGCTGACCCTATTAATGGATAAATAATTTTATGTGAAGGAAAATTCCTTAAGAAATTACGAGAGATCTTAAGGTTATGTGATTACAGATGTCTCATATCCTATACTAATTGAAGATTATTGATTGTTTTCATTCTCTATCTACCAAGCTACCAGACTTCAATGTGACCTTTAGCATTGGATAATATCATGTGTTTTAATCACAACTTTCATATCAATTATCTTATTGGCATTATAAAAATTAGCTAGGATGTTGTATTATGCCATATGTTGGAAAAGACATTTTTTTTATCAACACACCTCGATGCTAGTTAGCTACATCAAATTTGTATAAAGGAAATCAATGATGATGTGGTATAATCCATTTGTTTGTGTTAGATTAGAATATACATCTCATTAATATCCTTGTGAACCATTTTGTGATTGTGTTGACCAGTTGGATCATTGTTAGATTTTCTAGATCCAAATTTCACTATGCTCAAAAATTCCTACATCAAATCTATTCATTGCTCAAACCAAGTTCTAGATCCATCTTTTTGAGGTCATATTAATTACTATAAAAAGGTAAATTACTGGTTTAAATATTTTAGGATCATAGATAGTAGGCGTAATAGCTGGTACATTTTGATGCTCTACATGCCTATTAATCATTGTCTCTCAGTTGTTTATGCATCATTTTTTGCAAATTCTTTTTTATCCACCTTGGTAGTTCTTAAAAAGTATATGGTAGACTGATATTCATCTCCATGTTGATGTATATATAGTGGTATTTGAATATTATTTTGAGTTTAATTCATTTATCTTTATTATCAAATTTAATAAGTCATCTCTTCATGTCTTTCTTTTTTTTTCTTTTTATCTAGTTAGCTACACAAAAAAGATAATTTTATGAACTAAATTTAGACTCTATTTTGTGTTAGTACTTATGTTACTTGACTATAAATTAGGAAGGTCATATAATTCATTCAATAATAAAATTAACTATCACAAGAGGGTATTGACAACACAAGAAGTCATAGAAAAGAGTTAATTTATATTATAATTGATTAAACAAGATATGATTGGAATTGAAGATATATTTATAGTATATACTTACGTCAAATGATGAGGGAGTGATTAGGGATGGTGAGGGTCAAATATGGAGTGATAAGGGATGTGAGGGATGGTGAGGGTCAATGAGGGAGTGATTAGTGATGATGAGGGATGAATAAATATTGATTAGGGATTATGAGGGATGAGGAGGGAGTGATTAGGGATGATGAGGGATGGTGATATTTAATGAAGGAGAGATTAGGGATGATAAGCCCAAGTGATTAGAGATAATGAGAGAGAATTAAGGCTAATTATGTATTGATTAGGGATGAGGAGGGGGTGAATAGGGATGAGGAGGAGATTAGGGATGATGATAAATGAGGAAAGAGTGATTAGGGATGATGAAGGATGAGGAGGGACTGATTAGGGATGATGAGGGATAGTGAGGGTCAATGGAGGAGTGATTAGAGATGATAAGGGAGTGATTAGAGATGACTAGGGATAGTGAGGGTTAATGAGGGAGAGATTAGGGATAATTAGGAATGATGCAAGACTGATTAGGGGTAATGAGGGATGAGTAGGAATTGATCAAGGGTGAGGGAGAGATGATGAACAAGTGAAATTAACATAAAGTGGTTGTTTGATGTGTACAAGTCATCAATATGACCTACACTACTCTAATCACACCACTTTGGATCAAGTTCAAAGTGAGTATTTTTCAAACTTCAATTTTGATAAACCTAAGACTCATATAAAAGCTAGGAAACATTATAAAAGGAACAAAAACCTGAAAAATGACTACATATTTACCAAAAATGGATATCAATTACAAAATTTATATAATAAAATCCTTAGGTTTAATACTTAGACCCTAAAAATGCCTAAATACTGACCAAATTAGATTTTGAAAAACTATTTATTGCATCGTGAGATGTGAAACTATGAGGCCAACTCTATTAGATGTAGAGTGACCCTAATTTCTTATATCTACTAAAATAAATTTGAGTGTATGAAAATAAATGTAACAATATAAATGTAAACTTAGAGTAGTAAATATAAGTTTTTGGCCAAATTTGTCTTCATCTAAAACTCCCACATGATTTTATGTGAAAAATAATAGGAATGTGATCATGTTATAAATAAAACTATCATGTTACCTATTAACCAACATTCACTCCATCTACATGTTCAATTCTTTAATGTTTAAAATAATAGTAACATGATCATGTTATTATTCTTATAATAATGTGATCATGTTATCTATTAACACGATTGTGTAATCTATTAACATGATCCTATTATACATTAACATGATCACAATATTTTAATTTGAATTCAAATCTCACACATTTTGGCTCAAGAATATCTTAAATTCTCGATCCAAATGCTTGAACCTATCAATCTATAGCTGAGTTTTGAGAGTTATGATTAAAAACAACAAAATTCAACTTTGATTGCCAAATACACTAAGAATTTCAATGTGAAAATTCAAAAACTTAATATTATCACAATGAGCACACTCTCCTCTTTCCAAAAATATGATTTTTATAATTTTTGGAATAATTTAAGATTTAAAACTATGTTGATTTCTAACTATACCTTTTTTAGGCCACTACATGTCACAAACATACATGCCTATACAAGTTCATGTAAATTGTCTTTCATTGATCCAAGTGAAAAATGAGTTATATGGTCACAAGCTAGGCCTAATTCTATACACATTCAACAAAAAAATTGATTTTCATTTTTTTTGAGGTAGTTAGGTGCATCACATGGATGGCTATCCATTTTTTGTTAATTTTCAGCATCTATGTACTTTAAAAATTCATAAAATAAAAAGTATTCACTAAAAATAAATAAAAATATATAGGTCACAAACTAGAAGATATTATATAAATTTTTCCCAAAGGGTTTCAAATAATATTAAACACTGCTCAAAAAATGGTGTGCCACATGGTAGTCTATCTACTCTATTTCCTTAAAAAATAGGAGTTCTTATTTAAATTTTAGATGTTTGACCTAGTTATACTTAACCATTTTTTTTTGTTAATGGTGTTTTGGAAGCTAGACTTGAGATTACAAATTTCATGTTCTTATACCATCTTCAAATTTTGAGTGTATATATCTCAAATTATCTATAAAAAATTTGATTTTTGAAATTTTAAGAAAATCATTACCGTTAGTAGGCCACTTTTTGTCCCCCAACTTTGTGTACTTACCTGTGAACACATATCCCACGCCCCCATTATAAATATTAAGTTATAATGTGTCCAAGATGTGTTAGGGTGTGGAGCTAAAAGCTTCACACAAGGAGCATACTTTAATAGGTTCGTGTCTACACAGACACCGGCGTCGGTCAGGAGCGACCGACGTCAGTTAGGAGCAGTTACAGAGACGCCGACGTCAGCAGAGGATCAGCTGACAGCGGTCACAGGCAAGCAGCAGGAACCGACGTCGGTTACCTGTGAGTCCAGAAAGCTATTTTCGAGGACAGAAGCGAGTGTTTGCATGATGAGTTTGAATTGTAGTCTTAAGCTCGCATCTCTATTGTTAGTAATATTATTTTTAGAGCCCTTGTTCAAGTGGCTTAACTGTTTGTTGAAAGTGCATGCTCAAGTCTCTTAATTCTATATGTAGAATTAGATCTTCCTAGCTTAGTGTAGTTAGAGTGGATTATTGTAGTAATTCATTGTATGTGAAGAATAGTACAGAATTGAATCAATCCAGGCTTGTTAGAGTTGATTATTCTTGAGAGAGAGAGCTCTTGAGGAATAGAGATCTATTGAGAGATCTATACATCTAGGAGAGGTGTGGAAGAAAGAAGTTTCTTCAATTGTATTTCTTTTGTAAAGAGTTTGTTAATACAAGTTTTCAGGGTGATTTCTTGTATCTCTTGTTCTTGCTATTATCTCATTCAGTTACTTATCTATCTGATTTAATTCCACATTTATTGCTTTCACAAGTGTAATCTATTGTTGGTTGATCCCCAACAAGTGATATCAGAGCCTTGGTTGTAGGTTCAGAGCTTGATATCCAACAAGTGGTATTAGAGCTCAGGTTCACTAATAGGTGGTTCAGAACTGTGTAGTGTGTATTGATTACAGGTTCTCATAGGGGTTTTTGCAGGGATTTTTGTTTGAGTGGGAGAAGCAATGGCAGATGAAAGTAAACTGAGAATGGAAAAGTTCAATGGCAAAAATTACCAACACTGGAGAATGTAGATAGAGGATTATCTGTATCAGAAAGATCTCTACTTACCGTTAGGTGGGGTTGCAAAGAAGCCCAAAGACATGGAGGATGAAGAATGGGAAGTTATTGACAGAAAGGCTCTGGGGTCTATAAGACTGAGTCTAGCATCCACTGTGATATCTAATTTATCACAGGCAAAGTCTACGATAGAGTTGATGACTATGTTAGCAAATTTGTATGAAAAACCCTCAGCTTCTAATAAGGTATATCTTATGAAGCAGTTATTTAATTTGCATATGAATGAAGGTGGATCTATTTCTACTCATCTGAATGATTTTAATGGAATTGTGAATCAATTAAGTTCAGTGAATATAGTGTTTGATGATGAAATAAAAGCTCTTTTAATATTATGTTCTTTGCCTGAAAGCTGGCATCGCTTAGTAATGGCAGTAAGTAATACTACATCTGCATCAAATATTTTGAAAGTAGAGGATGTTGTTAGTGTTATCTTGAATGAGGAAATTCGTAAGAAAAGCACAGAAGAGGCATCTAGGAACGCTTTAAGTTTTGAGAGCAGGGGAAGGCAGAAAGAGAAGAGCAAGAAAGGCAGATCAAGATCCAAATCTAAGGGGAAAGGCAGATCTAAATCCAGAAATGGCAGAAGGCCACAATGTTGGAATTGTGGAAAGATGGGGCACATAAGCAGAGATTGTTGGTCAAAACCTAAGGAGGACAATCAGCACGAAGGAAAGGAAGAAGCAAAGGTTGCAGGTATTGCACAAGATGCTTTAATTTTCTCTCTACATAATAATATAGAATCTTGGGTATTAGATTATGGTGCATCTTTTCATGCTACCCCTAACAGGGAATATTTTAGTGACTATATCCATGGAGATTTTGGAATAGTGTATCTAGGGGATGATGAGCCCTGTAAAATAATTGGCAAAGGTAAAGTGCAGCTGAAGATGCAGAATAGCAACACATGGGTGTTGAGAGATGTGATGCATGTTCCTAGCTTGAAGAGAAATTTGATTTCTGTAGGAAAGTTAGGGGATGAGGGTTGTACAGTAACTCTCACAGCAGAATCTTGGAAGGTGACCAAGGGTGCACTTGTTATGGACAGAGGTAAGAGAGAAGGTAGTCTCTATTTGTGTAATTGTGTTACTAACAAATCTCCTTCTGTATTATCTACTTCAGATGTGGATGCTAAATTGTGGCACTCAAGGCTTGGCCACATGAGTGAGAAGGGGATGTCAATTCTTAAGTCCAAATGTATGCTTTCAGATTTAAAAGGCATAGATATAGAGTTTTGAGAGCACTGTGTATTTGGAAAACAAAAAAGGGTTAGTTTTCTCAAGACTGGGTCTACTAAGAAGAGGCATAAGTTGCAGCTTGTTCACACAGATGTGTGGGGACCGGCTCAAGTTGCTTCCATTGGAGGATTACAGTACTATGTATCTTTCATAGACAATTCTACAAGGAAGGTATGGATCTATTGTATTAGAAGAAAATTTGATGTATTTGAGACTTTTAAAGTTTGGAAAGCTATGGTTGAGAATGAAACAGGTAAAATATTAAAGTGCCTGAGATCAGACAATGGCGGTGAGTTTTGCAGTCATAAGTTTAGAGATTATTTTTATATGCATGGAATCCATAGGCAAAGGACGGTTCCAAGGACACCTCAACAGAATGGAATTGCTGAAAGGATGAACAGGACAATAATGGAGCATGCAAGATGTATGAGATTGCATGCTGGTTTGCCCTTACAGTTTTGGGCACAAGTTGTTGACACTACAGTGTACCTGATTAATAGAGGACCCTCTACAGCTCTAGATGGTGGTATTCCAGAAGAGGCATAGACAGGTAACAAGGTTGATCTCTCATATCTCAAAGTTTTTGGTTGTGAAGCCTTTGTGCACATAGATAAAGAAAATAGAAAGAAGCTTGATGCTAAGTCTATGAGGTGCATGTTTATTGGCTATGGCTCAGATGATTTTGGTTACAGATTGTGGAATCTAGAAACTAACAAGGTAATCAGGAGCCGTGATGTTGTTTTCAATGAAAGAGTGATGTATTGTGATCAGCTAAGGAAGCTGAATCAATCTGAGCAGAGTAATGGTGAATTGGACGAGGTGAAAGTCTAAGATGAGCTTGTGGGAAAAAGAAATAATCACTTGCAGGAAAATATAGAGACTAATGTCGGCAGGGTAGGAACTAGCGTCGGCAGTACAGAAACTGGCATCGGCCGTAAAGAGACCGACGTTGATAGGATAGGCACCGAGGTCGGTCAGGCAGAACCGATGTCAGCCAGTAACAGGTTTGGAGGTGACCGAGGTCGGTCACTGTCAGAGAATTTGGGTGGACAGCGTGTTGTGAACGAGTCTCAGACACCCATCAGGAGGTCAGAAAGGGTGAGTAAGCCTCCAATTAGATATTCTCCTTCTTTATTTTATCTATTGCTAACTGATGGTGGAGAACCAGAGAGTTTTGAGGAAGCAATACAGGTGGAGTCCAAGAGTCAGTGGGAGTGTGGCATGGTTGAGGAGTTGGAGTCCTTAAGAGAGAACCAAACATGGGATTTGGTTGAATTGCCAGCTGGTAAGAGAACACTCAAGAACAGATGGACCTATAGGTTGAAAGAAGGTGAGAATGGACAGATGAGATATAAGGCCAGATTGGTGGTAAAAGGATTTGCACAAAAGCCAGGTATTGACTTTGGTGAGATTTTTTCTCCTATTGTAAAAATGACTTCCATAAGGGTTATATTGTCTTTGGTTGCTTTTGAGGATTTGCATCTTGAGCAGCTAGATGTTAAGACAGGATTTCTACATGGAGATTTGGATGAGGAAATATATATGGAACAGCCAGAAGGATTTGAGGTCAAAGGTAAGGAGAAGTTTGTGTGCAGATTGAAGAAAAGCTTGTATTGCCTCAAGCAACCTCCTAGGCATTGGTATTTAAAATTTGACAGGTTTATGACTGAGCATGGCTCCAGTAGGTGTCAATCTGATCATTGCGTGTATTTCAAGAGATTTGATAATGGTAGATATATTATTCTATTGTTGTATGTAGATGATGTGTTGGTTACAGGATCTCACATGCAGGATATCTCTGAGCTTAAGGTGAAATTAGCTCAAACGTTTGCTATGAAGGATTTGGGAGCAGCAAAGAAAATCCTTGGCATGAGCATTAAGAGAGACAAAAAAAATCATAGGTTGATATTGTCTCAAGAAGATTATGTGGACAAGGTGTTGAAAAGGTTCAATATGCAGGATGCTAAACCGGTAAGCACACCTTTGGCTGGACATTTTAAGTTGAGTAAAGAACAATGTCCTAATTCATATGATGAGGTAGAGTACATGAGTAAGGTTCCATATTCTTCCACAATAGGGAGTTTGATGTATGCAATGGTGTGTACTAGACCAGATATTGCCCAAGCAGTGGGAGTGGTAAGTAAGTATATGGCCAATCCAGGTAAGGAACATTGGAAAGCAGTTTAGTGGATCCTTAGATATCTGAGAGGAACTAGCAGTAAGCACTTGTGCTATGGAGGTTTAGATACTTCTCTACATGGTTATGTAGATTCAGATATGGTAGGTGATTTGGATGGCAGGAGGAGCACTACAGGTTATGTTTTCACTGTAGGTGGAATGGCGGTTAGCTAGATATCTAAGTTGTAGAAGGTTGTTGCCTTGTCAACTACAGAAGCAGAGTATATTGCAGCCACAGAGGCTAGCAAAGAGATGATATGGATGACACGGTTCATGGATGAGCTTGGTAGGGAGCATGAGAGTTATAGATTGTATAGTGACAGTCAGAGTGCAATCCATTTGGCTAAGAATTCAGCCTTTCATTCAAGACCAAAGCACATACAGCTAAGGTATCACTTCATACGACAGGTATTGGAAGATGGTGAGTTGAAGCTGGAGAAGATCCATACAGATAGGAATCCTGTTGATATGTTAACCAAGCCGGTTACAAAGGAGAAGTTGAATCTTCATTCAACTTCTGTTGGTCTTCATGATTGAGTTGAAGATGGAGGAGCTAGAATATGTTGCTATACAGGTACTGGTGCAGCTGTTTATCTCTAAGTGAGAGATTGTTAGGGTGTGGAGCTAAAAGCTTTACACAAGGAGCATACTTTAACAGGTTTGGGTCTACACAAACACTGGGGTTGGTCAGGAGTGACCGACATCGGTCAGGATCATTTGTAGAGATGCCGACATCGACAGAGGATCAGCTGACGGCGGTCATAGGCAAGCAGCAGGAATCGACGTCGGTTACCTGTGCGTCCAGAAAGCTATTTTCGAGGATAGAAGCGAGTGTTTGCATGATGAGTTTGAGTTGTAGTTTTAAGCTCGCGTCTCTATTGTTAGTAATATTATTTTTAGAGCCCTTATTCAAGTGGATTAACTGTTTGTTGGAAGTGCATGCTCAAGTCTCCTAATTCTATATGTAGAATTAGATCTTCTTAGCTTATTGTAGTTAGAGTGGATTATTGTAGGAATTCATTGTATGTGAAGAACAGTACAAAATTGAATCAATCCAGGCTTGTTGGAGTTGATTGTTCTTGAGAGAGAGAGCTCTTGAGGAATAGAGATCTATTGAGAGATCTATACATCTAGGAGAGGTGTGGAAGAAAGAAGTTTCTTCAATTGTATTCCTTTTGTAAAGAGTTTGTTAATACAAGTTTTCAGGGTGGTTTCTTCTATCTCTTGTTCTTGCTATTATCTCATTCAGTTACTTGTCTATCTAATTTAATTCTGTGTTTATTGCTTTCACAAGTGTAATCTATTATTGGTTGATCCCCAACAAGATGAGTATTTTTTGGTATATGTAGATGTCCCACAACTTTAATATCATAATCAATAGATGAACCTGCTTGTGCATCTATGATTTTTACATTTCTAGTTTCTAATATGGTTCTTAGGATTTCATCAAGATATTTAGGGTTTTGATGATACACTCATGAAATAATGCAATTAATTGAACCTGATTGATATATATTTACTCATGTTCATCATTTTCATTATATTCATGGTTTTCATTATTAGAATCTTCTTCGATGATAACCTCATCAGTATGTTGTTCATTCTCAACATTTGTATCATCATGGACCATAGGATTAATCCCTTCATTGATTTGAGACATATTAGGTGGTAATAAGGGAATCTTAATGTTTTCAATGGGTACACCCCTTAATATAGCATTATGCCTAGGTTGTATGCAAAATAATATAAGCAAGAAATGAAAAAGTGTAGTAATTTGAAACTCTAGCTGGTTGAAAACCCTAAGAAATAGAAAATAATGTATTCATATAGATCGAGTTCACAAAATGTTTAAACATAATTTGAGATGGCTCAATATATTATATGGTTAATAATATATAAATGAATAAGCATGAGGATGATAAACAGATCTATAAAATACCAATTAATTTGTAAAACTCAAATAAACAATGTCCTAAATTTATAATATTGGGATATATTAAAAATTGAAAGTATAACTATCAATTGATATTGTAATAAATGGAAAACTAGAGTACTTATTTGGTTTATTATGAGCATACAAATATGGGTTGAAATAGGTTGAAATTAGACTAGATCTGGATTCTAGATCAGTCATTAGATTTCAAGAATTTACCCTTTGTGGTCTCGGACAATTGCATCAACCTCAAATGGTTGGATAGATGTTTATGCCTAACTTAGACACAAGTATCATTATAAAATACCTATTAGATATATATGTATCCACCTATAATATTTTAGGTTCTATGTCACATCCACTATCGTATATTCAGATCTAGATCATATATTGTCACTCTTGTCAAACCGTTAAAACCTTAGCTATTTATCTTCAAGATGACCTTCAGGAAAATTTATTAGTGGACTCACAATGTCAAGCTAATCCCAAAGACCCCTCTATCAATGGGTGTTTCCTATGTATCCACTACTCTGAAGAGGGTTTGTTAGAATAATTATCATTAATGTCAAACGAATTGTAACAGATATGAATGGAAATGTCAAATAGAATTGTCATTGGAAGTGAATGGAAGTGTCAAATAAATTATTGATTGAAGTGAAAAAAATCATCAAAATGTCAATAAAAATGTTTAAAAAAATGTTGATGGAAATGTCAATGGTCACATATTTTTTTAAAGAGGTACCTCTTGGATGGGATGCCTCCTTTGTGAGAAGTGTTTAAAGATTATAAAAGGGAGAAGAGATGTGGAAGTGTTACAAGAATTTAATTTGATTGAATATCATATAAGTGTGAGAAATAAGGAAGAGAGGAAGATCCAAAAAAAAATTATGCATATCATTTGAGTGAAAAATAATAGCAAAAAATGAAATAGATTATCTCTTAAGAAAAGAAGTGTGAAGGGCATATTTATTTTAATGAAGAATATTATTAGAGAATTGTGAAAGAGAAGAGAGCAAAAAGTATATAATAAAATTAGTGAGGAGAAAGTGTAAGAGAAGCAAACTCATCATTCGATTGAAGAAGGAATAATAGATGATGGAATATATTTGGCTTGGGTTTGGTGCCTCATAGTCTAGGGGTTGGTATTCCTGTGGGTTGGTACTCATGAATTGGACAGGTTGGTGCTTGGTGAAGGGGATTGGTGTCTCCAATGGGTGGGTGATCACAAATTGACTGAGTTCGTGCTTGGTTTCAGGATTGGTGTCTCCAGTAGGTTAGTGCATGTAAACATTGTAAAAGAGTTTTATATATATATAAAAGAAATATTTTACCATGGTTTTCTCCTAAAAGGGTTTCCACGTAAATCATGTGTTCTCTTATGTTATTAATTGCTAGATCTTGAATGTCTATGGTTTTTGTGGTTGATAAAATTTAAAATATTAAAAGATTACCCTATACTGATTCACTCCCCCCTCTTAGTATAAGCCTATGCTTAACAATTGGTATTAGAGTGATTTATTTAGAATCAATCTAACCACTAAAAGTTATATCCCAAAAGCACACATGGCTAGACATCAAGGTTAGGATGGTTTCTCTACAAACAAAGCACCATTGTTTGATGGAATGAATTATGTTTTTTGGAGTATAAGGATGAGAACATATCTTATGGATTTAGGTTTTGATATTATGTCATCAATAGCAATGGGGTACATAGCACTAACAAATCAACAAATGGATCAAGTTGGAAAGAAGGCATATAAGAATAATGTGAAAACAATGAATGCCATTTTATGTGGCTTATCAAAATTAGAGTTTGTAAAAGTAATGCATTATGTGTCAGCAAAAGATATATGAGACAAAATTTATAATATTTATGAAGGTGATGACAAGGTCAAGAAGGTGAAGCTTCAAATGTATAGAAGGCAGTTTGAAAGTTTTAAGATGAAACATGAACAAAACGTCGCAGCCTATCTTCTCCATGTAGATGAGATAGTCAACACGATCAAAGGGCTAGGTGAGAAAATTGAAGAATACAAAAATTACTAAGGTCATTTCCTATGAGGTATGATGTAAAAGTCTCAACTATTGAATAAATGAAGGACTTTTTAATCCTCAAATTTAGCTGACTCAATTCATGAGATAACATTTATGAAACTTGTCCATCTCATAGCCCACAATATATAGGCATGCAAAATGAGTCAAAGCAATTAGCCTCATGCATAATATCCCCCCCCCCAAAATAGTTTTTTTACTCATTTAATTTTTTCCCATTGCACATGCAAGACCAGAGAAAAAATTTACCATTACACATACAAGGGCAGAGAATTTTTTAGCTAAAGCACACTAATCTGACACACATGGTACTTGATTGGCATTAATTACATCATGCTTATATATAATTACCTTGTTAATTTATTTTTACCATTTGTGTTTAAACTCCTTTGCTATCACCATTTTCAAACTCACCTATACCTCGACTCACCATTTTTCCTCCAATCTGCTTGTGACTAGGGCATAGTTTTTCTTCCTCAATGGATCTCGACTGAGTTTTATCATTTTTTTCTACTTGGTTTTCCTTTTTATTTCTCTCATTGTTATGTCGCATCTTACCCTAGCATTTTCTTCTTCTACTTACATTGTTTCATTTCTAAATCTTGTATAAATGTTGAACCTTGAGTATTTTTTAAACCCCATAGTTTCAAGTACAATGTGTCCCTTAGAGAAATATTTTTGAGCAACACAATCCCTTCCTAGGTACACTTTCAATATTCTTCTCTAAAGCACATCTCGACATAATTACAATGTTGTAATCTGGAGAATTTTATTTGACCTACATCAAAACATGCAGTGCAAATAATTTTCTCTAAACTACACAAGGATTTTCCTACTCCCATGAAGTTCGAAGAATTTTCTCTAAACTACATAAAATTTCTAATCAGATGCACATGAACAGATTTTCTTTACCTTTGTATATCTCCTTCCAAATGAAAAATATGCTAACTCTAGAGATTTTCAACACTATCATGTAGTTTCTTAACCAATGATAGAGGATTCTCCTATAAAAAGAGTCATAAATTACAGGTTCCAAGGAATGATTCCTTCATCCTTGGTTGATTCAAATATTGACCAAATAAAAGATACTAAAGTTGGACATGTGGACATGATAGAATTCCTAGAGAGATTAAATAAGGACCTAGTTGTGCCTCATATGCAAGCTATTCTAGATAGTAGGATTCACATGGCAGCTACATTCATATTTTTAGCACAGGATTCAAAATTCATCCTAGTAGTAGCCACTCATTTTGATAAAGAAAGCAAGTCAATAAAAGATTTAGATGGTGAGTTTTTTATCCAACTTGATGAAGAATATTTTGACAAGATTTTTCATCTTTTTGATATAGAATAATACTCATATATAACCATGAGATCAGCATAAGAGCTTTATGATAAAGACCTTGATAGATGCAGTAATATTCTCAATACCCACTAGCTCAGGAATCCTTGGCTTCCATTGCTAAATGTCCAAAGAACATTTATCATAGTGAATTCTTTAAAGAAGTAAGATATTTGATCACTCTTCTGAGTAGAGTCAAGGGACTTCCTACAACCAACATATTTCAAGAGTGGATGTACCAATATATCTTAATCATCAAGAGGAACAAGCAACAGATCTTTTGTGGAAAATTAGTGATCCCACTTGTCACTAAATTTTTGAGGTGACTTCTTCCCTTAAGTTCTACATGACTTCTTATTTAGTGTATGTTGCAACAAGCATGAAATACTTCCCAGGTCTAACTTCCATTGGTGATAGAACTCAAGTTCCAGTCTATGAATATTATCCACACTCGACCCTAATTGAGAGCCTAAAGCATTATATAAGGGTTAATGATGCCTTCTTCTATAAGTATATTTATATTTCTGATAAGGACCTTGAAAAGAAAAGGGTTTCAAATATAGCATGGGATAGGCAAATAAAATTGGTTGTGTATTCTTCTAATTCCCAGCCTTCATCTACATCACAGTAGTAGGGTTCAATGAGAAATCATATATGCTTCCAAGATATCTAGGTGATAAACTAGTATTAATGTAAATGTGTCAACAAATGATGAGCATTCATAAGAAACAGTCAGAGGCTCACAATTTTATATTTAAGTTTTCAATCAACGTTGGCCGATACATAACACCTACAAATCCTAAGGCTAAGATGATGGAAACTAAGTTGTAATGGATTACTCTCAAGAAATTTAAGATCTAAAATGATTTTTATTACAGGAAACTAAAGGATAAGCTCAAAGGAAACTACACGCATGTGCATAGAGTAGAAGATATTTGGGTTGAGTGTTGAACAGATGAAGTGAGGAAGCTTGATTATAGCCACCTCACTCTGAATCAAATCATAAATTTGAAGCTAGATGTTCTTGAAGATATGAGGATGATGAAAATATATTAGATCCTCTATATGAGAATGGTCAAGTGGCTTCCACACCTCTTCCACCAATACAGTGGTCAATAAAAGAATCTACTTATATAAGATAGATTCCAACTCATTCTTGCTAAGACCAACACCTAGTTGGAAGGAAAGGGAATTAGGCTAAAATCCTTTAAGAATGGATCTAAAAAGGAATACGATGAAGAAACTTCCAAGAAGCGAGAGGATCTTAGAACAAAAAATAAGGAAGATACTTTTACCTCTGCACAAAAGGTGAAATTTATTTTTAAAAGTAAAGGCAAAGGTACAAACATAGAAAAGAAAGATTATTAATGCTAATGTAGAAGAAAATCCTACCATGGGTGAAACATCAATTCATCTGATAACTTCAGAACTAGAGGTTTCTTAGGTATTATCTTCTACTAACCCACCAATCACTCCTTTTGTATTTATTACCCCTATTGTAACCATATAGACTATTTACTCATCTCCTTCTTCACCCACTAGTGACCCATTCTTTCAAGTCCATTCTCATGAAACTTTAGATCAAGTATTTGGATCACTTTCTACCTTACCCAGTCCCACAAGATTGTCAGTGTCACCTTCCAATCTGTATATTATCTAGCTAGACATTGATAAGTTCATGTCTATTTCATCATCTATGTTGGTAACTAGAGTCTTATCCGCTCTTGTGCCCAATATGCCAATGAAAATAAAAATTATTACTACATTGACCCAAACACCACCTATCATTACCACCACTCCATTAGTATCTACTCCATTACCGAATACCTCCATTCCACCTTCCATTCAACCTACCCCACAAACCACTAATCCTATCCCATCATCCCAATCCTTGGTGTCACTAACTCAAAAATATTCATCCACCCTAACCCCTTGGATAATTTCTTAAACATCAAAGAGAAAAAATCAAATAGTATCACCAAATGAGTTTGAATTTGGTCTACTAATTCCAGTAAAACCTAAATCAGCAAAGAATGCTAAAATAATATCAAAGGTGATTTTTGATTCATCTAGTAACAAGTATGTTGAGGTTGTACTGCCTCTAAAGGATAAAAATATTGAATATATCCAAGTGTCTAACTATGAAATTGGATGAATAGAACTTGGGAAATAAATGCATGAAAGTGTTAAAGAAGACCTACAAGTGACAATGACATCTTTAATTGAAAGGTATGACAAGGATAAGTTGAATAAGGATCAGCTTAAAGTTCAAGTAGAATAGTTGACCTCAGTTCTATTAAAAATTACTCAATCTTCTAAACCAATAGATCTTGTTAGAAGTGAGGTTACTAAAAAGGTTTTTCAATAAGAAGAGAAGATTGGATCCCAAATTTGGGTAGTTAGTGCCTAAATATAAAGGTTGTTGAAACAAGGAGCTCAATGAATACATTTTGGCATTAAGATTCTTAACAACTTGATTAAAGTGAAGATAGAGATGAAACAGCCACTTGATACACTTTATCAAAAATTACAACTGATAGATAATGGAATACATATATCGACCTAGCTACATAAATTTAAGTTGGAACTTTTGGTTGAACAAAAGGTGATTCCAAATAGGAATATGTTTGTGTAATATAGGAAGGCAATCAAAAATAAAAACTAAGTCCTCCAAAATCTGATCAAGGATCTCAAAGAAGCCCTAGACATGTGCATAGACAAGGAGTTGGATCTTATAGACAAGATTAGGTAACTTCCTTACCAAATGATTGATGACACTTATAAAATCTTCCCTACAAATACATTTATCCAAGAATTCACTTCCTTCGTTCACATTGAAGTTAAAACAGGAGCATTCACATTAGAATCCATTGATAAGTTAGTTAAGTTCCAAGTTATTATGGATAATTTATAAGGAATTTTGGATGTGTAAGAAGGCATACTTGTCAACATAGCATAATCCATCACAAGATTCCTCACCATCTCTAAAAACACATCAGGCCCAGACAATAATGAAGTTTAGGCAGCCCTGAAGATATATGAAGCTTACATGAAGAAGAATAAAAAGGAAT
Source organism: Torreya grandis (assembly GCA_037957365.1). Taxonomy (NCBI): domain Eukaryota; kingdom Viridiplantae; phylum Streptophyta; class Pinopsida; order Cupressales; family Taxaceae; genus Torreya; species Torreya grandis. The sequence continues at coordinate 734,484 of JARHVA010004678.1, read as the reverse complement.
AAATACATGTGCCTTATGACACTTAGATTGTTTTCAAAGCTTTTCATATGTAGTTTTTTTATAAGTTAATTTTATGTAGGAAAAGTATAGAATCCTAAACAAAATTGAACTCTATCTAGAATAAGTCGAGGTAGTCAGGATTTCCCTATTTTTGTTTATGGCTCCTCTCTATAAATAAGAGGATTCTCTTTTGTAATGATGATATTTTCGTTATTGAAGTGAAATTTTGTTGCATTGAGAAGCAACTTTGAAACTTTGTGTTCAAATTGTAAATATTTATTCAATAAGTATAAGAAAATCAAGTGGTCATTTAATATTTGTGTTGGAATAAGCTTGTGGTGTAATGGGAATGTTCTTACATATTTTCCATTGCATTTTCTTGTGCATTTCATCAAATTGTGATGTGAATCTACATAAACTAGAAGGTGCCATAAATTTGATTTTGAAGTCTTTGAAATGAAATATCATTTTTGAATTTGTGTCTTGTGTTCATGATTGGAAGTGACTTTAGAGACTTTGGGCAATGAGTTATTTTCATTGATTATTTAATATTTATTAGATATAAGGTGGAAAATTTGGGTTGTGCTTTGTTCCATCCATTTTTATTTTTTGAATAACATAAGAAGCAACAAAGGTCTTTGAGCCTTTGTGGGTTTATTATGATACACACTCATTGGTATTATTTTAGTTATTATTATGTCTAGCTAATATGGATATCAGTTATTATTGCTCTAATAAGTAGTTGTACATTTTTATGATACATTGTTAGAATCAAAAGGGCTTCTAGTATAAGTTTGTAAGTGAACATCAATTATGAAAAAAAAGAATTGGATAATATGGAGACACCCACATGATAAAGTAAGTGTAAATAAGTGTAATTAACTACTTTATTAATTTTAGTTATAAATAAGAAGGGTGTCTCCCCTTTCCTTGAGGAGAGATTTAATCTCATCATATTGTGGCTAAAAGTACCATTTTTTCAGTGTAAAAATATTCACTCAATAGTTTTTGGTGACTCCACTAGAGAAAGAACATGCAAATGAGAGCTATACTCGTTCGATTGAAACGGAACTAGTACCTTATTGTTTGTAGTTTTTTTATTATTTTTGATCTCTTTCTTTTTCTTGATAAGTCTACGATCTAGCAGAACAAAATTACACCCATAGCAGAAGGGTATCAAGACACATTTATCTTATATTTGAGTTGTTGTAAAATCATAACTTTGAAATTTTATTTACACAAACAAAATCACCTCTTCAACGTACAAGAGGTTTTCCTCCTACCAATACAAGATCTCCCATATCAGAGGAAGCTTTCAATGTTTGTAGGGTTTTGCCTATTTTACCTCTTTAAATATTTTCTATTCCTCCATAATAACCCACATAGAGTTTCTCAAGGTTCATGGGGAACTACTTTTGGTCCATTTAATTTGACACCACAATCACATGAACTACCTCATGGTTCACAAAAACTTCCCCAAGTTCTATGATGATGTCAAGCAACATCTAGATGAACATATTTATACATTTTACATTGTGTGTAGAGTTATCAGGGTATAACATGAAGATGTTTCTATAATATTATTCATATAAACACTCCAAAGTGTTTTTGTTGATTGGTTTTACCATCTTGCAGTAGGAACCATCACAAGTTGGGAAATACTTCAAACTAAGTTTGAGGTAAGACTCAAGTCAATAGAAGATGCTCATGCCTTATTATCCCAACTCACACAAAGCAATAAATAACCACATGATCTCATTCATGAGTTTGTGATAAAGTTTAATAACCTAAGGAAGAGGATCCCAATTGTTGCATAACCTACAACTGAGAACTTGAAGTGCTTCTTCATTAATTCTTAATTACTAGAAGTTATTTTTCTTTTATGAATAGTATCCCTAGGTAATCTTTAAGATGCTCAAAAATTGGCTACTAAAGTAGAATATGATTTGATCTTGGTGGGAAAATTCAAAAAATATCCAATCAATCCTAAAAGGTAGGCCGATTTGGCTTTACCTTCTACTAGTATCATAGATCCTATGGTATAGAAGCTGGAAAATGAATTGTTAGCACTCAAAAAGAAAATGTCTCAAGGTATGTCCATTTATTCATACAAGGACATTTCAAGAAGAACATACCCAAATAATTATAATTACCTCAATAATGTTGCAAGGAATGAAAATTAGAACAATCTTCCTCCACCACAATCAAGGCTTGCATTAGAGGTGCCACCTACTAATGTAGTAGTAAACCTATTTGAACTAGAACAAGATGATCTTCTAGAGTTAGAGCATGTTCCAAAGGATAATGTTAATCCCTTCATAGGAGATGAAGGAGTAGTTGATGATTCTGATATTAGGTTTATGAATTTTGAAGAAGTTGAATAAGAGGAAGATACATATGGTGAGTCTTATGTCATCTTCACCTATTCTCAAAACTAGCTAAATCAACAATAGAAGGTTGATAAAACTAAGTCCAAATATGAACCATGTCAAGAGGTTATGATTTACAAAAGATCAAATCCTTTATCATTTCAACCAAAGGATATGGTGGGGAATAAACAAGTACACCTCACCATTCCACTTATTCTCCTTCTACATTTAGACCTAGTGCCCAAAATTGAAAACTTGAAAATGAAAAATCCTCATCTTCTTCATTTGTTCCATACCTAAATTTTGATAACATAGGCCATGCTAGGAAGACAAAAATTCAAATGTGTAAGGTTGAATACCTCCAATCCAACCCTAAACAAATCAAAATAATGGCTAAGTTTGAAAAAATTAAGGGAGCCAATTCTAATCAGATCTCATCTAAATGTGCACCTATTGATCGTAAACCAAAACGTACACAAAATAACTTGGTTGTAACTCCCTCATCTATAACTAGAAAAATAGAGCCTTTCTATATTTCCCTATTTGTCAATGGTTACAAGCTCAATAGTTATGTCATTGATTCAGATGCCTTCGACAACATGATGTTAGCCAAAGTAGCTACTACCTTGGGGTTAACTCTAACAAAGACTTTTGGCCATTGCTTTACAATGGAGACTAAGAAATAACCCCTCATAGGTCAAATCAAAGATACACAATTTTCATTTGCCATTTTTCTAGAGAAAAAGATAAAGATGAAGGTTCTTGTATCCAATATTCTATATTCATATGGAGTTTTTTTGTGATGAAATTTTTGCAAAGTTGTTGGTGGTGAAATCAACATGGATTGGTCTGAGGCTAGAATACCTATCAAAGGTGTTATGCAAAAAATTCATCCAGATAAGCAATCAAAATATACTATGATAAATACTAAAGATCCAAAAGCTTATATTTTCTTTGAAACCTCTAGAAAGGGCACTTATTTCTTGACCATATATGAGGATCAAGTATCATCAAATGATATTTTAAATGAAGGTCAAGAAATAGATGAATCATCTTCTTCAGATGAAGAGATTTTAGATTTTGAGACTGTTGAAGTAGAAAGTTCAAATGAGGTTTGGACTTTAGAATTTGATGGCAGTTGTTCTTCAAATGGATCTAGAGCTAGGATAGTCCTTATATCTCTAGAAGGAAACATCTTCCCTTTTTCTTTATAGTTTCAATTTTATAATACTAAAAATTTTGTATAATAAGAAGCCTTATTGTTAGGGATGGGTGTTGCACAAAATAAAGGAATTAAAAATCTCCATCCTCAAGGTGAGGTTGAGTGAGTCATCTATCAAGTAATAAATTTGTGTCAAATAAACAATGAAGGGATAAGGCATTATCACAATCATGTTTGAGATTGCATTGAGGATTTTGATGATTTTGATATATCAATAGTCCCAAGAGAATATAATGATAAGTAATATTTTTTGGCTATTTCAGTCACCCTCCTGATTCCCCAGAAGGATTTGCATGGAAAAAAGTATACCATCAAATTGGTGTTCTGACTTAGTGTTCCTGATAATGCCAATCATTGGCAAGTTTTAAATAGTGATGAGCAAGTCCTTGACTTTTTGGAGGTGTAAAATTTTAGTGAGTTATGCTTTGAGGGGAGTAACTTTACTCCTCGAGAATCAATCTCCAAGGTGAATGAGGAAACTGGTGAAGAAATTTTGTAGCTGAAAGGGAAGAAGATTCCCAAAGGATTGGTTTTTTTGGAAAGAATATTTGATAAACATGATCAATTTATCAAATGATAATAGTCTGAATTGGATTCATCAAAAGAAGTTGAGAATTCAATGTAAGAACAGAAGATGATCCCAAAATGGTAAATATAGGGAAATGTTGCTCATTGGAGGAAAGAAATAAGTTGGTGACACTTATATAATAGTATATTAATGTGTTGGAAAATTCATATTTTGATTTGAAATATTTCTGATCCATGGAATTTCAACATGATATTCCTCTCAAATATGTGTTTCTACCTCACAAGCAAAAATAATGATATTACAATCCTAAAATCTCAGGTACCATCCTTGTTGAGATCCAAAAGATGCTAAATGCTAGAATAATTTTTCCTATACATCACTCAACATGGATAGCTAACATCATTCCTCTGAGGAAAAAGAATGGAGAAATATGCGTCTGTGTTGATTTTCATAATCTAAACCAATCATCACTAAAGGATAGTTACCAATTATTGGTAATGGATCAAGTAATACAAATAGTAATAGGTTTAGAGATGTTTTCTATGTTAGATGTATTCTTAGGATATAACCAAGTGGAGGTACACAATGAATATCAACACAAAATGACCTTTACTACTCCATGGGGCACCTTTGCATATCACATCCATTTGCCTAGACAAAATGTTAGATTAGCTTGAATTTAATGATCTCACAGATGTCAATGACAGCCTCATGGACATCAAATGACATTCACAAAAACATTAAATTTAATCTCATGAAGCTCTTGTATTCCATAGATCTCAGATTCAATTCACTCCATTCGATTAAAATCCATGCTAAATCAAGATCCATCTGATTAAGGTTTGAGTGAGTACACACTATTTATTTAGGATTCTATCAACATTAAGTTTTGAATGTGGGATTACCATGTGGTGGCTTTGTAAGGCCCCCAAGATTTGACCCTGGTGACCTCAAGGAGGACCCATACATCATTGATATTTGTCTGATTCCATGAGTTGATGACACTTTTCATCCTCATAGGAATTCTTTGGCCTTTGACATTTCAATGTTGTCTTCACTCTATTAGATCCAGATCTATTTGTGACTGTAAACCGTTGATCATGATCTGGATACTTGTTCATTATTGGTTCCTTTGATTAATTAAAGTCAAAAACCTAGGTTTTAAACTAAGGTCTCATTGTATTAAGATGTACAACAAGGAATTATGATAAAACTTGAGCTTAATCTTATATTTAATATTAGAGCCTATCCAACCTTTGGGCTTCCCTTGTGTCATCTGATCTTTGGTTCCACTTAAGCGTGGGCCATTGATCATGATCCTTGTGATGACATTGGATTGGTCCAAAGTGTGAAGGCTTTAGGATCGTTGGGTTTCCTTCATGTCATCTGATCTTGAGGAGTGATGAAGCGAGAGTCGTTGATCTGCAAAAGGCAAAAGCATTTAAGTTAGGACTCAAGGAAAAATAAGGACTTAGACTAAAGTTGTAATACTAAGGTCTTTTTTATGTTGATAAACATGAATGGGGCCTTATAATTAAGACTTTAGGTTAAGTAGGTAATAAAGGGGGCAGTGCTTAGGAAAATAAAAGGACCTTGCCAATTTTAAAGTTAGACCTAGTTACAAATATAGGAAATAAAAGAGGAAAATAATAGGAACCAAGTAAGACTTCCATGTTAAGGTTTGGTCATGCTAAAAAATATGACTAAGCCTTAACATGAAAATTAAGCTTAAGTCCAAAGTAAATTAGAAATATTCTTGCAAAAAGTGTTCCCTCCAATGTTTGAATTTAAATGAGGGATTCAAGGTAGGATTTGCTAAAAGGAGGATGTCATTGCATAAATCTAATGGAGAGATTATTTAGATTAAAGGCTGGTAAAAGCATGAATGAAGATAAATAGTGAGTATCTAAGCATGATCCATTTATAAAGGCTTCATGAAACCTATAAATTATCACATGAAGAGAAATTTTTAACAACATTAGGTAACCTTGAAGCAAAACCATAAACTAGTAGGCCAACTTTAACAAATTGGATGATCCTCAAATTCTAACAATGTTCAAAACATGCCATATTTTTAGTGTTAAATTTTAAAGTGTCTCAAGGTTCCCAATTTTCAAGAAATGGGGGTATGTTAACCTCAAAAAATGGTGACTTCTGGGGGAACATAGCAATATGTTAGAACTCAGAGGCTCTAGTTTGGACGAGTGATTGGGTCACCTATTTTACTTGATCTATGCCATCACCAAGATTAGTTCATGGTTGAAATAAACTTTGTACATGCATAATTTGGGTCAAACATTAAGACATAGCCATGTTGTGTGTGTGCTTTGATTTTATTTACTATTTTCCACGGGATTGAAGGGACAACTTCCAAGCTCTATCCCTTTAATCATTAACATTGACTTAGAGCATATTTGGATATCCATTAATGAATATGCTTCTAGTTTAGGGAAGGCTTAGGCATTTCTCTACTATCAACCAAGCATCTATAGCCCCAAAAAAGATACATTTAGCTCCACTCATGGCCTTAATCCATTGCCATCCAGTCATCCATAGCCCTAGTGGAGTTTAATAGAATCACCTATGCTTGAAAAGATTTTGATTTTGCATTGAATTCTTATTTTTTTATTTTTTATATCTTTTATGCTTTTAATAAGTTTGGGAACAAGGGCAGCTAGGTTGAAGGATTCAGTCAAGTGTTTGATCTTCAAGTAATCACCTATGGTTGTGACCTTTGTCTTCAACAAGGATTTTTGTTAAGTACAAGCATGATTGTGCCCTAATATCTTAATCTTTCATTCCACATGTGCAAATCCTCTTAAAACCAAGCTTAGATCAAAATAATGTTCAATTTTTCATAAAATAGTTAACCTATTCATCAATCCTTGCTAGTTCTTCTACATCAAAAAATCAAGATTGTATTTCAAATCCATGGTCAACATGTGCATGAGGCACATACCTACATTTTTGAACTTCAAGAATTGTAAGCAAACTAATTAATCTTTAAGTGGAGGGTTTTCCAAAGGACTTATTAGAAGCAAGGAAAAAAGCAACTAGAAACAAACACACAACAAAAAGTATCAAAAAAGGAAGCAAACAAATATATGCATGCCTATGTAAAAGTAAGGGATAGGAAGGAAAAAGCTATAAGAAACTAATCTAAGCTATATAATAACTTCATAAAATACTTACCTCTAAAATCAAATGGAAAAGTATTTAGTCTACTAAAAACCTTGAAACTTGAGTGTTTGTTTATGGCATCTTCTTGCAGATTAGTGAATTTGGATGTCTAGGTCTTCTAGATAGTGTGAATTGATCTTCTATCAACATCTTTAGATGCATGGATCAAAAATATGACTCTAAGACCCAATCATCTTCTTCCCAAATTTTCCTACTTTTCAATAGTAGTGTTAGTTATGTTTCATCCATAGACAGATGGTGGCTTATATCATCTTCACCCAATAATGGTAGCTCAACTAGTATCTTTAGACTCATGTCTTCATTATGTTCTTTATGAGGTGGACATGGAGTACCAATCTTTGTACAAAAATCTTCCAAGTTATCCGAAAAGGCTTCTTCATCCTGATCAACTGTATGATGTTCATCTTGAATCCCATCATCAGAGACATATTGGTCCCCTATTCTTAACCTCTTGATGAAGTCATATGACAATTCCTAATCTAATTCACTCACTTCATCTTTATTATCAATGAAGGTAAATAGCTCTTCTATCCAATGAGGCTCTAATTTATCTTGGTTTTAGGCCTCCAAAATAATATCATCTTCTGGGAACTCCAAATCATTAGTGAAATCCTCAGATGAAGCATCCATATGTTGTCATATTCCATCATCCACCATCTCAATCTCTTTAATTCCATTTAATAAGTCATGGAATAACCTCTGCTAGTGATCATCTTCTTCAATAGTATTCTCTATTTTATAAATAAGCATGCATGGGTTGTATTTTTGGCTACATTCTAAAGAAATATCATGTTGTACTTCATCCATATCTACTTCCAACAACTCTTCCTCTCCATCTATAAGTGTACCAATGATGATGTCTTGTTTATCTTCAATTACAATCTCTTTTACATCTTTAGGAATATAATTTCCCTTAGTTGCAATTTCTTCAATTGCATCATCTTCATCTTCATCTTCAAATGAGAAATCAAAGGTTTGCATATAACCTTAAGATGCTCCTCCAGATGTCCATGTAGCAAAGTCTTGATTAGGAATAATTCAACAATATCAAAAAAACTCATGTGTATGTCCTTACATGATACGTTATTGATCCTATCATGAAACCCATTTGGAGGCCTATCAATACTTTGGGAATCATAGTTTTTATCATAGCCTTCCCTTGTATTTCCTACTTGTTTTTGTCACTGATGAAAGTTAGTGCTCAATTTTTGGATCATTTTTAAAATTAATTCATTTGAACTCATGAATTGGAGCATTATTATTGGTTATAGGCACTAGAGTTCTATGATTTTGTGGATGAAATCCACTTGGTAGTGTTATTTGGGAACTCTAGGTCTTGGCCAAGATATGTATGAATCAATGGAAAATGGTTATGAACTGGTGTTAAAGTAGGCATACTAGGAATGGCATTGTAGATGGGCCAATTTGAATTGACATTAGGCATAGAATATGCCATCTGACCTTAGGGTTGTATTTGGTTATTAATGACTATAGCTTCATAATAAGCCCGAGTCAATGTATTTATGACTAAAATAGATCTTTTCAGGAACATAAAGGTCAAGGGATCTAAAGCATCCTTATAAATCTCTAAGGCCAAATCCTCATTGGGTCTGTAAGGGGATGTAGTTTTATGAAACTTTTTTTGGAATTGAGTGTTAAAGGCTCTGATGGTTTCATTATCATCCCTTTTAATTATGGTAAATTATTGATATAAGACATAGGGACTAATAAATTTGTCAAATTGATCAATGAAGATATTGTTGAATTCATTTTAGTTAGTAATGCAATCCTCTAGAAGGTTAAAAAACCATTCATAGGTGATATATTTGAAATTAAATGGAAACAATCTACTACATCTTCATGGACTACATTCAACAATCTCAAAGCAGCCTTGAATGACTTAATGTGTTCTTCAATAGTGACAACATTATTAGAACTAAAAGAAGGCAAATGTCTTTTAAGATTTTAGGGAAGATCATGTATTATACTTGGTACGTTGATTGAAGAACCACCTAACCAAGCCATACCTTAAATGCATGAGTATCTTGAACTGATGAAGTAGATTTGGAGCCTGAGGATTTCATCCACCTAAGCCTTGCCTTGGGTAATCCCATCTTGTGACCTTAAAATTTGTTTGAAATATGATGTGTCAAATCAATCTTTACAAATAATAATGATTAGATTTTCACATCAAGCAAATTTTGTAAATATTCATATAAATAACAATAAAAGATAGTACTCTTTAACTAAGTTAGCTCAAAGAAGTGTCCAAATATGCTAGTATGAATGATCTTTACATGTTTAATTTCAAATAAACTCAAATTTGAAAAGTATTTATGAATCTTTGATCAAAATAACTATTACTAACCTCAAACTAGTTGGATCTACATATCTAAAGCTATCTTTACCACAACTAAGCATATGTATTCAAAGAATGTCAATCTTTATCTAAATAAGCCCAAAGATCGGTCTAAAATCATGAAGATCACCAACCTTTACACAATTATGTTAAAAGAAACAAAAATATGTAAATAATAGAGTGTTCTTTGATCAAAATACACCAAAACCAGCAAAGATCTTACAAATTCACAAAGATTTGTTGAGGGCCCTCCTTCTAGTGCCAACAAAGCTCATCTTGTTAATGCCTAAATGTGTACTAAAGGTGCCTAGAGTGTTTAGTGAACACTTCTTATTTTTAAATTATTAAGAATCCAATGCATGAGTTTCATATTCTATTAATCTTGTTACCTATTTGTGGAATAGAGGCAGGACAAGTGACTGTTTCACAATATTTATATTAGCTGGTGGTTAGGAGCCACTATGGCTAAACAACATATCTATGTAGAATATGTAATAACTATGCAAAGAAAAGTGAATTATGATCAAGAACTAAATTAAAAATTAATTTAGGATGGACATTTATGGTGACAATCTAAACTAAGGTGATCAAGTTAAAAAAGAAGTAAAAGGAAGGGTAGGGCAGAAAGAAATGTTGTTGATCTTCATTCCAAATATCATGACAAAGTTCAGGACTCATCTAGGCAAGCACTTAAAACTAATATATGATATGAAATAGCTTAAGCCCAAATCTTACCATACATCAGGCAAACTTCTAAGGTGGAAATAATGCAAATAAGAATTAGGTTCACTTTAAAGAATATACCCATGCAAGCAAAAAACATTTTCCCAAATGCAATAAGAGTAAAGGAAATGAAATAAAACTAAAGACTTTCATTTAACCTAGCATTGGTGCAAGTTAAAAACTTTATAATTAAAGGTGCACACCAAGAATCCATAAGAACCATTCAAATCTAGAAATTAGAACAAGAAAATGAGAGAGAAGTCATGATAACAAATACACAGACAAATATTGTACAACCTTTCTAGAATTTCTTGTATTGCTTGATCCAAGTTTACAAAGTAATTTTGGCTCTAAGAACTCCCTATTTACAAAATGGTAGTACTATCTTTTATAGAAGGAAAATGCAATATACCGGTCAGTTGCAATATACAAATGTACAAAAATCAAGGATAGCTATCCTTTTTGTACAAAGTTATAGAATACACTTGCTTTTCTAAAATAGACTAACTTCGAAGAAAATATGATAACAAACTATGATATGCCTTTACAAAATAATATTTCATTTCTAAAATGTTACAATGCTCTACAAAATTGAAATATTATTTAGTTGGTTAGTGGGCTCTACACCTAGGAACTTACTTGTTGTAGATGAAATATATTCATAACCTTTTGATACTCCTCATTAATGAGTCCCAAATCCATAGCTGGCCTTAAGAGACACTCTTCTTCCTTATTAGCTAGATCATTCAAATTCCTATCATTCCTAACCATAGCTTCCTTAATGCATTTGGCCTTAGTTATCCTTTCTCCTATATTGAGGATCATGTTCAGGATCCTATTCTTATCTACCCCATACTAACCTTGACTCTTGCCTCTATATGTTTGCAATTTTGAGGACACAAGCTCTTCATTTCTATTGTTTTGTGCTTATGTGGTGCCTATTTGGCATTTATCTGGCACTTTTTTAATATTTTTCATAAATGCTTTCAAAGTAATAGTTGTTGTTATTCAAAATTTGTCCATTTATTTCACACCATTAGATCATTGCACATGGATCAATGTGGGCCTTTGATCATGATCTGAGACCTCACCTATTATTGGCCATTTTTGTATCAATCCTTTTGGTTGTGCCATTTGTCACCCTCATGGGATTTCTAATCTCTATATTCAATGTCAATCACATATCGAATGAGCATCCACCATGTGTCGAGCCTATAGGCTCAAGGGGCTTCACTAAATAGTCATCGATGATCTCGTACCATTGGATCATCCGATCTCAATGGAGTACAAGTTATTGATCCTACAAGATGCACAATCTTTAATCAGTACATGGTTATAGAAATTAACTTAAGCTAAAATATTTTAAGCTAAATTTATTACAAGTTAAAAAACATGCCATAAACTTAGGTTAAAGTATTTTGTGTTAAGTTTTGAAACATGATATAAAGTGGCCCCTTCAAATGATATAAAATACATCTAGTTGCCTAGACAAAATGTTAGATAAGATTAAATTTAATGGTCTCACAAACATCAATGATGGCCTTGCAAAACATTAGATGACATTCGTAAGAATGTCAAATTTAAACTCATGAAGCTCATGTATTCCATAGATCTCATATTCAATTTGCTTCATCTAATTAAAATCCATGATGAAGTGCAAGTTGTTCAATTAAGGTCTGAGTGAGTGCATGTTATTGGTTTAGGGTTATATCAACATTAAGCTTCAAATGTGGGAGTGCCACATGGTGGCTTTGTGAGGATCCCAAGCTTTTACCCTGTTGACCCTAGGGGGGACCTATGGGTCATTGATCTTTGTCTGATTCCCCGAGATGATGACACTAGTCATCTTCATGGGAATCCTTTGGATTTTGACATTTTAACGTTATCTTTGCTCTATTGGATCCAGATCCATGAGTGACTATAAACTATTGATCATGATCTAAGCACTTATTTATGATTGGTTCCTTTGATTAATTATAGTTGAAAACTTGAGTTTTAAACTAAGGTCTCATTGTATTAAAATATGCAATGAAGATTTATGATAAAACTTAGGCTTAAGCTTATATTTAATATTGGGGCCCATCCAACCTTTAGTATTCCCTCCCACCATCTGATCTTTTGTTTCACTTAAGTGTGGGTCGTTGGATCTTTATGATAATATGGGATTAGTCTAAAGTGTGAAGGATTTAGAATCTTTGGGCTTCCTTTGCATCATCTAATCTTGGGTAGTGATGAAATGAGATTCATTGGTCTTTAAAAGGCAAAAGTGTTTAAGGACTTAGGGAGAAATAAGGACTTAGTCTAAAGTGTTAAGACTAATGTCTCATTCATGTTGATAAACATGAATGGGGCCCTAGAATTAAGATTTTAGGTTAAGTAGGTAACAAAGGGGAAAGTGCTTAGGAAAATAAAAGGACCTTGCTAACACAAAAGTTAGACCTAGTTAGAAACATAGGAAATAAAAGGGGAAAATAAAAGGGACCAAGTAGGACTTTCAGGATAAGGTTTGGTCATGTTAAGAAATATGACTAAGCCTTAACATGAAAATTAAGCTTAAGTCTAAAGTAAATTAGAAACATTCTCACCAAAAAGGTTCCCACCAATGTTTGAATTTGAATGAGGGGTTTAAGTTAAGGTTTTTTGAAAGGAGGGTTTCATTGCATGAATCCAGTAGCAAGATTATAAAGATCAAAGGCTAGTAAAAGCATGAATGAAGATAAATAGTGAGGATCTAAGCATGATCTCTTTATATAGGCTCCATGAAACCTGAAACTTATCACATGAAGAGTAACTATTAGCAACATTAGGTAACCTTAAAGAAAAACCATAAACCATTAGGCTAACTTTATCAAAGTGTATGATCCTCAAATTCTAGCAATGTTCAAAACATGTCATGTTTTTAGTGTTAAAGTTGAAAGTGTCTCAAGGGTCCCAATTTTCAAAAAATGGGGGTACATTGACCTCAATAGGATGATATAGGTAAGTTAATTGTGGTCTATCTTGATGATTTAACTATTTTCTCAAATAAATTTCAAGATCATTGTGATCATTTACAACAAGTACTTAAAAGGTGTCGTCAACATGGGATATCCCTCAATCCAAAGAAATCCATTTTTGGGGTTACTGAAGGTAAACTCTTTGGGCACCTTGTGTCCAAGGAAGGAACCAAGATTTATCTTGAATGGGTCAAGTCTATTCAAAATCTTAATCTGCTATCCAATAAAAAGATGTGTATTTTTTCTTTGGTACGGTTAACTTCTTACAAAGATTTGTACTTGATTTTGCTGAGAAGACACGCCATATTATTGATATGATGAAAGGGAAGTCAATTTTTTTATGGAATGTGATAAGGAAAGCTACCTTTCATGAAATAAAGGAAGTTAATTCTCATGCTCTAGTCTTAGTCTGCCTTGACTATACCAAGGACTTCATCATGTATAGTTACACTTCTGAGCACACTTTATCTATCATTTTGGTGTAGTCAAACAAAGAGGGGATAGAATCTCCTATAGCTTTCATGAGCTGCCCTTTAAAGACTCACAAGCTCAAATACTCACCCATGGAGAAATACACTTATGCTTTGGTGAAAGTGGCTAAGCACTTCAAGTATTACATCCTCAATTCTCATACCATTTCACTGGTACCAGATTCTACAATCAAGTCCATCCTGACATAGCAAGAATTTGGAAGCAAAAGAGGTAATTATATCACTAAGATCCAAGAATATGATATGGAAATTAAACCTATTAATATAGTGCATGGAAAAGGTTTGTGTCAGCGTATTATAGAAAACAAACTAGAAGAGGTATCTAGTGATAAGGGACATACAGAAGAACTTCCCATAGTCTTATTCATAAGCACAATGAATGAGTGGTACTCTAACATTGCTCATTTTCTCACATATGGAGAATGTCTAAAAAATTTATCTTACAAAGAGAAGAGAACAATCAAACTTAAGGTTGTGAATTTAACTCTTTGGGACATTGGTTTGTATAATCAAAGCATTGATGAAATTTTTCTATGGTGTGTAGACAAAGCATAATAAGGAAAGTTGTTGGAATTCTTTCATAACTTGGCATGTGGAGCACATTTCTTAGCTTTGATCATAGCTCACAAAATTTTATGAGCAAGGTACTATTGGTCTACCCTTTTTCAAGATGCATATACCTAGGTGCATAAATACAAGTTGTGCTTTTAATTTATGGGTAAACCCAAGTTGGCAGCCCTAACCCTCAAGCCACTAGTTATTAAATAACTTTTCCAGCAATGGGAAATTAACTTCATTGGTGCAGTGAACCCATTATCAAGTGTGAGTCACATTTATGTTTTCATAGCTACTAAATAATTCATCAAGTGGGTGGAGGCAATCCCAATCAAACATGCCACTTCAAAAGTTGTTAGCAACTTCCTCAAGGAAAACATCATCTCAAGGTTTGGAGTACCTACCAAGATTGTAATAGACAATGCTATTTGTTTCTCATCCCATGAGATAACTGAGTTTTATTTTGAATATGGGATCACTCTATCTCACTCCTCTGACTATTACCCTTAAGGAAATGGTTAGGCTGAGTTGAGTAACAAGAACTTGGTCACTATTATCAAGAAATTGGTAGAACAAAATCAGATATCCTAACACAAGGCATTAGACTATGCATTGTGGGTTGATTGTATCACTCCCAAGTAAGCAATTGGTATACACCCCCTTTCAACTTATTTATGGCTTGAATGTAGAGATACCTATCACATTGGAGTTTTTCACTCTCAAATTGGATAAAGCAATTGAGGATGAGACATCTGAAAGTTCCATAGACAAGTGTATTATGTTCATTGCTAAACTAGAAGAGCAATGTACAAAGGTGGTAGATCGCATTGTTGAACACCAGAGCTAAGTCAAGAAGCTTTTTGAAAAAAATTCCAAGCCATGAGATTTCAAAATTGGGGTTCTAGTTCTTTTTTAGAACAAGAGAAGAGAGCTGAAAGTAATGCATGGAAAGTTTGATTCCTTGTGGAGGGGCCCATTTCTTATTCATCAACTTTGTGGAAAGAATAGTTTCATTTTGGCATACCAAGATGGAACACCATTTCCACTGCCCTATAATGGAAAACATATGAATCTTTTCACTCAGTGAAGGTATAGATAAGTTTGTACATTTTGTATATATTTGTATAGTCTATTTTATCTTTAGTCTATTCTATCACTTGATTATGTAGCCCAATCGATGAAGGCACTTAGAGTTTTGGGATTCTTTTTCCTTTAAGTGTTTCAAAGAATGCTTAAAATAAATTCCTTAATTGGATCTGGTTGTTATCCTCAAATTTATCTAACTTAATTCATGGGATAACCCCTACAGAACTTATCCATCTCATAGCCCACGAGCTCTAGGCATGTAAAACAAGGCAAATCAATTGGCCTCATACATAATATCTCCCAAAAAAAAAAGTTTTTTTGACTTATTTAATTATTTCCCATTGCACATGCAAGGCCAGAGAAAAAACTTGACATTTCACATGCAAGGTCAAATAAAAAACTTGACATTGCATATGCAAGGTTGGAGAATTTTTTTGTTGAAGCAAACTAATCTGACACACATGGTATTTAATTGGCATTAATTAAAACATGGTTATATATAATTACCTTGTTAATTTATTTTTACCATTTGTATTTAACCTTCTTTTTTATCACCATTTTTGTGCTCGCCTACACCTTGACTCACCATTTTTCCTTTTATTTGTTTGTAATTAAGGCACAAGTTTTTCTTCCTCGATAGATCTTAGGTGAGTTTTATCATTTTTTTTGCTTGGTTTTTATTTTTCTTTATTTCATTATTACATTGCATCTTACCCTAGCATTTTTTTCTTCTACTTACATCATTTCATTTCTAAATCCTGTATAAACATCAACCCTTGTGTATTTTTGAAACCCCACAGTTCCAAGTACATTATGTCCCTTGGAGAAATATTCTTGAGAAACACAATCCCTTTTTGAGTGCACTTCAAATAATTTTCTTTGAAGCACATCCTAACATACTTCTAGTGGTGTACTTCAAAGAATTTTATTTGAAGTTCACCCAATCATCCTGCATCCAAGTATTTTACACAGATGTAGTCTAGAGAATTTTCTCCAAGCTACATCAAAACATGTAGTGTAGAAAATTTTCTTCTAACTACACAAGGATTTTCCTACTCCCATGCAGTTCAGAGAGTTTTCTCTAAACTACATAAAATTTCTAATTAGATGCACAGGCACATATTTTCCTCATCTTTGCATATTTCCTACCAAATGAAAAATATGCCAATTCTAGAGATTTTCAACACTCTCATGTAGTTTATTGACCAATGATAGAGGCTTCTCTTACAAAAAGAGTCATTAAGTACAAGTTCTAAAGAGTGGTTCCTTCATCCTTGGTTGATTCAAATGTTGACCAAATTAGAGATACTAAGGTTGGACAAGTGGACATGACATAATTCCTATAAAGATTAAATAGCAACCCAATTGCACCTCACATGCAAGTTGTTCTAGATAGTAGAATTCATTTGGTAGCCACATTCCTAGTTTTAGCATAGGATTAAAAAATCATCCTAGTAGTAGCCACTCATTTTAAAAAACAAAGTATGTTAGTTAAATATATGGATGGTAAAGTTGTGATCTGACTTGATGAAGAATATTTTGACAATATCTTTCATCTTCCTGATATAGAAGAATATTCAGATATAACCATGAGATCAACATAAGAACATTATGATAAAGACCCTGAGAGATGCAAGAAGAATATAAATACCCACTGGCTTAGGACTCCTTAGCCTTTCATTGCTAGTTGGCCAAAAAATATCTATCATAACTAATTTTAAAATTTTGGGAATATTGGAGTTTTATTCCTAATTTAGTTAAGGGTCTAAAAAAGTAAATTAGTAAATAATATTGCAATAATTATATTACTAATTTGTATAATTTATTTGACTTTCATAGCTTTTTAAAAATAGTAATGAAAGAGAAAAAATACAACTTAGCTTAAAACTAGATTGAAACACTTAAGATAAAGGCTAAAACTAACTATGTAGGACTAAGATAGTGTCGCGAACCTGGATCTAGATTTTGTTTGATGAAAGGATGAGAACATAAAAAATAGGACACTTTAGGGCTATAGCTATAGTCTAAGTCCTGTCGCTATTATCCAAACTAGTCATAGAGATCTAAGTTTTTTGAGTTTTGTCTAATGTCTCTATGTGAACCTACCTATAAAATTTTGGATCTTGAATGTCGATGAAGCTCCTTATAGAGATGATTTAATATCAAACTCTAGACCTTCATTGTGCTTGAATAAAACTTGAGAAAGAGGGGGGGTTATTGTTTATAAAATGCACTAAACGTGTATCCACACCTCTTGTGTGGGCACGCTACCTATATACCAATACGTCGAAGAGCGATCAAGCTATATGTAGTTCTCCCACTTGATGTGCTTTATGAAATAGTGTTATGTGGATACAAAAATGCCAAACTAAGAGTTATTGAGGTGGCTAGGGACTGGTTTGAGGGTTTGAGTATGATTGTAGCTATATTGGATGGTTGTGTGCAAAGAATAGGGAAATTTTCCTCAGTAATTTTACTTATATTCTTGTTAGCTTTGTAATATTTGTCAACCCCCTCTTAAAAAACTTTGAATGGGTTTTTATAGAGATCTATTGGTCATGGGCTAAATGTATTCATGCTAGGCCAACATAATGAAGAATAGGAATCAGAAGGAAATGGTCAGTTGGGATCAAAATGTGATTAGATAAGAGCATTAAAAGTATGACACCTTAGGGTCTGATGTTATAATCCAACACTAATGCTCATTTTGTATAGGATTGAGACAAAGGGGGATATAATTAACATAGAAAATGTAGCCTAACTGAGCTGGTATCAAGTCTTAAAAGATTATAGATGATTGGTTATAAGCAAAAAGGTGCCTGGAAGGGTAATGAGAACATGCAAGAGGGTCCTATGGATTGGGTGTCACAATCCACACTCAAGCTACCAATTTGAATATTTAATATGACTACATTTCCCCCCTCTTTATTTTAGTGATGCATCAAAGTGAAATACTAGGATAAAGGAAAGTTGAAAACATACTTGAACTTACCTGCAAGGGTGAAGCCCATGAAGTTGTGTGATGTTGAATGTGTGTAGAGAGAGCACATTATGAAATGTAAATCTAAAAGAGAAAATAAAGAGTAGATAATTTATTACTAGATACGCTATATCTAAAATAAGAATGTATAAAATTTGGGTAAAAGAGAGAGGTAGAGAAAAGAACGAATACACGTCACCAAGTATGCAGATCAATATAGAACCTATTGTGTTATTAAGTGATGTTAAGTGATATTAATTGATGCTAAGTGATATTGGGTATGTGTTGTACCAAGAGTAATATCATAAATAGAGTTGAGTGATCAATTCCCTAAGAGTGGCTCAAGAATGTAAAGGCTATCCCTTTAGCTCCATCATCACATACTAAGTAAAGCTATGTAATCATGCATGTGTTAATTGATTTTTAGACTATGTGTCTAATCACTCTGAGTAGGTGTCTCAAGAATACAAAGGTTATCTAGTCCTTTGCCTCCATCATTGTCCACTAATGAAGCTATAAATTGATATCGATATGAATGTGCATCATATGATATGGCTCCTAAAGCTCATGAATGCTATGAAATCTAACAATGTGGCATGGATAGTTGAATGTATACTAGAAACAAAGCCAATCTTGGCCACTTTGAAAGGAGGAGATTAGGCTTGTATAAAAGCCACTCTGAACCTGGGAACTAGGCTTATGTGAAAGCCACTCAGGAATATAGAGATTAAGCTTGTATGAAAGCCACTCTGAAATGATTCCAACCACCTATAGATGGAATAAAGTATGCAACTATTGAGAATGCTTGAGTAATAAATTTAACTCAAAAAGAAAAGAAGACCAATGTGTCTTGCATATTGCCCTTAATCAATGGTGTCTATAACATGGATTTTGATCTGGAAGTTATACCAACTACCCAATCTAAAACTAAAAGTAAGAGACATCATGTCACATATGATGCCTCCTATATTTGGATTCTCTGATAAAAACTATACTAAAACTATTGAATCTGAACTAATTTTTATGTGATAGAACTATAGCTGAATTGACCTATCTACCTATTTTTTGAAAATCCATTTTTTTTGCTATTTGGATAGGAGTGTCAAAAATAGGACACCCTAATATCTAGCACTGTTGTCTATGCCTGACACTATTTTCCTTTACTACATCTGATGACTATTTTGTAATCATCACTACTTTTCTAGTCTATTTTACCTGGTTTGACCTCTGATTATTATTCTGTGTTTTTAAAAATGATTTTTTGACTGATAGGAACTCTGATCTCTGTGACAAAACCCTTATTTATTACCTCTCTTTTGAGGGTAGGAATGAAGACCCTACAATGACTTCCCTTCGAATAAAGAGCCCTACAAGTGTGTTATGCTATGAAATACATGATATATTAATGATAATCAAAATGATGTCTCAATATATAACATGGTTGGTATTGGAGATTGTTAGATCAACAGGGGTATGCCTAGATAGATATAACAAAGAAATATCATGTGCAGTATTCTAAATTGAAACTAAAAATGTTAGTTGTTAGTTTTAAAGAAGGGATGGAGTATAATATCCATCATGGCATCCAAGAAAGCAAGATAATGCATGATGTGGATCATGGCATTTTAAACAATGAGAAGTAAACAAGCAGCAAGTACATAAGGCAAGAAGCAAGAAGCATACAAGATTGGCCAAGGAGCCAAACAAACAAGGGATATGGGCACATGTCATTCAAACTAAAAATCAAGCATACAAGGTATGTTCAAATACCCACATACACATACAATTGGAAACAAGCAAGGTTAGCACAAGGGCCACAAGCACATAGAAGAGTACAAGTAAAGGACATTGGTAAATGTCCTAAGACACACATAAGAATATAAATTAAGAAATGTAATCATACCTAGCTATGCAAAGTAAGGAAGGAAATAATTTAATATGCTAGAAATACAATCGCATCTAACTAATCAAAGCAATAAGTGAAACTATGCAAGATATGTAGTACAAGACTAGGTATATGCTAAGAAATACATGAGTGTTATATACTAGTGAGTGTCAATAGATTAATATGTGTAAGCTGGTAATTAATATACATCATCATGATAACTAGAGTTTGTG
The DNA here is from genome assembly GCA_037957365.1 of Torreya grandis. NCBI lineage: Eukaryota > Viridiplantae > Streptophyta > Pinopsida > Cupressales > Taxaceae > Torreya > Torreya grandis. The sequence continues at coordinate 713,855 of JARHVA010004678.1, read as the reverse complement.
GTGTATGATTAACATAACATTGATGGTGTAGTCATGTAGAAGATGCCCCTAGGGGGTAGATATATCAATGTATGTCTCGAATATAAAACTAAGATGCCCCCTCAATGGGTAGAGTGAAGCAATCAAGGATCTAGATGGCACTACACACACTCAAAGAATATCAAGTAAAGCATTGTATTATAGATAAATCAACAAACAATAGCATAGAATAGAAAAATGTAAGTCTAGCATATTATTAGAAATGTACAGTAAGCATAATACATATAATTAACATGTTTTTGGATTTTTTTGAGAATATTTAAATGTTTTTGGATTTTGAAATTTTGTATTATTTTTGTATTTTGAAATAAGCTATGTACAATCAATCATAAGGAGACCATGTACAAAAAATTGAAAAGAATCTATGTATAAGTAATCTAAGAAATTATATACAAGTAAGCTAAGAAAAATTATGTACAAGTAATCTAAGAAGTAATGATACTAACTGATGAGTCTCATGAGAGACTCCCTTTCACGGTGTCCTGTATCAAACAAAGGAATCATGCGTAATTTTGAAGCATGAACGAATGGTTGTGCATATGACTTTGAATATTCAAATTCATTATCGGTATCTTAGAAATGATAATAACTTGTATTGTTCCACTCATCATTATATCTTTATTTTGAACCAATGAAATGCTAGTGTTGACTTTTGTTGTATCTAGATATTTTGCTATGATAAATTGTGTTTGTGAATGATTTGTCTTATAATGTTCAACAAATTCCAAACCTTGGTGACAAACATTATCAACTACTAGAACAGGAGTAGTGATGCCTTAATCATGCTTGCCCAACCCTTGACTTTGATAATCAAACTATTGTAGATATTTTTGACCAAACCCATACTACTTTAAAAGTTAAGCCTCATTTTGGAGAGGTAGATTTGCATCTTTTTCATGCTTTACCTATGCTTTTGCTACTATGTCTTACTCTAGTTTTCCTTTTTGATTCTTTTGGTGTTCTGAATTATACTTTGGTAACTACTTTTGTACTTTTTTTGAGTTTGACCCTTTGTGAATGCGTTCATGTGTTATTGTGGATTGCTTGACTGATTAACCTTGTATAGGGTCCTCATTAGTAATTATCTATTGTATATATTTTTTTAATACCAAACATGAATCTATGTGATGCCCATGCATTATATGATATGTAAAATAATATTTGGATCTCCTCACTGGATGTAGAGGAGTTAGTTTGATCAACTTAGATTTAATCATTTTCATTATACCTCACTTGAACTCTTATTTTATCTTTGAATGAGTTTTGAGTCACTAGTTGTAGAGTTACTTTATTATGATTTCTTGTTTTGATATGTACCATTGTTTGAACCTAATTGACTAGGTGAAGGTGCATATACATGATTGACACTAGGGTGCCTTTGAGGCTTTTGTATTATAATCTGATTTTTCAATGTTGGTGAGATTTTCATGTAATAATTGATTCTATATTTGTAAATCTAAAATTAACTTGCTCATACTGGTGATTTGATCCCTCAGAGTATTACAAGTGCAAACCCTAGTTGTTTATGATTGAACATGTAAGCACATATGTTGAAGAGGTTTTGAAGAAGCTAAATAGATTTAACTGCTAGTGTTTTTTTGTGTTTATTAGTGATAGGGAAATACTCAAAAGTAGCCAGTGAGTGATATGCATATATGTAAAAATCATGTATGTGGAATGAAATGCATGAAATTGGAGTTATAAGTTGTATATCAATATATTTATAAATAATGTTCCAAATTAGAGATAGGAAGCAAGGGATAGAGAGCATGAAATTCTGCATTAATGCATAAAGAACTTTGATGTGTGATATGATATTTGAAATATGTTTAGCAAGATAAACTTGAAAAAAATTCCATATGAGAGATGGAAAGCAAGGGGTAGAGAGCATGAAATGGTGCACTAATGCATAAAAAACTTTTACATGTGCTATGATATGTCTAATATGTGTATCAAGATAAACTTGAAAAAAAATCCATGAGAGATAGAAAGCAATGGATAGAGAGCATGAAATGGTGCACTAATGCATAAAAAACTTTTACATGTGGTATGATATGTCTAATATGTGTAGTAAGATAAACTTGAAACAATTTCCATACAAGAGATAGAAAGTAAGTAATGAAACCTTGTATTAAAGACAAATAAACATTGCTTCAAAGGAGAGGGATCTTACTATGTTTAACAATAACTTTCTTAATATCATCCCATATTATGAAACGTAAGCATGAAAGGGAAAGAATGAAGCTTTGCATTAATATAAGGTAAACTTCAGCATTCATGTACATGATAGGACCTAGTATGGTCTTCTTATTATTTGCAAGAAATGAAAGAAATATGTGTAAATAAGTGAGATCCATTTTTGTTTTTATGTGAAATTTGATTTTAGATGTAAGGTGATACCTCAAAAGTATTGGGACCTAGTATATGCAAATAGGGTTTGGAAAAATGATATTTTTTTTTTAAATTACTAAGGAATTTTTAAAAATAAATGTGAATTTTTTATTTAAATATGCAAGTAAAAAATTAGAAAAATATCAGAAAAATTTTGATTTAAATAGACCTAGTATATGCAATTAGGGTTTGGAAGAAAATAATTTTTTTTAAATTACTATGGAATTTTAAAAATTAATGTGAATTTCTAATTTAAATATGCAAATAAAAAATTAAAAAAAAATGTTGAAAAAATTAGGAAGGAATTTTCCCTCGATTTTATAGGGATTTTATTCACAAATGAAGTAAGTTAGGTTCACCAAATGATTTAATAGTTTTGGGAATATTGAAGTTTTATTCTTAATTAAGGGTCTAGAACAATAAATCAATAAAAATATTATAATAATTATAGTACTATTTTCTATAATTTATTTTACTTTCATAACTTTCTAAAAATAGTAATGAAAGAGGAGAAATGCAACTTAGCCTAAAACTAGACTGAGATGGCTAAGACAAAGGTTGAAAATGATTGTGCAGGATTGGGATAATATCATGAAACTAGATCTAGATTTGATTCAGTCAAAGGATGGGAGCACTAAAAATAAGACACTTTAAAGTCTGGCATTATAGTCCATGTCCTACCACTATTTTCCAAACTGGTCACAGAGATTTGAGTTTTTTGAGTTTAATTTGATATCCTTATATGAACTTGCCTATGAAATTTTAGATCCTAAATGTCAATAGAGCTCCTTGTAGATCTGATTTAATCTCAAACTCTAGACCTTCATTGTGCTTGAATAAAACTTGATAAAGAGGGGGGGTTAGTGTGTGCAAGATGTACTGAACTTATATCCACACCCCTTATGTGGGCACGCTACTTACATACCAATACTCTAAAGAGGGATCAATCCATATATAATTCTCCCACTTTTTGTGTTTTATGAATTAGTGTTATGTGAATTCAAAAATGCCAAACTAAGAATGCTTGAGGTGGCTAGGGACTGGCGTGAGTGTTTGAGTATGTTTGTAGTTGTATTGGATGGTTGTATGTAAAGAATAGGGAAATCTCCCTCAGTGGTTTTGCTTGTATTCTTGATTACTTTATAATATTTGTCAACCCCCTCTTAAATAATTTTAAATGGACTTTTATAGAGATCTATTGTTTAAGGGTTAAAGGTATTCACACTAGGATGACATAATGAAGAATAAGAATCGAAAGGAAATGGTCGTTTAGGCTCAAAATGTGAATGGATAAGAGCACCAAAAATGGGACACCATAGGGTCTAGTGCTATAATCCAACCCCAGCACTCATATCCTATAGGGTTCAGACCTAGAGGGATGGAATTAGCATGAGAAATGCAACTTGACTGAGCTACAATTAGGTCTTAAAAGTCTATAGATGACTGGTTATAAGCAAAAAGGTGTTTGAAAGGATTATGAAAGCATGCAAGAGGATTATATGGATTGGGTGTCACAAACCACACTCAAGCTACCAATTTGGACATTTTATATAACTATAGTAGTGAATTATTTGAAGAAATAGGATATTTGATCACTCTTTTGAGTAGATTCAAGGGACTTTCTACAACCAACATATTTCAAGAGTGGATGTACCAATATATCTTAATCATTAAGAGGAACCAGCAGTAGATCTTCTAGGGGAAGCAAATCAATGATGCCATTTGTCACCAATTTTTTGAGGTGACTTCTTCCCTTACCTTTTACATGACTTCTTATTTATTGTATGCTACAACAAGCATGAAATCCATCTCAGATTTAACTTCCATTGGTGATAGAAGGCAAGTTTCAGTCTATGAATATTATCTTCAATTGACCCTGAAGGAGAACCTAAAGCATAATATAATGGTCAATGATGCCTTGCTCTATAATTATATTTTCATTTTGACAAGGATCTTGAAAAAAAAAGGGTTTCAGATGTAGCATGGGAATAGGTAAATAAATTTGGTTGTGTATTCTTTTAATTCCCAACCTTCACCTACATCAGATTAGGAGGGTTCAGTGAGCAACCATACATGCTACCAAGATATCCTGATGATAAACTGATATTAAAGGAAAAGTGTCAACAAATGATGAGCTTTCATAAGAAACAATCAGAGGCCCACAAGTCTAGATTTAATTTTTTGATCAATATTGGCCAATACACAATATATGTCACTACTTAGACCAAGATGATGGAAACTGAGTTGCAATGGATTACTCTAAATAAATTTAAGATTAGAAATGATTTTGATTACAATAAAATGATGGATAAGCTTAAATAAAACTACACTCATGTGCATAAAATAGAAGATATTTGGGTTGAGTGCAGACCAGATGAAGAAGTGAGGAAGCTTGATTACAGTCACCTCACTCTAGATAAAATCATAAATTTAAAGTTGGCTAATGTTTCTAAAGATATGGAAGATAATGAAAATATATTGGATCTTCTATATGAGAATAGTCAAGTGGCTTCCACACCTCTTCCACCAATACAGTGGTCAATAAAGGAATCTACTTCTATAAGGGAAAGATTCCACCTCATTTTTTCTAAGACCAATACCTAGTTGGAAGAAAAGGGCATTAGGCTAAAACCCTTCAAGATTGGATCTAAAGAGGAATATGATGAATAAACTTTTTAAGAAGCAAGAGGAGCTTAGAAAAAAATTAAGGAAGATACATCTACCTCTGCACAAAAGGTGAAATTTATTTTCAAAGGCAAAGGCAAAAGTACAAACATAAAAAGGAAAGATAATCAGGGTAGTATAAAATAAAATCCTACCATGGGTGAAGCATTAGTACATCTGATAATTTTCCAACTAGAGGCTTCCTAGGTATTATCTTTTACTCTCCCCAAAGTCACTCCTTTTCTATCCATTACCCTTATTGTACCCATACAAACTATTTATTCATCTCCTTCTTCACCCATCAGTGACTCATTCTTTCAAGTCCCTTCTCATGACACTTTAGATCAAGTATTTGGATCACTTTCTACCTTACCTAGTCACACAAGATTGTCAAGTTCACCTTCTAATCCATATATTACCTAGTTGGACATTGATAATTTCATGTCTATTTCATCATCTAAATTGGCAACTGAAGTATTATCCACTCATGTACCTAATATGCCAATGAAAATCAAAACTATTACCATATTGACCCAAATACCACCTATCAGTACCACCACTCCATGGGTATCTACTTCATTATCAGATACCTCCATTCTAATTTCCATTCTGCCTACCTCATAAACCACTAATCATATCCCATCATCCCAATCCTTGTCATCATCAACACAATGAGATTCATCCACCTTTCCCCCTTGGCTAATTTCTCAAATGCCAAAGAAAAAAAAGCAAGAAGTATCACCAAATGAGTTTATCTTTGGTCAACTAGTTCTAGTAAAGCCTAAATTAGTAAAGAAAGCCAAAATAATATCAAGGGTGATTTTTTGATTCATCTGGTAACAAGTATGTTGATGTTACAGTGCCTCCAAAGGACAAAAATATTGAAGATATCCAAGCGTTTGACTATGCAATTGACTGAATAGAACTTGGGAAACCAAAGCATGAAAGTGCTAAAGAAGACCTACAGGTGGTAATGACATCTTTACTTGAAAGGTATGACAAGGATAAGTTGAATAAGGATCAACTTAAAGTTTAGGTAGAATAGTTGACCTCAATTCTATTAAAAATTACTTAATCTTTTGAATTAATAGAGCCTGTAGGAAGTGAGGTTACTAAAAAGGCTATTCAGCAAGCAGAGAAAATTGGATCATAAGGTTAGGCAATCAGTGCCTAGATATAAAGGTTGTTGACATAAGGTGCTCAATGGAAGAGTTCTGTTATTGAGCTTATTAACAACTTGAGTGAAGTGAAGATGAAGATGAATCAAACACTTGATACACTTTCTCAAGACTTGTAACTGATAGATAATGACATCCATATGTGGACCCAGCTATGTCAATTCAAGTTGGAACTTTTGGTTAAACAAAAGGTGATTCCAAATAGGAAGATGTTTGTGGAATACAAGGAGCCAATGAAGAACAAAAAATAAGTCCTCCAAAATATGATTAATGATCTCGAAGAAGCCTTAGAAATGTGCATAGACAAGGAGTTGGATTTTGCAGACAAGATTAGGGAACTTCCTTGCCAAATGATGGATGACACTTAAAAAATCCTCCCTGTAGAAATAATTATCCTAGAATTCACATCTTTGGTTCACACTAAAGTTGAAACAAGAGAATTCACATTGGAATCCATTGATAAGTTGGTTAAGTTCCAAGTGATTATGGATGAGTAACATAGAATTCTGGATATGCACAAAGGTGTACTTGTCAACATAGTAGACTCCATCACAAGAGTCCTCACCTTCTCTAGAAACACATCAGGGCCAGATAATAATGAAGTTCAGGCGGCCCTAAAGAGATATGAAGCTTACATAGAGAATAATAAAAAGTAATAAATTCATGTATCTTTGGACACTTGGATTATTTTCAAAGCTTTTCGTATGTAATTTTTTTATATGTAATTTTCATGTAGGAAAAGTACAGATTCCTAAGCAAAATTGAACTCTGTCTAGAATAAGTCAAGGTAGTTAGGATTTCCCTATTTTTGTTCATGGATCCTCTCTATAAATAAGAGGATGATCTTTTGTAATGAGGATATTTTATCTATTGAAGTGAAATGTTGTTACATTGAGAATAAAGCTTTGTGTTCAAATTATAAATATTTATTCAATCAATATAATAAAATCAAGTGGCCATTCAATCTTTGTGTTGGAATAAGTTTGTGGTATAGTGAGAATGTTCATACATTTTTTCCATTGCATTTTCTTATGCATTTGATCGAATTGTGGTGTGAATCTACATAAACTAGAAGGTGCGAGAAATCTGATTTTGAAGTCCTTGAGCTACAGTATCATTTCTAAATTTGTGTCTTGTGTTCATGATTAGAAGTGACTTTGGAAACTTTGGTAATTGAGTTATTTTATTTGATTATTTAATCTTCATTGGAAATAAGGTGGATACTTTATGCTAAAATTTGTTCCATCCTTTTTTTTTTTATTAACGTAAAAAGCAACAAAGGTCTTTGAGTCTCTGTGGGTTTCTTGTGATACACACTCACTGGTATTATTTTAGTTATTTTTACGTCTAGTTAATCTAAATATCAGTTATTACTGCTCCAATAAGTAGTTTTACATGTTTATGATACATTGTAAGAATCAAAAGGGCTTCAAGTATAAGTTTGTAAGCAAACATCAATTCTGAAAAAAGAGAATTGGATAATATGGAAACACCTACATTATAAAGTTAGTGTAAATAAGTGTAATTAATTACTTTCTTGATTTTAATTAGAAATAATAGAGGCACCTCCCCTTTCCTTGAGGAGAGATTTAATCTCATCATACTATGGCTGAAAGTACCATTTTATTACCATTTTTTCGATGACAAAATATTCACCCAACAAACTTGGACACATTTAAGATGGATGAATTATATGCAATATTCATAGTATATGAAATGAGGATAGAGACAGAAAAATCAGCAAAGCCTGAAGTATCCTTCAAAGCTTCAAAGAAAGTAAAAAATGCAAAACCTGATTCAAGTGGTGAATTATAAGAAGATGAAGAAGAAGAAGAAGAAGAAGAAGAAGCTATTTTTGTGAGAAATATTAAAAAGGGATTTGGAAAGTATAAAGGTAAGTTTCCTTTCAAATGTTTCAATTGTGGTGAGATAGGGCATTTCATTGCTAAGTGTCCTTGTACAAAAGAAGATAATAGTGATGAAGAAGAACATGATAAGGTAGGAAAGAGAAAACATTCATACAAAAATAACTATAATCCAATTAAATATGAAAAAAAAAACACCAAGGAGCGTAGCTTAGAAGAAGAGAGTAATAAGAGTAATTCAGAGAGTGATAAAGAAGAAACTCTTTTCATGGCAATAGAAATAAATAATGATGAATACCAATTATTTTTAGAAGAGGAAGAAAATCTTGAGGATGAAGGAGAAGTGGATCTAGAAGAAGAACTTGTATGTGCCTTGAATGAAATAAAGAGGCTTAAGAAAAATAATTTGAAGAAAAAATTGTAGATTCATAAATATGAAGAAGGCAGAAATTTGAAAATGAACATATCTCAAATATTTGAAGAGTCTGAAAAGATCATTACCAATCTAAAAACTCAATTAGAAGAGGTGAAAAGAATTGAGGAGGTAATAAGACATCAACTGAAATCAAAATATTGAAATCTTTCTAAGCTTGAAACTAAGATTGTTGATTTAAGAAAGGAATCAGATAAGTCTAGTTTTAAGTTGACAAGCAGCTTAAGATTTAAGAAGAGCATCGAGGTTCTAGATGAGATTCTAGATCGTTAGAGGTCACTATTTGACAATTCAGGTCTTGGCTATGGAGATGAGCAAAAGGTTACTAAGGAGGGTGTTAAAATTTCTAAACCTATGAAGACAGAAGAGAAGACTTCTCCAAAGAGCTAAGTTTTGCAAGTAGAAGACAAAGGAAAGAACCATTGGCATGATAAAAGATCATTCTTTCCAAAATAGTCTGACAGGTACCAAGGATCTTTTTTTAGCTATTGCTTTAATTGTAACATTTTTGGTCATAGAGAAAAGGAGTGTAAGAGACAAGCGAGGAATGGATACATATGTAACAATGGAAAAAATGTAGATAAGAGGAATGGGCATGCAAGAAATGAGTATGCATGGAACTATGGCAGAAGTGAAGGATGTGAGAGGAATGGGCATGGTTGGAATGGAAACAAAGATTTATATGGTTTCTCAGGTAAAAATTCAATTACTCCATTGTCAAAAGAGATTGTATGTTATAATTTCAATAAGTATGGACATCTATCAAGACAATGTGCAAGTAATCCTATAGACCATAATAAGAAAGAGGATGCTCGAACCAAACTCAAAAGAGAATTTGTGCAAGTTTGGAAGTGGATGTAGCAGCTAGACAATTAAAAGGATTAATTTATGCTTGTGAAAAAGGCACAAGGATAAATGGCAGTAAAGACCATGTTGAAGCAAGAGATATATGTTGTACATAGTGTAAATATGATATGAAGAACAACAATAAAAGAAGATATTACAATAAGTGGTATAAAATAAATTTGAAATTGCAATGAAGATAGTAGAAGAAGATAATATTTTTTTCTTAGTGACTATGAGAGGAAGAATCATCTCAGAGGGATCAGGCTGTATAACCCTTTTCCATTAATGTCAAAGGGGGAGAGAGAAAAGAAAAGGGAGCACGACAGTAAGAGTAGAACCATGGACAACCCTTTGCCATTGATGTCAAAGGGGGAGAATTGAAGATAGAAGGAGCAAAGGAGGAGAACCACAGCAAGGGGGAGTTCATATAGTAATTCATAGGTATTTCCATCAATGACAAAAGAGGAGATTGTTGGAATAATTGTCATTGATTTCAAAGGAATTATAACGGATATGAATGGAAATGTCAAATAGAATTATTTTCGGAAGTGAACGAAAGTGTCAAATAAAATTATTGCCAGAAGTGAATGGAAATGTTGAAATGTCGACAGAAATGTCAATGGAAATGTCAACGGTCACATTTTTTTATTAATAAGTGCCTCTTGAATGGGACGCCTCCTTTTTGAGAAGTGTTTAAAGACTATATAAGGGAGAATAGATGTGAAAGTATTACAAGCATTCAATTTAATTGAAGATCATACAAGTGTGAGATAGAAGGAAGAGAGGAAGAGCAAAATTTTGTTTATGCATATCATTTGAGGGAAGAAGAAGAGAAGAGCAGAAAACAAAATAGAATGTCTCTTAATAAAATAATTGTGAAGGGTGGATTTATTTTAATGAAGAATATCATTTGATAATTGTGAAAGAGAGGAGAACAAAAAGTGTATAAGAAAATTAGTGAAAGAGAAAGTGTAAGAGAAGCAAAGCCATCATTCGATTGAAGAAGCAATCACAGATGGTGGAATCGATTTGGCTTAGGGTCAGTGCCTTATAGTCTAGGGGTTGGTGATCTTGTGGGTTAGTGCTCATGAATTGGCTGGGATGGTGCTTGGCAAAAGGGATCGGTGTCTTCAGTGGGTGGATGATCATAAATTGACCGAGTTGGTGCCTGAGTTGGGAATTGGTGTCTCCAGTAGGTTGGTGCCTGCAAACATTGTAAAAGAGTTATGTGTGTGTGTGTGTGTGTGTGTGTGTGTGTGTGTGTGTGTGTGTGTGTGTGTGTGTGTGTGTGTGTGTAATAGTTTTTCATGGTTTTCTCCCGCAAGGATTTCCACATAAATCCTATGTTTTCTTGTGTTATTAATTGATAGATCTTGAATATCTATTGTTTTTGTGGTTGATTAAATTTAAAAGATTATCTTATATTGATTCACCCCCCTCTCAGTATAAGCATGTGCTTAACAAGGCCTTAGACTGATGTTGTTTTTCCCTAATATATTGGCTTGTGTGTGCACGAGGGTGCAACATATAGAAAGCAAGTCCAGTAGTGACCTATCTTATAACTTAGAAAATATCACTCATGGGCTTCTCTTACAGTAATTTAGACCTGTAGATGGGTTGTCCCTATGACTGATTTTGAAATATGGAAGAATAGGGAATTTTTTCTCACTTGAATGCTTGATTGCATATTTTTGATAAATTTCCTTGTGAGTTGTTAGTTTTGTGTTAGGTGAGAAATGAATGAGGGTTGATCTTGTGTGTGTGTATGTGTGTGTGTGTGTGTGTGTGTGAATCCATTTTAGAAATATCTCAAATAAAAACACTTAGGCTGACCATATGGATACATTTCATTTATAAATTGAATGAATTTAGGGAAATGGACATTAGTTTGGCAAGAACACTAATGTTGATGTAAGCATCCTATTAGGATGCAAGTGTCCAGAAAGTTAGAAAACACGTACATGTCTAAAACTTACATAAGATAATAACAAGTAGTTGTATAGCATTATGAGCAGTACATAAGGCTTAGTCATCAAAATAACTCATGGTCAGAGTAAGAGATAAGAAATAAGCATAAGAAATAGTGGATGCAGATCTTTTAATAGCATGAAAGTCTTAGAAATTGAAAGGTACAACTATGAAAAGTACTTACCAAGTATATAAAATTAAGGTGCTATATTATTCAAAATTAGTGTCTACACTAACAATTAAAAATATTAACAAAAAACTTATTCTAAATCTAAAACTCAACATTTCTACATATATTCTTAAAATTATATAAAACTTTTATAATATATTATATTTAATACCAATCTAAATTTAACATTTTTACATATAATTTTAAAATTATATAAAACCTTTATAATATATTATATTTAAAACCATAACTTTGAACGATTTTAACAAAAACTAAAAATATTATAAATAATTATATTTAAAATCCTTGACTGATTTAAAAAATAAACATGAAATCAAAGACCTCAATCGTCCTCAAAATCCCCAAAATATATACATTTCCTCAAAATCCATCGAGAAGCCTAAAAACCTCATTTATTTCTCAATCCAGTTTTATTTATATTGATTCCCTTTAATTTCATTGGTGCAAACCAGTATTTATGTGGGATTGTGAAATGGGAAAAGCTTATCAAAGATTTCCTTTCATTCCTAACAATAATTATTATTTGTTTTATATATCCTCTATGTGATATACTTACCATGGGATGTTGGGAGCCTTTGCTTTTAAACATTGATAAAGAATAAAGAAATGGCTCCATTTCCTGGATAAATAAAATTTACATTTTTATCAATATGCTTTCCTCAGCACAAATAGAAATTTAAAAGAAAGAAACACAAAATCAAACTTTAAAAAATAGAAAATAAAAGTTTATTTTATAATACATTAAAATTAAAAATGAAAAAAAAATGAAAAAAATTCGTTAATGAATATATGATGTATAAAATTTTACTGATTTCAATGCGTTAACATAAGTTCAAAAAATGGTCTCGCTCTACAATAAGGGCACCCTTACCTTAGTACCTCTTTTTTAAAAACATGTTATTAGTCCCGAAAGGGTATAATAAAGTAATCAATTTATTTTAACTTCTGATTAAATCCATCCTTCTCCACCAATCATAGATGAGTATTTATTGTGCATTGAAAATTTTTAAAAAAATTAATAATTAACTTGTACATTTCCTAACAAAAAATGTGAAAAAGAGCATTTTTATATATTTTCAATGGTTAAAATTATTTGCATATTATAAAGGGAGAGGGTGCTGATGTCATAGCTAATGCATTGAAATAAATGCAATTAGATTATTAATGCATAATATCCGCTTGATTTACTAGGAATGATAATAAATACATGTGAATATGGACACGTGGGTGGAAACTTAAGTAGGGAATATTTATTTTATTAATTTTTAAATATTAATCTGCATCGCTGAAATTGTGAATCTCCTTTTTAGTGCATCACGAATAGCGTATTCAAAATAAACTACATTTTATGTGTTCCATCCTTGACCAAGTGCGTAGCAGGCAGTTATGCATGAATCTCCATGGGTACAACTGTTAGCAAGAGTACACAATCTCCTATATATACCTCGTCTCTTCTAAATTACCCAAAGAGGCTAACAAGGAAAATCTTATAGTTCTAACTAAGTTTACAGATGGAATAATCACTCATGAAAGAGCAAAAGGGAATAAATATCTTGAATATTGTGGTTGCAGTGGATGAGATCCAAGAGAGTATGCATGCTTGTAAATGGGCCAGGAAACATCTCTTGTTTACTCACACAAATATCAGCGAATTTCACACTCCTTCTATGTCTGATCCCTTGTCTATGTCTTTTCAAGACTTGGTAACTAAGCTCTCTCCATTTGCATATCTTGCTAAATGAATTTTTCTTTCACGTTGAAGCTTGGTAGCTGCAACTGCAAGTATTTATCTGATTAATAATGGGTTTTTATTTGTAGCCTACATCTTGAACAGCGAGGTGTTTCATCTTCTATAATATGAATAAGTTAGAACTACCCAAAAGATATCAAATTTAGCTCTAGATATCTATAATTATTAGAATTGTAAATCAGAAACACATGTTGCAATTGGGAAACCAAAGGAGAAGATATGTGAAGATGCCCACAAGTTGGGAGCCCATTTTCTAGTGATGGGTAGCCATGGTCATGGTGCTCTCATCAGGTAATGGTTCCTATTTGTCTATCTGCATCTTTGCATTTCTTTTCCATTTGAAACACCATTTAAAATTTTAAGATTGATAATTTTGCAAAGCAGTCAAGGGAAGTGTAATTGATTACTGTTGTCAGAACATTATGTGCCCTATTGTAGTTGTTAACAAAAAGGTTTTGTAAGGATTGAGAAGGTGAATATACCCTTTTCTAGCTTGTTGATGTTGTGTGAGAGATGTATATATTCTAGAAGGAGGTTTGGAGAACAAAAAAACCATGTTGAGTGTAGGGCATGGGAATGCCACACATTTTTTCATTCCTATGAACATAATTTAGGTAAAAGTCCATGACTAGCCTTAAGTTTTGTGCTTGCTTGAGGGAATGAATGAATGAAAGTAATTCTCCCATTTTGATTTATAGAATATTTCTAAGGCCATTGGCTAGCAACCAAATATCTTAATCCATATGGTAATAGCAGGGTATAAACAGAGTAGCTATATTCCATAACATTCCAAAAATCACCTTCTAAAATGTCATACATGAATTAGCATAGAAACTGGAGAGAAGATTGCAAAATTCCCTCAAATTAGAACTAGAGCCTATCAAAAGGGTATATTATTCAGAGGAAGGAGAGCTCAAAACAATTTCACCATTTAAGAGGTTAATAATGTCACAACCACAAAAAAAACACAGTGATACTAATACCTTACATTTTAAATAAAATTTAAACCATTAAGGTGACAATCACTCAACATATTGTCTGAGAGAACTCCTTGTTCTATCCTAATCTAAAATGAAAACTGCACTTACTATTCCACTTTTTCTATAAATGCCTTGCCTCTAGCAATCAGTGCATAGCCTTTATGGAGAATTTATCCATGTAGCTGAACTCTAATCTCAAGCATCATAAAAATCATGGTTTAGACTTTGAGCCTTGACCTTCACCAACTGGCATATGCTCTGTAAGTCCTTGCTCAATTCTTCACTCAACTACATAGTAAAGTTGCTTTGACAAAATAAAATAATTTTTAGTATGGATGATAGTTGTATTGAGCTTGAGTTGTCTTATTTCAATCAAAATTTGGATTGATCATATATATATATATATATATATATATATATATTCCCATCAGTACATCTTCCAACCATACCCTTGCCAACTTTACACCTCAGCACAAGCCAATGATGTTCCTCTTGAAGATCACTGCACAAAGAAAACAAGAACTTTATTCCATGTACAATGTCAAGTCACTCTTATTAGAATTAGACATGTTATTACGACTGTCCATGAATCACAAAGCCATATATTTAAGGTAGATCCTTAGTAGTGAATGCCCTACCCTACAAAGTAGAATATTCGTCTTCTAGCAAACTCTTGAGTCTTGACTACCTGCTACATGATCATAGGAGTTAATCCATTAAAAATTTTACTTCCAAGAGAAGTTGAAATGTTAGATCTTGTATCATCCCATAGGCCATTTTAATATATGTCCCACCTTTATTCATTTGCATTCATCTTGCACCCAATATTCTCAATGTATAGATAAACACTTTCTAATTGATTTCTGTAGAGTAATTTTTACTCTAAATCGTATTTAAATTTTGGGTAGAGCACTGCAATTTTGGTCCTCAGATGTAGCGGCAGAGTTTTGGTTCAATGCAGGAGGAAGGTTTGTTTTGCCTAAGTGTCAAGCGTCGTCATCTAAGGCACCTTCTTTATGTTCTATGAGTTGGCCAGAATGTGTCATGGGTCTCATATCGGCTCAGCAGAACGTGCCAAGTGGCAGTATCTGTGGTTACGTATCAGCACCTGAGTTTTATCTCTTTGCGGTGGGAATTCCAAAAGGCTAAGTATCAAAGTCAGGCAGAACGCGCCAAGTGGCAGCAGTAAAAGGTCCTAGTGTTGTTTTTCTAAAAGTGACGGAAGCTGCCACATATCCTGACTGCTAGAAGCAGAAGCCACCACATGGCAACATCCGAAGCATGCAAACATCAAATTTCATAGCAAAGGAATCTAAAAGGGAAGGAATAGATGGAAGAGGCCATGTGTCGACTTTCGCGTGACCCTCAAAAGACCCCACAAGAAAGCGGATGTCACCGCGTGTCCTCGCCCGCCTCTCTCAAAGTGCAGCGGAAGGTGCCAAGTGTCAACATCCATGGGTTTCCCCTGTTGGCTCCAAAAAGGCTGTGGTGGGCCTGAATGGGTTGCTAAGAGCTATACAAAACATGCCAAGTATCAGCGTCTGTGAGCATCAAAATAGGGCCTAAGAGTTTTCTAAGGTAGCTAAAGGCCCTTTGGAAGAGGCCGCGTGTCGCCTTCCACAAGAACCTCAAAAATAATTCCAAAAGCCTCTAGGTTAAGCAGAAAGAGTAAGCAGAAGCATCCATGTGTCAATTTTTGATTGGCTCTCAAAAGGCCCTCTAAAGTAAGCGGATGCGTCCTCAGCAGAAAGAGCCAGAAGAGGCGAAGTAGCCAAATGCGAAAAGAGACAAAGCGATTTAAGTGGCACAGGAAAGTGTCGACTCAAGGAGTTATTCCAGTAGTTGACATAATACCTGCCATGAGATCATCAAGAGACATAAATAGTGAATGGCATGACCTATTTCCTTCATTATGCATTAATGAGTAGGCAAACGGGGCAGCTCATAATACCAAATCCTGATAGGAGTTGACACATCATTATCTTCGAGTGGCTTCCTCATCCCAATGCTCGAAAAGCACATGGCTCACTGGTAAAAAGGGCACCAAAGTGGCCTTTCTCTTTCTCTTCCTCTATAAATTGAAGATTGTAAAATCTAAAAAAGGGGGGGAAGATTTCTGATAGTTTAGACTTCTTGTAATTTTGACCAGTAATATCATTTGCTCTTGTCTTGATTTCCTGAAGTTGTAAAGTTGATATAATCATGAATGTTTCTGTGCCCTTTATGTGGTTGAATGAATTAAGGAAATTTAAGCTCCATGCCTTGGTTGGTGTTATCTGTGTCATTTACATAGTAGTCCATGCTGTAGATTTGCTAGTGTTGTGATTGGAAATGTTATTTGCTTTTGTCTCATTTTTTGGAATCTAAAGTTTTACATAACTGTGCATGAATTATGTGCCTCTTATGTGATTGAAGGGTTCTATTAAGAATATTGAACACTATGCCTTTGTTGACAATTCTTGTATCTCAGCAAAAGACTCCCTTGTTGTGAGCCTCTATTTCTGTTATTCCAATCATTTACATTAATCATGCACCTGTCTGCTCTTAAATGTAATTGAATCATATAATAGTTTCTTTGTGCTCAAGTTAGGATTAGGATTACACTCATGTGCATCACCATAGTTAGGTTTCAATTCCTGCATTTGTGTTTCTGTTTAATCTCCTATCCCTTTTCTCCAATACCTGATACAAAAGAAGAGACCAGCTTCTCTAAAATCTGGAGGTTGTTTCAAGCCGCATCATCCCACAGCTTGAAACTTCCCCTTGTTGTTGATTAAAATCAAGTGTAATTTTAAGGCATCAACAATTTCCAAATCAAAATTGTTGTCAAATCTTTTATGTTCTTCCAAGCTATCAATTATGTCAGGTACTTTACAAAAAACTTCTATTAAAAATATATATATTTAATAAACCATACAATAGGTTCAATTCTTGCATCCTAGAATGTCATCATGAACATAAAGTTGCAGCATCACTATGATTTGAACTTTAAAATAACCTACCTCTAAGGTCCCTCAGTGAGGATGTCCTCCATATAATTAAGTAAAAAATTGATGGCTTTGTCAACCCTGAATATAATTAACTGGGGATCGAAATAAAATGCAATAAATGAACATGCCATAGATATATTTATAATGAAAAATGCTTGTAGAATGGCTTTGGTCAATATTTTATATAGTTTAGAATGGCAACAATGAATCTTACTTTTTGGTCAAGGAACTGCATAAAAACATACATTGGAAATTTGATTCTCATATTGACAACTTAACTCCAGTTGAAGCTTTTCAATAATGTTAAAGTTGAATAAATTTACTAGAAACATTGAAGTGTATCTGGAATGCTCTAAGCACTGCTATATGAAAGTTAAAAACCTCTAAAACTCAATATAAGGCCTGATTTATGGGAGGTCTAAAAAATACATGACAGCTTGTGAAAGTTTAGAACTAACCTTAATATTGTATGTTTGCAAAAGTAGACTAAGCTTTTCCAATTCTTTCCTATATTTTTTTTATATTTGCATTATAAATTCATAGCAGCAATAAATCCTTGATCTTAGTGCAATTTACAAGAACCCATCTATAATTATTACCTCAAAGGTGACAGAAAAAGGGTTTTATTTGCCACCATCATTAATCTATCTGCATATTGTTTCCTTTCCTTTTTTTTTTATCACATTTCTAGGAAAGTTTCAACATCACCATCTTGGGATGTTTCTCAATACATATTTGATATTCTTCTGGTACAACTTGCATTGCTTCAATTTATTTCTAGGCTCTTCCATGTACTATCTCAATTACACAACCTCAATCACCACCTTGTAACCCCAACCACCACCACATACATATTCTCCTTAGTCTATATTAGTTTTTATTTCAAGGCTTTTAATGCCACCACCCAATCCTCCATTCTTTGATGGAAACATGAAATCTCATATTTGTTTGGAGAAGTTGGAGCTTTTTAGCCTTTGTTTCATGAATTCGGTTCCTCAGGGCAATAAATTGGTAGAACCCGCAAACAACTCTGAAGATGAAGGAATAGGGATTTCTACATTAGGTGCAATCAATTTGGGATTGGGTTATTTCATATTCTACATTGTATTGGTTGGGAGGGTAGTGATGTATGATTATATGACTGTGTATGCATGCTATCTTGCTATTATAACCGGGCTCGGCTCTGATTTTGTTGACATTTTTCCAAAAGGCTTTGTCAGCTCTCCCTATGTCAATATCATTGGGTGTAGTTTTTTACTTGTTAATTCACCTTATAATGGAGGCTTTTGCGGTTCATATTTTAGTACACCTATTATTTTTTTAATACCACATGGGAGTAAGTCCAACCTCAAAATATTCACCTACAGGGCACATGACTCCATAATAAGTCACAGGACATAAACCAACTTCCCATCATACATGGGCAAGTGGATTTTTCATGTTGTATTCCTTTTTTTGTTTCTATTGTATTCCATATTTATTGTTTCCTTTTGAAAAATGTTATCATCATATAATTTGGGTTTGTATTTGAAGTTCACTACAAGAAGAAATGTTTGGATTGCATATAAACAACTATTTTACTATTTTAGGGAATTTTAATGTTCCATGTTAAACATTTTTTGGAACAAGCATCCAAAAGAGAAATTTGGGATGCTTTTGTGTGGAGCTCATGGCTCTTTATTTTGCAGTTGAATAGAAGATTAACCGATTACATACACATTTTTTTGGATGAAACTAAAGAGCAAAATGAATAATTTTGTGTGATAATACTCCCAAACAAAAGGATTCACATTTGGAGGACTAGAATGGAGTTTATTTTTCAAAACACAAACAAACTGAGATTCTAAAAGTGGTGTAAAAGTTTAAATCCCCATAGAGTGCAAATTTGTAATTTGTTTTCATGACCTTGAAAAATTAGATGGTATGCACATTTCAAAGGAAGTATTATGTTCTGAATTAGATTCATATTGGGAACAAATCAAATGCAATGAGGACGATCATTTTTATTCCTCCAATGAAGATTTAATGTTCAATTTTTTAAATTAGTTGCCTGGTTCATAGATACTAGCAACCAAAGAAATTTGTAAATACCTTTTCTCTTTCATTTAAGGTTTGTCAGGGACAACAGATGTCAAGATGTTGAAAATACTTGTGGAAGTTGTCAAGAAAATGTATGTATGTACTTACTTTCCATTACACCTTTTCTATTTGTTCATTATATATTGTAGTTTCTAACTTACAATTACAAATATGTGATGGAAATTAGCTACACTTACAATGTTCTTATGCTATTTTTAACTATGGGAATCAAATGTGGATTGCTTCTATTTTCATTTCTCCAAACATTAAAATTTTAAAGTGTACTATTTCTAGTACAGGGTACATAGAAAAATCCTCTTTGTTTCTAAGATCACACTTGAATCTTCCATCAATTGGGTGACATGTTATATCCACTTAAATGTTTAATTTTTAGACATGTAAATATTTCACTATAGAATCATGCCAAATTCATTGGTGGTGATTCAAATTCATGTGTATTTCATAACATTGTTTTGGAATTGGTCACATCTTACTATTTTATTCTCATATTGATAGTGTTTTATCTTGTAGTGAGTAAGACTTATCTTTATAATCAATCCTTAAATCAGATTTCAAAACTATTCTAACCTCCTGCAGGGACTTGGTGCATGGCACCCTTGTTAATAAACACCAAAAATCAACCTATAAAAGAATATTTTTTGATTGAAGCATGGTATTATATATTATAAATTGGAAAAAATAACATAATACATAAACAAACACCCTAAGGAAAATTATAATACAAATCGGGAAACCACCCACGAGAAATAAAGAGTCAGAGCCCACGGCCAAATAGAAATAAGTACAAAATTATATCATCTTGACATCATCAATAAAGAATAATAAAAATAAGACCCTAGGACACATGGCCTCTAATCGCATAGGAGGAAGAGGTCACAGATTGTCATAGTTATCTCCCCATCCATCTGCATGGGGGTGCAGCTCGTTAGGGATGGGTTCTCAACCATCTTGCTATTTATTTTCTTCCTTAGTGTCCTTAATTTGACCATTGCAAGGGAGATATGGATAGCACCGGTCAGGGAAACTTTTCCTAAGCATTTCCCTCTAAAGACACAAATCCATAATATCCATTGTTGGCTTGTGGAGAGGGCCATCCTCCATGACCCTTGCTAGTGAGAATCATCAACGAGGAGTGGAAAAGGTATAATGGCTCCAAGAACTATGTCAGTGTTTGTCATGATTACATTACTCTTTATTCCTCCATAGGAAGTCTTGAGGATGTGCATCTAGGGTAACCATACCAATGGTGCAAGGGGTGTTGCTTCAATGACCAATGAGATCTCTGAGGTGTTCCACCTCCAAGGCTACCTTTTCAACTTTCACTTGTATCTATAGCATTACACTAGACAGGGTAATGATTTTTTTAGTAGTAGAAAATACTTTATCCAAATGCTCATTATTAAAAACAACATAATTTTTATCTTTCCAAATCAAAAAGAGAATCTCAATATGAAAGATATGCCAAATCTAAGGGATCTTACAAGAATGAAGCAAAGTCTCCCAATAGAACCATGTTCCAATAAAAGGTTTTAATTCTGAATGAATGGAAGAAGGAATGAATCCATCTCCAAGCCTCTTGGGCTCTATCACAGAACCAAAAAATGTGTTTTACATATTTGGATTAACCACAAGTGACACATTTGGGTGTGGGGATCCCCAAATGCAATAGTTTATCCCCACTGGAAGACCTTGATAAGGATATGTTTAACCCTAAAATAGTGTCTAGATTGGGGTTATATAGACTATTAAAGGGGTATATATAGAAATGAAATGACACAAGGGTGATAATCACATATATAGTAGATAAATTAGATGTTAAACTCATATGTAAGTATACACTAAATTTATTATGTTGAGATAGTCTAAATATATAAAGTACAACTATACAAGATATTAAAATAACAAAAAAGTGAAGTACTTAGCTTGTTCTAATGTTAATATAGTTCTAGATCTACAACAGTTTGAAAGAAGGTAGAAAGGAGATTCTAGAACAATCATTAGATTCTGGGTTTGATACTTTTATCTCTCTAGATAATAATGTCATCTTGGGATGGTTACATTGATGCTACTGTCTGGATTTGACGGTAGTGTCATGAATGTAATATCTACTAAAATTGGAAGGCATTGACGTTATTGTCTATATTTGATGCTAGTGTCATATATGTAATATCTACTAAAATTGGATGCAACCACATGGATTCTTCTAGGTTTGTCTTCACCTTCATTCTGGTGTATTCAAATCTGGGTCATGGACAGTTGTTCCTTTTAAAATGGTAAAGCCCTAGCATTTCATCTTCAATGTGACCTTGAGGAAAAATGGGTTAGTGGACACACAGTGTCAAGCTAACCCCATTGACCTTGTTGTCAAAATACACTGCCTACATAGCCAATACTTTGAAGAGGGCCTTAGAATGATGTAGTTTTCCCATACATGTTGGCTTGTGTAGGGATCATACAATATGTGCAAAGTAAGTACAATAGTGACCTAGCTTGTAACTTAGTAAATCATGATTTTGGGCTACTCCTTTAGTAATTCATACCTAAAGATATATTTTACCTATAATTGATATGGAAATAGGAATATATAGAAAATTTTTACTTAATTGAAAGCCCTTTGGATGGTCTTTGGATGCTCTTTGGTCTAATTATTAGGTTTTTTATAGGTGAGGAATGAATGAGGGTTGATATTGTATTTATATCAATCCCTTTGGAGTAATACTTGCATTAAATCACTTAGGCCAACCAATAAGATATGCTTCAATCATAAATCGGATGACTTTAGGGAATTGGATACTTGCGTCAGGAAAGGATAGTAATGTCAGCATTACTAACTACCTTGGATGTTAGTGTCTAGGGAGCAAGAGAGCAGGTACATGTTTAAAACTTGTAGAGATGGAATATTAGTACACTTTAAGCACTACGGAAAAGATATAATACTTGGGTCATCAACATAAGATGGGTTGGGCTAAGAGATGTAGGTAAAGGGGCATAAATATAGAGTAGATTTGAGACTTGCAGAAGTAGAAAAGGTAGAAAATTGATAGGTATAGTCAAGGTATGAGTTTGCCAAGCGTACAAGATTGTGGTGTTATATAATCATAAAATATCATCTACACTTCCCCCTCCCTTTAATCTTACATGTGCCCAACTTGAGTGATTCATTGGTGACTGACTTGAAACCAAAATCATGTTACAGTAGTGCATATATTCTGAATTGAAATTATTTAAAATAGATTGAAATTGAAAAATCAAGGTTTATGAGTACACGTTTGTCAATGTAACCACCTTGCCTTTTGGCAAGTTTTTTTGAAAAATATGTATCACTGTAAGGATCTAAAACTAAGATTATGATAAATATAAATAAATACTTAAAGTGCACATATCTAAGGAGAGAGAGAGATAGATATTGGAAGGCACATGCCCCTAACTTTGGAGCAAAAGTGAGTTGCCACCTAACAATTGATATTAACTCAATCATCCAACTCAATGATACTTATAACTTGGTGAGGCTAGATGATCAATTCCAACCTAAAAACTTGAAAAAATTGAGTGATTTGATCATGACAACCATACCAAAGGGTGAACCAACTACTACAGTATATTTTCTCAATAAAATTATGTAAAAGTCCACAGGGTATCAATACGAAAAAAAGTTTGTGATATGGTAACAGTCCATAAAAGAGTTTTGGAATCTAAAACCGATTTGGATTTTGAAATATTAGGCACATGTTTCATAGCATATGCACTTTAGATATGTCTCATGTTAAAATTATGTATAACTATAGTACCAATATATATAATTTTTCACAACTTTGAATCTGGATCATATAACTATGTGTTTTGGTCAATTCAAAAAAAATTGTAAGTGTGGAGGACATATTTCAAATGCATTCCCCAATTATATATGAAGAAATCAAAAAACTAATGTAAATACCAATGTGGATGACAGGTTTCCAAAACATACCCCCATTATAAACTAGAGATTTTGAATATTAAATAGGTGTGGAGAACATGCTTCCAAAGCATGCCTCCATACCAGATACTGAATGAGTGTGGAGAACATGCTTTTCAATCATGCCCCCACTAAATCTAATAATCATGCCAAGTGTGGAGAACATGTCTCTTTGACATGCCCACAATAATATACCCCACTTTGAGATAAAGGAAAGATAGAAATGGGTAGTTACATCACCTCAAAATGATAAGACAATTGTATAATTTGTGAATGTAACCATGTAGCATATAGAAGGAAACATGTCTAGGTAAATATATCATTGAAGCGCATAGAACCAATGTGACCACATTTAGGCCTAATATACATGATAAATATCATAGCAACATCTAGATAATAATAGTACATGCTCAACAAGCAAACAAGTATGCACACAAGAGCACTCAAAAGTTATTCAAAAGGCGATGGTCTAAGGAGACCACAAACAAGGGGCATGTTCAAATGCCGCACAATTGAAGGGATGTGACTTAGTCAAATGTCAATAATGACATATTCAAATTTACCTACAACAAATAATGACATAAGCATATGACAATTAAAGCATACATAGGTACGAGAGTTGTAATCAAAGGAGCATATTTAAATACATGAACAAGGATTACAATATCAAGGCAAGACACTTGGTGACCTAGCTTGTAACTTGGCAAATCGGGCTCTTGGGTTGATCCTTTAATACTTCATGCTTATAGATATGTTGTACCTATAATTGATATATAAATAGGAATAAATAGGGAAGCTTTTCTCAATTTAATGCTCTTGGATTCTTTTTGATCTTATTGTTAGGTTTTTTATAGGTGAGGAATGAATGAGGGTTGATCTTGTATTTATATCAATCCCTTTGGATCAATAACTCACATTAAATCACTTACGCTGACCATTAGGATACATTTTATTCACAAATTAGATGAATTTAAGGCACTAAACACTTGTGTCAGGAAAAGACATTAATGTCAACATTATTGTCCACCTCAAATGTTAGAGTCTAGAGAGTAGGAGAGCAAGGATAGATTCATAAATTATATAGATAGAATATAACAACACTTTAAACATTTTTGGAAAGATATAAGCCCTGGGTCATCAACATAAGACTGGTCAGACTAAGTGATATAGGCTAAGGGGCACAAAGATAGAGCATATGTGAGACTTGCAGAAGCAAAAAAGGTAGAGTATTGAGTGGGACAACGAAGGTCTAAGTTTGACAAGTGTACAAGACTAAGGTTTTATATAATCACAAAATATCATCTATATGATACATCAAAAAAAATTAGCCTTTTTTGGCTCCACTATCATAGTTCAAAGGGTTTAAATTTTCTTTTTCCAAAGATTGGAAGAGTTATTAGGATTCTATCATTTTTTTAGCATCCCTAGGGCACGGTACTAAGAGAGCCATTAATTACAAATCTTAGGTTTGTATCTAAGCACAGGAATGGACATGTTTCAATTATAATCTTTCCACCATTTAGAATATCTTGAAACTCCAATTTTATGGAGGGCATAGTTAGGCACTATCATTTGAATTATTTCAATAGATTTAAAGTCTTGATTGTTGAGCTTGAATTTATATTTTAATCCTAGTCAACTTGCTCACAAGTGAGATATCTTGTCAAATATACTTCCTATGACCTTAACGCCTCTGTAGAAGAGCCTTAGTGCTTTGATTTTGTGAACTTATTCTAATGGTTTTCCTTAATAATAATACCCAGGGACCACCATAGAGAGTGAGATTTGATGGAGAGGAAAGTTCTAAATCCTTCCCTTTTACAAATTAACCATGGATTGATGGATTTACAAGCTTTTCAAATTTTCTTAACCAAAAATGTGCTAATAAGTTTAATAGGGGTTAGGGTAATAAGCAATGGTTGGAAACCTAGATTCCTCTAAGAACTGCATCCATAAGATCTACTTGAGAAGATACAATTTTTAAGATGAATTTTCCAAGATTCCTACCCTTCAATGACCTTGGGAATCCATTTAGCTCTTAGGGTAGTTCCTTATTTGGTGATATCAATGCACCATCATACCCCAACTTCCATGCATTTGAAAAAAATATCTCGTACGACTCTTTTAAAACCCTTGTGAATTTTCGAGTTAGCCAAAAGAAAGTATCTTAAAATTTATTCAATTTTCTTGTAAGCCAACTTAAAACAGGCCCAACAGGGGGAATAATAAACATAAGTTTCACCTAGGGCTTTAGAGCATATTTGGAATTTTCTTACAAGAGATATAGGCTTAGTGATCCAAAATGCAAGCATTTTTTTCATTCTTTAGACAACATAATGCCATAACTCAACCTATGAGGCTTGGAAGGTGATGAGAATGCACATGAATTTAAAAATTTCCCCATGGGCAATCCATTTCCATTGATAAGTCCTTGGCTAGACACACATGGGACTATGTGATTACCTATATAATTAAGCTTTAGCCCATTATTTATTAGAGCCTGAAGCTAAGGAAAAAATCTAAAGACATTCCATGGCATTATGAACCACAAATTTGTCTTCTAATAGCATTAATAATGAATCATCTACAAACTGGCCATTTAGAATTTGATCTAAAGACAGGTGGGGGAGAGATATTCCCTTAACAAGCCCTTAAGAGACATAATTGATAGCTAGAAGGCAGCCTTGTTTGGTAGAATATAAGATCCCAAAATTCTCATACTAATGGCCATTGATAGTGAGATAAGTATATGCATCTTGAAAGAGAGTCTTAACAAAGTGAACAAACTTGGGACCAAACCTTGGGGCTTAAAACATGGCAAGAATAAATATCCATTCAATCCATTCACAAGATTTTTCAAATTCAATCTTGATGAACAAGGACTTTTTATTAGAGGTGTGGGCCCATTCCATTCCTTCCCAGCCCACTATTATGTTATCCAGGATGTAACTACTCTAAATGAAACATGTATGCTCAAGCCTTACCACTAAATATAATAAATATTTGATTTCATGTGCTAAGGCCTTGGAAATAATTTTTTAGGAGACATTAAGCAACGTTATGGGACTTTAATTAGGTATTATCTCAACATCCCCAATCCTGGGAATAAATTTGATGTCTTCTTTGTTGATGAGTTTTCTTAGAGAGTGATTGGTCATGGCTTTCAAATAGCCTTGATGCAAATCATGTCTCACACAGTCCCATAAAGGTTGGTAAAATTCACAAGGAAAACCATCAATGCCAAGGGCCTTGTCCTAACCATACATATTATTATGTTTTGAAGTTCCTTAATAAAAATGCCTTTCAAATGCCATATTTTGAATTACTGTGAGTTTACATGGAATAACATCAAGGTAATTCTACAAAGTACCTTCCCTTTCCTCAAAGGGGACCTGAGATAGGAAAACTTGTTTATAGTGCTTGATAAAGGCCTAAATAATGTCTAAGAGACCAAAAATGCAATCCATACCTTCTTTTATAACTTTGATTTGCACAGCAGAGAGATTAGCTTACTAAAAAAAATTGGATACTGAGTCCCCAACCTTGACCTAGTGAATGTTAGATTGGATTTGGGCACCTCAATCTTAGTGAAAATCTATTAGCTTAAGATTTTATCTCAACTCATCAACATGATGTTGAAAGGTTTCATCCAAGGGGGATTTTTCAAACCCCTATGTAACCTGATTAAATTCCCTTACATGAGAAAAGTTATCCCTTTTCTTAAACAAGGCTAATTATTTGCCTAACACTCTAAGAAAAGTGGTTGTGTGCAAAATGGTAGCCACCCACCAATCTATCCAACCATATATATTTGAGGGGCATGGGACAACTTCCAAACCTATTTGATATGAGCAAGGGTTTGCTCATGTTGCAAATACAAAGTGTTGAGATAGAACTGATTATTAATTATCTTCGGCAAACAATTCCATGCAAAATTTAATGCATTGATGCTCTGACAAAAAAATGTGTAAGAGCACATTTAGTGGCATGTCATAGTTATGGGTAAAGGAGAAGACATTTTGTTCAGAAAGAAGGGATCTATCTAATCTCTTGATGACCCTTTTATTCTATTCGTGAAAGTTATACTATGTAAACCAAGGGGTGGGAGGAGATGATTTACGGTGATGGTTGGGGTCAAATATCCCAAGTTTTTTCTGTAGGTAAAACCATGTCTTTTATTATGTTTAACCCTCAATTGAGATGGGTCAATATAATATAGGGTTAAGAATATAGAAATGAATAAGCACAAGGGTGATAAATAGATCTATAATAGGCCAATTAATTACAAACTCATATAAACAATATTTTGAATTTAAATAATGAGATATACTAAAAATAATTACACCTAGTGATTGATATTGCAATAAATGAAAAACAAGAGTACTTGGTTTACTATGCACTTACAGATCTAATATGGAATATGCTAGAAATAGATTGGATCAGTGCCCTGAATCGGCCTTCAACTTTTGAAAATTTGACCTCTGTGTTCGTGGACCCTTGCATCGACCTTGAACAGTTACGTCGATGTTTCTATCTAACTTGGATGTAGATGTCTAGTATAGAATACCTATTGGACCTGGATGCAACCAATTAGTATATTATGAGTTATGTGTTGCCTTCACTTTGGTGTGTTTGGATCTTGATCGAGTTATTACTCCTTGTCAAATATAAAAACCCTAGTTCTTCATCTTCATAGTGATTATGGGAAAAATAGATTAGTGGGATCACGATGTTGAGCTAACTTGAAAGACCCCTCTATCAATGGGTATTGCCTACGTATCCCTTAATCTGAAAAGGGTTTTAGATTGATATATTTCTTCCCTAATATGTTGGCTAGTGTGTGCACAAGGGTGTAATATGTTGAAATCAAGTACAACATTGACCTAGCTTGTAACTTGAAAAATATGACTCATGAGTTACTCCTTCAGTACTTCATATTTGTAGATGTGATGTTTGTATGACTAATAAGAAAACAGAGAAATTAAGGAAACTTTGCTCACTTGAATGTTTGATTGAGTGTTTTTAGTAAGTTTCCTTGTAAGTTGTTAGGTATATGTTAGGTTAAGAATGAATGATGATTGATCTTGTATATATACCAATCCCTTTTAAAAATATCTCGCATTAAATCACTTAGGCTAACCATAGAGATAAGTTCTATTTATAAATTTGATGACTTTAGGGTGGTGGACACTTGCATTGAAATGGGACACTTGCATCAATGTAGGCTACTGACTAGGACGTAAGTGTTTGAGAAGCTAAAAAATAGGGAAAAGTCCCAGACTTTCAAAGATAGAAGATAAACAATTTTATAGCACTCTAAGCATGATAGAAGGCATGGGTCATCAAATTAACACTAGTTAGACTATGTGATAAGCAATTTGGCATAGAAAGATTATGTATGATAGTCTTTTGATGATGGAAAATTCTAAAAGATAATGATAAATCCATGATAAGTATTTTTTAAGTGTATAAGACTGAGGTGATATATAACTCAGATTTCGTGTCTACATTTTCCCCACTTTAATCTGGTAATAAAATTGATAGTTTAAAGCAAAATAAATGTGTACCTTGGTGTGTATAATACACTTTGCCTTTGCATGAGTCTTACTTGAGTGATTTTTTTGTGACTAACCTGTAACCAAGAGCGTGTTATAGTATATAATTAGTGCATATACTCTAAAATCAAAAACATTAAAATGATTGAAATAGAAAAAGTGATGTTTAATAGTACACATATGTATCAATGTAACCTTCTTGCCTGTTGGAAATTTGATTTGAAAAGATATATCATTATGAACCATTTAAACCTATATTAAGACAAATGTAAATTTGGAAGTTCGTATGTAGAGAGAGTTTAAAGGATAAACTTTCCCCCAACCTTGGAGAAATTGTGAGTTGCCACCCGACAGTTGAGATTAGCTCAATCATGCAACCCAATCATACTTATAACCTAGTGAGCATGAGTGATCTAAGTCAGTACGCACTATAAATCTGGTGAGGTTGGATAATATAATCAAGACAAACCTATAAACTTGAAAAAATTGAGTGATTTAACCACCTCAACCATACCAAAAGAGAACTAATTAATACAATAGATTGGCTCAATAATAGTTTTTAATGATCTAATCTGGTGAGTTAAAGTTCGTAGAAGTATTTTAAAATCTGAAACTGGTTTTGATTTTACAATTTAAGTGCTCTTTTCATAGCATATGCACTCTATATATGTTTCATGTTAAAACTTGGGTATAATAATGGTACCAATGTATATAATTATGCCATAAATGTCTATTTGAATCATATAATTGTGCAATTTGACAAATTTGAAAGTGTGTAAGTGTGGAGAACATGTTTCCAAAACATGTCCCCACTATATATCTGAATCTAAGAACAATAAAAATGTGAAGAACATGTTTTCATAACATATCCCCACTATATATCTAAATCTATGAATTGTGACAAAAGTGGAGAACATGTTTCCATAACATGCCCCCACTATATATCAGAATCCATGAACTATGAAAAATGTGAAAGTCATGTCTCTATGACATGCCCTAATAAATATTTCCCCTTTTTGATGTGATGGAAAGTAAAAATGGGTAGTTACCTTACCTCAAAAGGATAAGATAATTGTATAATTTGTGTATGAACCATGTAACATAGAGGAGAAACATGTCTAGGTAGATATATCATTGAAGCGCATAAAATGTGATCACATCAAGCCCACAACATATGGATAGTAACAGTATAAGCTCAATAAGAAATTAAGCACACATACAAGAACACTCAAAATCAAATCAAAAGACAATAGTCCAAATAGAACCCAAACAAGGGGTATGTTCAAATGTCGCACAATCAAAAGGACATGACCTAGTCAAACGTCCATAAACCAAGGAATGACATATTCAATTGTCCATACAACAAGTAATGACATATCCAAATATCAAATTAAGCAAACAAAGGCATGGGGGCCATAAACAATGGTGCATATTCAAATGCTCAACAAGCAAGATAAGACACTCAAGGAAGTGCATAAAGAAAAAGCATAACCAACCAGCATAAATATAGCATACTAGCCATTGGATATATGTGTTAGAAAAAACATCAAGTACATAACATATCAAGTAAACTATGAATGAATCTTGTTAATGGGTCAAGAGTATGTAGAGGTAATTCCAAGCCCCATGTTGTCACCTCTTAAATGCCCCCTATTGGTTTTTTCAAAATAAACTTTGATGTTGTTGCACGTAGGAATCTGGGAGCTTCATGTGTCGGGTGTAGTATCAGGACTACACTAGATCCCTCATTTTTGCTTCTTTCACTAATCTTCAAGATGGTACTAACAATGAAATTGAAGCTCGGGTGGCTCTTTTGGGCATTCAATTGGCTATTCAATGCAATATGGAGAACTTGATGATTGAAAGCAATTATATGATCATTGTGGATGATTCAAAGCTGTCAAGCTAAACCCTGGAGAATAAATAATATTTTTAATTTGATCTAGCCCCTCTTGGATTATATGAAATCTTGGTCTATCTCACATTGTTATAGGGAAGCAAACAAACAAGCTGACTTCCTAACAAATTAGGGTGTGAACCAATTGGAGGATATTGTGATGGACAATGTTTAAATAAGGTGGTCAGGCTTTGAACATTTTGATTTTTGATGCCTTAATTGATTTGTTTTGGGTTCTCTTAATCATTTTCATGTCATGGGATTTTATTTTTTGGCACTTTGGCAATTTGGAAAGTGTTTTGTGGATCTCTCTTCATCAATGTTCATTCATTTCAAGGGGTGATTGAAACGTCAACGTGATATCCGACACACTTTTGGTGTCTTTTTATCCTAAGTAGTTGCATTCTTTTCTAGCACCTTTGTCTCTACCAGCTCCTCTGCTCTGAATATTATGGATTCACCTTTGACTTTTGTAGTCTCCAGTATTGCCATTACAGCAACTATTCTCTCCCTCTACGCTCAGAAGCACAAGATGGATTTTTGTGTGAGTATCTTAGACTACAGGGTTAATATGATATTTTGGCTCCATAATGTGGAAGTTTTAGAGGCAATCAGGGTCATTTTAGGGGAGGACTATCTGCACGCAATTTGGCAGAACAAACTATTCTGATGTGGCATCTTACTTCACAAGCAATCTTCTCTACATGGTCTAGAATATGGATGAGGTCCATGTTGTGGTGAAGACTCTTATGTGGAAGGAGTTGTGTGGTGGTCTGATTGGGTGGCTAATTCGGTTTGAGGCAGTAATTGGTCCAATTCTCCCTTTTATTGGTTCTCAATGTTTGGGCTTGATTCCCCTTTTGATTATTTGTGAATTAGAAACCCATTTTGTGTTTTTGCATGATTCTATATTGGCTATGTTGGAGGGTTCCCAGAATGTTTATTCCTTTGCACCTGTCTGGCTCAAGCCTTTACCATCTTTGGTACACTTCATCAAAATATACAATCTGGATGCTTTTGTTGCTAATGCTAAATATATGGTGGAATTTTGTTCTAGTATAAGAGCGATGGCAGCTTTGGATGTAGAATCAACCAAGATTCAAGTAGGCGGGTGATCGATGGATTCCAGAGTCAAGGTCTCTCGTCTTATGTAGAAAAGGTTGTAGGAGATGGTAGAGGCCATTGGACTGGGCGGGATTTTTGGCCCTTATAAGTGCAGCCGAGTCAAAGCTGAAAACATGGGTCCATCTCACAAAGTCACTCACTTGAAGACTATGATGTAGTTGGATGATATTCCTTTGTTTTTGTTCTTTTAGGTTCTATTTTCATTCCCTGTAGCTCCTCTTTAATTTATTGTTTTCTCTTGTAGCTCTTCTACTGGGACTTGCATTTGCATTGTTGTTTTTGCTTCATTCAAAACATCACCTCTGTTTTATTTTTTATTATTTTTTTTGTATGGGTGAGGGCCCGTTCCCTCAATATCGACCTATAAAAAGTACATTGTGAGCGATATAAGCATGATTAAAGACATGTGTAAGTACATAAGTTCAATCATGATAATGGAGAGTGATCATAGAACTATATAACCTAGACGTATCGTGATCATGTATAGGTAAAAGTGTTACTAGAACCCAAGGATCTCATTAAGGAGATGTGTAATCATTATCATCAGGGTCATACCAATCTTATGTATTATTAGGATCATAATCATTGATTT
This sequence comes from Torreya grandis, assembly GCA_037957365.1. Lineage (NCBI taxonomy): Eukaryota > Viridiplantae > Streptophyta > Pinopsida > Cupressales > Taxaceae > Torreya > Torreya grandis. Next base: position 681,340 of record JARHVA010004678.1, on the reverse strand, counting down.
AATTATTATTATAAGATAAATGTAATCTCTTAGGTTGTTTTTGAACATTTGATATGCTTATTTTGAGCATGTGTGAATGAAAAACTGATTGCACCATAAATTGGAGTTTCCTTCTTGAAAGTTTGTTTTACTTGAACACTGTGAAAATATATAATTTGTGCCTTAACTTCTTAATTTGGGGATGAAAGTATAGACTTTGTAGTATTGCACTTAACTGTTTGTTCCTCTACGCATTAAGTAGATAGGAATTTTGGATCCTTAGCAACCATATTTGTATCATTTGATTTTGAAAGCATGTTTTGCTTTGAAAATTCCTTTGTTAGAAACCTTCTTTTGAAAATGCTTGTTTGTTTATCTTGAGTTTGAGTTGGCAACTTTTGTATTTGCCCTTTTTGTAACATTGCCTTTGGAATATTTTCTTGCTCTAATCATTGTATTTGTAAGTGTTTTTGTTTTGAACTATCCTTTGACACCCATATTTTATATTTTGGCACTTGTGATTTAGGAGTACTCATAATGTGATTGGTTTGCTTGTATGAAGTATCGATTGTAAGATCACCACTATCTTCGTGACTTTGTATTTTTCTCTTCAATGTAAAACACTAATTTGTATAATGCCCATGCATTTTATGATATGCACAATAGTACTTGGATGCCCTTATAGGATGTAAAGGAGGTAATTGAATTACTTTGTTTCTAAGCATGTCTTTTAGGGTTTCACTTGGACTCTTAGTAGTCTTTTGGTCACTTTTTAAATCACTTGTTCTAGATGTTTTTTTTTTTTTTTTTTTCATCTAGATAAGAAACCTTGTTTGGCATAACATTGGTAGATGAAGATGTAAATACAATATTAGCATTAGCATGTTTTGGATTTTGGGCATATGAAATTTGATTTTTCAATAATATAATCTTTGAATTGAAGTATTGATTTTGATTTTGTAACTCTTCTATTAATTTGCTCATAAGGGTAATTTGATATTTTAGGGATTCACAAACACAAACCCTAGGTGCTTCAAAATGAACATGCATACATATACCATCTACCTTACCCCTTGAAGGAGTGATAGCATGGACTTGGTTAGAGGGATGGTAACTATCAACCTCCTTAGGGTTAGGAGGAAGAAGTTCATTTTTAACCATTTTAAATGTTTTAAAAACTAATATGAAAATGAGAAAGAAAAGACATACATTGGGTTCATCAAATGTTTAAGATTAAATTGAAATGTATAAATATAGTATAGGGTTAAGAATATAGAAATGTATAAATATAAAGGTGATAAATAGATTTATAGCATGTCAATTAATTGCAAACTCAGATAAACAATATTCTGAATTTAAATATTAAAATATGCTAAAAATAGTAAGTACACATAGTGATTGATATTGCAATAAATAGAAAATGAGATTACTTGGTTTATTGTGCACATATAGATCTAATGTGGACTAGGGTGGAAATAAAGTAGAAAAATGCCCTGGATTAGCCATCAAATTTTATAAATTTGACCTTTGTGGATGCAGACACTTGCGTCGATCTTGGATGGTTATGTCGATGCTTTTGTTTGACTTGGACACGTGTGTCTAGTTGGAATACTTGTTGGATCTGGATGTGACTACCTAAGATATTTTGGGTTATGTCACCTTTACTCTGGTGTGCTCAAATCGATATCATGAGTTATCGTTCTTTGTACAACCATAAAACCCTAGTTCTCTATCTTCATAATGATTGTGGGAAAAATAGGTCACAGTGTCAAATTAACTCTAAAAATCTCTCTATTGGTGAGTGTTGTCTACATAGCCACTACTCTAAAAAGGGCCTTTGACTGATTTAGTTCTCCCCTAATGTGTTGGCTTATGTGTGCACAAGGGTGCAATATGTGGAAATCAAGTACAACAATGACCTAGCTTGTAACTTAGCAAATATAACTTATGGGATACTCCTTCGATACTTCAGACTTGTAAATGTGTTGTCTCTATGATTGATATGGAAATAATAAAAAATAAGCAATTTTTGCTCACTTGAATGTTTGATTGAGTGTTTTTGGTAAGTTTTCTTGTGAGTTGTTAGATCTGTGTTAGGTCAAGAATGAATGAGGATTGATCTTGTAAATATACCAATCCCTTTTGGAAATATCTCGCATTAAAGCACTTAGGTCGATCATAAGGATATGTTTCATTTGTAAATTTGATGACTTTCGGGCACTAGACACTTGCGTTGATATAGGGCACTTACATCGACATAGGCATCTGAGTAGGACGCAGGTGTTTGGGAAGCTCGAAAACAAGCACAGGGCCCAAACTTGCAGAGACAGATGATAAGCAAGTTTACAGCGCTTTAAGCATGATAGAGGGAATTGGTCATCAGAATAACACTGGTCGAACTAGGAGATAAACAATTTGGTACAGAGAGATAACGTATATATTGGGATTAGTTTTCACATTGTGTGAATTTAAGTATTTACGGAAAGGTAAATAGTAAGTTTTAGTATTTACTATGATTGATTTACCGAGAGGTAAATATTAGTTACAAGGTTGTTAATAACCATATGGTTAATACGATAAGATTGTATTGGTTAGAATATTATATATTTGAGATATATTGTTAATGGGTTATAACAATATATTTAAATAGTAGTTTGTTTATTTAGAGGGATTCGGGGGAGAGAAAATAGCGGAGAAATTATAGGAATAATATTCCTATATATTTGTGTAATGTCGTGAAATAAATTATTTCAGAGAGTAGAATATTATTATTAGTGTTGAAAATAATTCTCTATGTTCGACTCATTCTAAATCATTATTTGCATGATTTAAATTTTTGTATTGGCTCCTCCAATTCCCAACAGTGGTATTAGAGCCAGGACGGCTTGTACCTGTGATGGAGTAAATATTTGGGTGAAAGGACAATATCCATTCATTGTTGTCTTGTATATGAAATACATAAGCGTATTAACTCCATATAGTTTAAGGTGTGGTTGCAACAACACTTTAATACAGTTTTGAATACATTCTGGATCAAATAATTTATAGATCAGTTTATGGCAGTCTAATTCCATAGGTTTCTATGAAAGCTTGAGCGAAGAACTGACACCAACAGCAAAGCATTGGACGATACACGCAAGGACCATTTGGATATGCATCGCACATGCAAGTGCATTCACTGTTGTCCACCTATGTGCAGATTCGTTGCTCAGCCTATCTGCTAAACGCCACGTGATAGGTAACGCAGAAAATTATTAAACTCACAGCCAACATTGTGTATACTCAGATCAGCTTGGTTTCTAAACGCCATCTCGGTGCATGTTATTTTTGAGCTCTGCCAGTCAATCCGTGAATCGTGATCTTGAAGTTCTAGCGTGCTTGATTTTCATTAATTCTGAGATGTCAATATAGCTCGACTTGTTCTGATCCCCCCGAGCAAGAGATAGAGGCGCTGAAAAGGAACGAATAAAATCTATTTATGTACCATCAATGTTAGGCGTGCATCCTCTAGCCTACATACCACATTTGTGCTTCCATTTACTTCATGCAACTTGTCCATCGTGATTCCAAGTCACGAGCATATTCTTCAGCATCAGGGATTGCCTTCATTTCAATCCTTTGGCTTCCATTCAAAATCTGCCTTGGCGTCGCCCATGTGTCACAGATCTGATTCACGAGTTCGAATCTCACTACAACACAATAAAAGCTCGCCGTTTTTAGAAGGTATTTCAAGTCATTTTTAAAAAAAAATAGTTTAATCTATTATAATAGTCAATTAAGCCCTTCCGAGTAGTCATGCTATTACAATAATTGTTTTAAATGTAGAGTGATCAATTATTTGATCAAATATGTCAATTTTATAAGTTTTTACCTTTTTTTATAAGATTATTGGCATTAGTTTGCTTTATGTTATATAGGTTTAGGTTTGTTGTGTTTAAGATATTTGTCAATATCAAAGCAAATGTTTATATTTTGTTGAATCCCAATTTTGTCAATTTAAAAAGTAATATAGTTTGAAAGTGATAAAGTATTTTTAAGTCTAGAGTTTTGTACTTGAGTCTAATTGATTAAAGTCGTTAAAAATATATAGAGTCATTTTTATGTCGAAAAAGTTAAAGTCAAAAATTAGAGTCAAAATTGTAAAAAAAAAATTGTCTTACGGACATATGTTCACTTGTACACAACGTCCGAAAAATGAGGGGGTTCCAATTCTTGTGGAAGCAACCAATAAAGAACTCATCATAACCATCAAAGCATCTCATAGACACATCCATTAAGTGAACAGCAACCTACTGGAGGTTGGAGGATACACGGAGGAAAGAAGTCGTTCAATGATCTATCGTCAGTCGTCAACGATGGGGCCGCACCAATGTTTTGGTGACATTTTGTATGGTGTGTTATTTTCAATTATGTGAATTTCAGTTATTTCAGTGTGGTGTAGTAGTTACTTTTATTTTTCAACATGTGTGAAAAATAAGAACATTTGTCCCTGTTCACTTGTGAATGATATTCTCATGCAATCCCTTTTGTATATTTACATTGGAGAATGTTGATGTAAAAAGCACTGTAGCAATCATGATGAAAGGTTAGTGATAACCCTGAGAAAACCATTATGTAAGGTTACTAGTGACCCTGAGAAAACCATTTTGTAAGTTTATTGGTGACCCTGCGAAAATGATTTTAGAAGGTTATTGGTGATCCTGTGAAAACCAATTGCAGATGAGTGTGAAGGAAGAGATGTGCGATGGCACTTGCATGCAGAGAAAATCATGAGCACACAGAGGTGGCACACAACAATCAAAAAATGAAATATTTTGTAACATGTAAAAACTATGGGGACGAATGTTGGGATTAGTTTTCACATTGTGTGAATTTAAGTATTTACGAAGAAGCAAATAATAAATTTTAGTATTTACTATGGTTGATTTATTGAGAGGTAAATATTAGTTACATGGTTGTTAGTAATGTATAATTAATACGATAAGATTGTATTAGTTAGAATATTATTTATTTGAGATATATTGTTAATAAGTTATAACAATATATCTAAATAGTAGTTTGCTTAATTAGAGGGATTCGAGTGAGAGAAAATAGTGAAGTTATAGGAATAATATTCCTATATATTTATGTAATGACCCAAAATGAATTAACTCAAAGCGCAAAATATTATTATCAGTGTTGAAAATAATTGTTTGTGTTCGGCTTATTCTAGATCATTATTTGAATGATTTAAATTTATGTATTGGCTCCTCCAATTCCCAACAGTATATGAGTCTTTTGGCAACTAAAAGGTCTAGAAGCTGAAGGTACATCCATAATATGTATTTGTCAAGTGTACAAGATTGAGATGCTATATAATTCAAATTTAGTGTTTGTGCATGTTCTCCAATACACCATCGCATGAACAAAGTTCTTTCTTTATCTTTCACAAATTCAACCATGTCAAAATCCCAATAAATTAACCAATGGATGACAAAGTTGATCTTCCAATAACCACCAAAGCGCCGCTCATTCTACGACAATGTTGGAGGTGTAAAGATTGACAAGCCCTAGGCTTTTCTAGTGAAATTCAAACATCGTCCAAAGAACACGATTAGACAGGCCCACTTCCCAACCCATAACAGACAAGGTGAAAAGTGGCGCTATCAAAGTTATGACTCTACGACATCCCGTGTCATGGTTAGACGTGACATTTAGCATCAACTAGATGGTCTTAATTACTATATGAAATGCAAAATCGTTAATCTTCACCTTCCAAAAGCAGAGTATGCAAATCTACAAAAGTATGAAAAAAACTGGCCTAGACCATGTTCTTGCAAGTTGAGTCAATTAATCCTCGGACATTCCATGAGAATACATTCATTGGAAACCATCAAAATTCACGGTTTCGTCATCTTGGCCTTCTAGCGCCGTGAAGTGGTTATTCAAGAACTAATTTTCTTGACCTTTGGCCACAGGGGCCACTCGTTCTACATGAATCCCTCGTTGTCTCTACCAAGGGAAGGACTCTGAATGATGCATACCCTAGCGACAAGGGAAGGGGAGTTTCCCTATACTTGGAAGCCATGATGAGGACCTTATGTGACAAGGAATCGTGTATTTGAAAGTAAGTGTAACTAGGAGTCAAAGACTCTTGGGACTTGAAAACCCCACTAGCCACTTTTGGTGTACTTGTCACAACAGAGCTAAGGTTTGCTTGAGGAGACTAGATACTTACAAGCTGGACGACAGGTTGCGATTAAGCTACCACAACCTTGGTCCTTTTAAATAAAACTATCGATCTTGTTATTGTCAGTGACCTAATTGTTTCAACAACCCACCACTTGCCAACCATCATTTCTCCAACAAGGGGATGGTTGGGTTTGGTTGGGGCTTTGGCCAGGGGATTCATGACCGTCATGAGTGAACAATCCTTGATCTTATGGTCCAAAGCTTGTATTGGGGAGGTTGATATACATAACCCACTAGGTGAAACATTGCCCTCCAATTTGAATATCAATGGTTTCACGAAGGTCTTGTGCAAGGTCAATCTTGACATAGACATGTGGTCAAGCAAAGTAAAACCTCTCGATTTTGAAGCATATAAACCGACCCATAGGCTTAACCAATTGATCTATAAAGGGCCAAAATGGCAAAGGTAAGCCAAAAGGAACTCCAAGTCACAGCTCCAAGGATAAAACACAAGCAAAGAACTCCTAACGTAGAGTGGGCCATGTTTGTGTATGGCCGCAAAATGTTCCATGTTTTCAAACATAAAAAGAAAGAACCCCTTAGTCAGATTTTACACCCCAAGTAGCTTGATGCCATGGGGCTGCCATTTTGTACCCAACTTTTGAGCACAGATTCAACAAGGATGCATGCCACAAAGTAAGCAATAAGGGTATGTGATTCAAGTCATTGGCATTTTCATCAATTTCAAGGAAATCAAGTAAATCATCAAGAGGATTATCCTCAAGATGGGGTAAATTACCTCATGGAATACCTTGGGAACAAACTTGTGAACTTTCTTTGGTGCCATGGCTACTTCCATCGGAGTGAGTTGCATCCAATAATGCAAGCTCCTCTAGGGAGCCAATTAAATAAAACGCAACCACCCAAAAGGCAGAGACCCAAGCAAGAGCCTTATAAATGCTGATCAAAACAATACGAATTCCTCAAGAGGCAAATAGAGCAACAGCAATATGGTAGCTGTCAAAAACCCTAGGACAAGACCGATATGACAAGTACTCCAAAGCACTCTCTTTTTCTCAATCAAAGAATCCTATGAAAGAATAAAAAGGAAAAAGAAAAACAAAGCATCCACACCACCCTTACAGGGTCAACAAGTAAAACCACCTCCGTGCATGTTTTAACACATTATAAATTAACCTATTAGCCAAAAGTTTGTTTGTTTTTCTGGCTTATTAATGGAAATCTATACTCCCATCTCTCCTCGATAAACTTGGCACCAAGTGAGGGAGACACCATGGGTGCAGGTTTTGAACCCGACCTCAAACTGGCAGTCACTTGGGGGATGATTAGACGAAGAATAGTTACCAAACCTTCTCCAAGTCAGAGCCTATATTTGACTCAAATATGTCCCTTTATGTCTTTTCCAGGTAAGTATCTCACTATTTTCTTTATTTCTATTATTTGTACAAGTCCGTATACCAATAAACTCTATTAAAAAAATTATATAATAAACGTAAAGCTACTTACCATCCCTAGTTGACAATGTACCAATTTCAAGAAAGGCTTTCAATGGATATAGCTGCTAAAAGTAATGCCAGAAGCATATGCCCTGAAAATATGATGCCATTCTGACTTCTGGTGTTGCTCAACATCCACAAACATCTGAAAAATGTGAAAGGTTAACCAGAAAACACTTTTGTATTTCCCCATTGAATAGGCTGAAAAATATAAATATACACACAACAAAATGTTTGTCAGATTATAAATTCTAATCAAATCATACTGTTACAGATTATCAAGTTTCAACTGCGGTCCGCATCAATTTGATAATCATTGCTTTCACTCAATAAAGCATATAATGGCAACAAGCCGAAATACATAATACAAATCAGTGGATTAACTTGATGGGACTGGACTTTTCTTCAGTGCCATTAAGTTTGAAGGAAAATTAGTTTATAGAATTACATATCCCAGCCCCTGTTGAAAAGAAACAACAAATATGTCAAACTGCACAGAAATGTGCCTACCTACTACCAAGAATCGTCACTCTTATTTCAAGCTTCTGCTCAAGCATGACGGACATCCAAACAGAACTTATGAGACCAACTTAAATGATCTATTCTTGTCCAAATTGTCCTCAAACTCCTGAATTCCACAACAAATTGATGCTAACATAGCATCCCTTCCTGCCATTGCCGCACTGACTTGCTTAAGTTCAACAAGAGGTAGCTCACTTAACCTTCTATCAATTATTTGCTCTTGTCTATTAACTTCATTATCCAAAGCTTTTGAAATTGCATCCTTCTCTGTATTCAATAAAGCAAGCTTATTATCCAACGCTGAGATATGTTCTGCAGACATATGTAGCCTTTCCCATAAATTCATAGACTCTTCTGCTCGGAACTTATTCCCTTCTTTATCAACATCCGTATGGGTGGTAAGCTCCTGCTCATTTAATAGATGACAGTTAGAATGTCTTTCATATGCTATACATCCAAGAAACATTATTATAACCATCAAGAAAATTCGAATATGACAAACATCCAACCAACTCTAAGCCATGCACAAAAAAAACTGAATAAAATTATTGAGTTATGAAATAAATCCAAAACATAATTATTTTTATATTTCTAACAAACACACTACATATAATTATTACCATCGAAGCATAAACATACCATTTGCAATCTATCAACACCCAAACTACAAATTGCATCCAAGTTGGAATTATCGCTGCAATATTCCTCTTCAAGGGATGGCGGGAAAAGTTCACAGGAAATTTTAGTAATTTCCTTAAGGCAGATCTGCAACCCTTTGAAGACCTTGCCTACTGAAGATTTCATTTGCACACTGCTAGACACAAAAGAATTGCCATTCTGTGGCAGACTCTTGAGTTCTTCAACAAGCCATTTAGCAAGAAGCATGACATTAGGAATTCCAGGGTTCATGTCTGTTGATTTCCTCGTCACAGAGAGCTCATTGCAAATACTGTTCAAGTCAAATTCTGAGCATTCCACATTCTGAGCGCAGTCGATGCTCTTACTTCTGTCACCTTCCACATTGACGCACAAATTTCCATCCTGTAGCTTATCAGATTTTTTGCGCTGTAATGTCATTATAAAATCAAAAACCGAATTTGAATCTGAGGAAGCATCTGCTGGAAATTTACAAAATGTATCTTCAATATGTGAACATAATGCATCAAGATTTATGGCAGCAACCCCACCAAAGTCATTGTCCAGTTTGCAAACTTTAAGGCATATCTGTTTAAAACTGTCATTCAAAGGTACTGGTAATATCGTTGAAGTAGTTTCAGCCAACTGCAGAAAGGGTTTAGCAACATGACGGTCTTTTGAAACCTGCAAAAGTAAGAACAAAGTGAGAAAAGAGCAATTAATAGTTAAGACAAGCCACAGATGAACATCCATGCTTTATAGTTCTAAAATTTAAATGAAATGCCATATACTAATTCTTTAGGAATGCCTATAAACTCAACTCTACCCTTAGTTAACTACTTACCTCAGGTCCTGTAAAAGCTCTGCCACCAACGTGTTCCTCATTCTGCAGGCCTCTGTTTTCAATCTCAGTACAATTTCCTGTGTTTAATACTAGAGATGCTACAGCGTGATTTAATTGTTTATTGAGCATCTGGCATTGTTGGCGGAGTTCTGCATTCTCTCTTTTATAGCGATCAAACATGTTCATAAAATTTGTAAAATTTGCCTTCAATTTTGAGAAAAGGTTTGCTTTTCCTCCATCTGTAGGTAGTATATATGCACCATTAAAAGATTTTTCTTGAGAAGAGAGTGCCTGGATAGGATTCAAATATTCAACAAATCAGTATCAATATATTATTACATATAATTGTCAAAGCCATTTAAGCTTTATCATCAGAGGCATTTGGCATTTAGCAGCATACCAAACTTAGGATTTAGATCAATACACAGCGGAATCCATTTTCTATTACTTCATTGGTGGCAATTACCTTTTCTCCTATAGCAAATTATATGTAAACTCACAAAGTAATCAAGGCTCTAAAAGTGGACAATACGTAAATCTATCTCAGTAATTTTAGGCCATTTTAGTCTAAACAGTATATGTCAACGTGAAGTTAATAAAAGCAATCACGGCAATTAAGCACTGCTTGAGGACTAAGTTTTCAGGAAATGGAAACGGAAACGGATCCTAAAAATGGAAACACCTATTTTCCAAGAATTATTGGAAACAAAATGAGATGGCAACATCTGTAAAATAAATTACCAAAATACGGAAAATACTCATTTTTAGTCCATAAAAGATAAAATGCAAAAAATATAGTATTCCCAGGAGTTCAAAACATTTAACAAGCTTAAAATTAAGTTTTTACAGGGTAATTTAGTTAGTTTTAGGTTCGTTTTTAGATTTTGAAACTTTTTTTTTTTTTTTTGGGAGGGGGGGGAGGGTGACCAAAAATGTCTCAGAAACGCCTGGGTACTTGCCAGATACTGCACAGCCATTTCCAGCCAGTGCCCAGGCTTTGGCACTGTTTCGTCTCAGTTAGCTGTTTCACTCCAAAAACAGTTTGTCACGAGTTACGCCCATGTTTCTTCCATTTCCTGCATCTTAGCTTGAGGATTGAAGATGCACGGTGTCAAATGCTTTACAATGGAGGTTATTTCTGGCAGACAATGGACATTTAGAGTTTCAACCCATGAGTGGATTGATAGGTGGTGTTCAAAGTTGCAATCCGCATATTGCCATAGAGAGAGAAAAAACCTGATCAGCAAGCATAGCTAGTTGCTCGGAATCATGACATGAAGTGAAATGGTTAAAAACAAAGTTGGTATGTTGAGGGACTCCCATAAACAGGTCAATATCAACCTGAAACACCTTAGAGATTTGTTTCCAGATAGACAAAGACCCACAGTACTCAGGAACAAGTCTTTGGAGGAATTAAAGGCATGTGAATAGCTAATACTTAACCCACAGTATTCAGGAACAAGTCTTTTGAGGAATTAAAGGCATGTGAATAGCTAATACTTATTGAAGATTGTTAGCCAGTCGAGTTTACCAGTATTTTGTTGCAGTCGAAGTAGAAAATATGCTTGTGTGAACATCTATTGCTATACAAGGTGACTAAAGCAATTGGTTCCCCATCCAAACCACCCATGCTCTGAACATTCTTTCTGAGGGTCAGAAAAACTGTGAAATAAAAGACCATGTGAGTTTCATAGCAGGAGGGAGGGCCTGCACAGGATGCACTGCAAAGATCACAAGTGCCACCGCGTAGGACATGATGCAAAGGTGAAAGCATACAAAAGCTGAACTAGATTGATTTTCATTGGAATCCTCAGTTGTGAACAAAACCAACAATTGCAGTTGGCAAGGGTCAATGCTCAGACCAGGTATACAAATTCATTTAAGCGGAGTGGCAGATAACATGAAAGGAATTGATATACGTGACACCAATACAAGCATTTTGCATTTTTGGAGTGATCACATCATTATAGTTGTTCCAATTGGAATTGCAGAATTTTGTTGTTTTGGAACGTAATCGTCGTAGAGCACAAAATATCACTTGGGAGGAGGCATTTTGAAATGTCCCAAATTAGGGAATTCTAATTTTTCTGCAAAACCCTAGGTAAATAGTCAGATATAGTTTTTATTTCCAGCAAACCCTAGCTGCCAAATATTCCCAAAATTAGCACAAAATTATGCTAAGCTCAAATCACCAAGTAACTAGTCCAAACAAGCAATTTATCCCTCCAAATTAAGTAAATAAACCCTCAAACCCTAGACGCCTCCAAGCTGGAATATTTAATAGAAATTTGCAATTCATCTATCAAGTGAAACCCTCATAAAATTAAATAAATATTATTAAATTAATAGGCAGAATTTATTATGAAAATCTGAGTGTATTTGGAGCCACAAAGCCTTTCAAACCAATTTGCCAAAACTGAAAAAAAATATAGAAATTATTTTTAAAATATTCACGGTAATAAAGACCTTCAAAACAAGGTCAAAACCCTTCCAAGACAAGTCTCACATTGCAGAAATATTAGAATAAAATCAGAATATAGTTTTGGCTCGAAATAAACCCCAAAACCCTACAAACCAACTCCACAACCAAGTCGCCCTAGCTGGAAACAGTGAATTCCAGCAACAAATTCCACGCAGCTTCCAATGAGGAGTATTCAACCTATCCAAGCAGCTCCCAAGACTCTAAACCCTAGTCGCCCCTCTTTCAAATGCAATATTTTTGTCTTTTCTGAATATTATGCTCAAATGCAACCTCAAGATGAAGCTACCCTAGATGAGAAATGAGGGTTTGCGTCCTCACTCCTTTGCTTGAAAGTTTTCGACTTCAAAGCAATGGTTCAAGCATTTTCGTGCTTAATAACCAATATTTTGAATATCCAACATAACATGCCTTCAAATGAAACCTTCATTTCTTTTTACACAACTTCCCCCAAGGGGCACACCCAAATCGGAGGGAAACACATATTCAAATCATAAGATTGCTTTTAAAATGCTCATGATCCTTAAAGGGCCCCAACTTAAGTGATTCTTATAACATAAAGTACCTTCTATATAGATTTATTCAAAATCACTTATTTCTCTTGCCCTTCTTTCTTTTCCCTTGGCCCCCGGGAAATGGTTAAGGCAAAGGGTTTTCAAAGATGTCCCTAATAGAAGAGGGACATGACAATCCTCTCTGCCCAAAATTGTTTGTCCTCAAACAATTGAAGTACCCATAGGGCTGTTCCCACCATAGATTTTGTACACAATTCGAACCTTAGTCCATCCCATGTGGAAGAACCCTCTTGGTGAAGCCTCCTACTATTGTACATGAGGATTATTTGTTGTTCATGCAAGCTGAAATTGCAAAAACAACACCATATCCTCTTTCCTCTTGCCATTGAGTCCATGTACTTCAAAATTGTCAAAAAGATAATGAGAGCAATGAAATTTTCAGAATTGGCATTACCAAAGTGGCTGGAAAAATGCATTCCAGCCATGTGATCTTCAAATATTTGGGCCTTGATTGCCCTTTTATCAACGTTTGCACAAGAAGCAAACATGTTAGTCATAAAAAAAGTTCTCCATTGTGTTTTGCGGTGTCTTCTTTGGGCTAGAAATCCTCTCCACAAGGTTATTCTCCAATCCTTGGTCCTCATGGTCCTAGACCCTCTGATATTAGAATGGGATGCTTTGCAAAGAGATCCATGCATGATGATTAGAGGGCTGCGTTTGCAACTTACAACCATGCAATGGATCTTAGAGATCCCCTTTCTCACTTTCCTCTTGCCCCTTGGTGTGTCAAACATGTATGCAACTTTAAGAGGAACAAAATTGGAATCACGTTTTACCTTAGAAGAGCTGAATTTGTCATAGTAAGTATGACAAGAAAAAGTGTTACAGCTGCCTTTCACATTTGTTCCCTCGTGCCATACTATACAACCTTCATGACCATGCCCCCAACTCTCCCAAACATGTCCCAAACTTCCCCAAACATGCCCCCTAAGGGCAGGAAGTTCCTAAATTGCCACCAAAGTCCACAGTCCCTTCATCAAGGAGATTGCCACTTTGTAGGCCAAACTGAACTTACTATTATAGGGACTGTAACTATGATATAAAGTTCTGAATTTTCCCTCAAAATTGAACCAATTCATTACCAAGTTGGTCTCCCATACGTCCTCTATATCCATGAACTTTGAGGATGTCCATAAGAACACAAACTTCATATACAAGGAAATAGGGCTGCCAAAATAAAAATATTTGGAAAGTGATACCTTGCTGCCCCAGATGGAAAAGTCCCTTTGATCTTCATTCTTGGTGTGCATACTAGCATGACCACATCTCAATAACCCCATGGTGACTCTTACATGCCATGGTAGGCTCCCACAATCTTGCAACAAAAGAATAACAAATTTTTTCTTAAGGATCATACTTTGGAGACATACAATAGTCCTTAACCCCGAATTTTCTGAGTAATAAAGTGCACTTCTCCTTCTTGTTGGGGTTGTAGTTTGCTTCAAATTTCAACCCTTTTAAGCTCAATAGGTGGCTGAACTTGCTTCATCAACTCAGAAATTTCTGAGAAAGAAAATTCAAACCTTGCATATACATTTTTGGAACTCACCAAGAGCTGTAGCATGCCTAAAAATTCAACATTTTTATCCTCATATAGTGGCTGGACCTGCTTTACCAGCTCAGAATTTTTTGAGTACGAAAATTCAGACCTTGCATGAACACTTTCAAGATTTACCATGGGCTGTAGCATGCCTAAAAAATCACATTTTTTGTCCTCAATAAGTGGTTGAACTTGTTTCAACAACTCAGAATTTTTTGAGTACAAAAATTCAGACTTTGCAAAAACACTTTCAGAATTGGTTAGGGGCTGTAATGTACTCAAATTGTGAAATTTTGACCTTAGTAAGTAGCTGATGTGGCCCTTCAAACTCACTATTCTCATGGCTTAAAAAATTCTGAAACTTCACAACAAATTCCGATTTTTTGCTTACACCCTTTAAATTGGTCATTAATGCAAAATTCAGATCTGCCTTCATACCTTAGAATCAAGCTCATGTAAAAACAAATTTGATGATTTTCTACATACCTCGAATGCTATCTTATGACCAATTTATTGATTTCTTTGGAAGTGTAAACTTTTCCACCTTTGTTCCACTCAACAAGCCATGTGTGTGACCAAATTCATTCATGAGAGTTGATTGTTCCAACTCAGAAAAAGCAACTTGCTTTGTTGCCCCTACCAGAATCCTTTCTTGAATCATGCTCTCCATCCTCTTGGATGTTGCCCCCGTGGGTGCCTTATCATGCAAACCATCTAGGATCACTTCTTTTTCATTGGCATCGAACTTGAGCTCCATGGTTTGGTAATTTTGTGTGTACTCTCCAAGAGAGTACAACCATTGTATGCCAAGCACTAGGTTGGTGTCCCCAATACCAATCACATAGAAATCATCCTCAATGAGATGTGTTCCCATCATGATGCTCAACTTGGGGAATTTAGTGGTGCAAGGAATGGTGAAGCCATCCACCACGGTCACCCAAAAACCATTAAACCCAGTAGATTGCAATCCACATAAAACAACCAACTTTTTATTAATGAAATTATGAGTAGCTCCACTATCAATGAGAATAGTGACAAACTTACCTTTCAATTTACCTTTCACATGGATGGGGTAGTAACTAGGAGTCCCCGATAGTGAAAGAAAAGGTGCCATCCAATTCCTCTCCTCCAAGGATCTTCAAGTGCTCTTCTTCATAGGTGGCTGCCCCTTCTTCACCCACTTCTTCTTCATCCGAATGCAACTCAATGTAGTGCACTTGACCCTTCCCATGGCAATGGTGACCCAGTTTCCAAGGGTCTTCACAATCAAAACACAACTTCTCCCTTCTTAATTTGTTTCTTGTCTTCTAATTTGCCTTTGGCAACTCTCTTTGCTGCCCCAAAACCCGTTGGTTTGGCCTACCAAACTGCCCCAAACCTTGCTGGTTTGGCCTATCAAATTGCCCCAAAGGAGCTGATCTTGGTGGCCCAAATGTGCTGCCCCTTGGCTGCCCCAACTTATTGTCTTTTGGCTGTCCAAAAGGTTTGAAAGAGTTAGTTTTTTATGAAATAAATGGCAGAATTTTACCTTGAGGTGTTGAAGACTCAAGATCAAGGGCATTTGGCTCCTTGAAGGGAAGGGTCAAAAGCTTTGACCAAACCCCTAATCAAATCAGCCAAGCCTTCCATGAATAGAACTACCCATTTTCTTTCTGAAACCTCTGTTACCATGACTGAAAGCCTCTGAAATTCAGTCACATACTCCTCTACAATACCCTTTTGTTTCAATTGTGCCAATTCTCTAACATGTAGCTTTGGATCAGCCCTATTGAACCTTTCAATAATCATTTTATTGAATTCTTCATGGGATGAAATGAGTTGGTGCCCTTGAGTGACCAATCCATGATACGACCATTCATGGGCAGCCCCATCCAAGTGTAAAGTAGCAAACTGAATGGCCTCTTTTTCCATCATATACCTAAGGGAAAAGCATGTGTCCACCTTGTGAATCCAAGTCCTAGCTGAACTCTTGGGAGAACCATCAAAATTGGAAAGTGAAAGGTTTTCCAATGCATGGTGAAGTCCTCATTGGCTGCCCTTGTGCCTTTGGCCAGCCCTATTGCCACCTAATTGGCCATGCTTTCAGAAAGTGAAAACTCAAAAATCCATTTGATTCCTAAAAGGAGTTGAATGGATCATGTACTCATCAGTCTCTCAACAAACTATCTCTCAATGTGGATTGTTCTTCCCCTTCTAGAATGACTTCTTCTTGCAAAAAAGTAGGTTGGTTTGCCCACGTGTAGCTCCTCCAATCCCTTTAAAAAGTTGATCTGTGAGGTTGTGACTTTCAAAAGCACTACCATCCTCATTGGATGGTTTGTCACCTCTCATTTCCTTCATAGTGGGGACAAATTCCGCCATCATAGCAGTCATTTGTTCTTGGGCCTGTGTGTACCTGTCAAACCTTTGTTCTTCTCTATTTTCAACCTCATCCCTTGGCTGATCCAAGTGAGACATTGTTTCTATTTGTTGATTTTCTTCCACTTTCTTCTTACTCCTCAGCTAATACCTTATTTCTTTGTCACCCTCTTGCATGTATCACCTTAAAAACCCACAACTAGCCAAGATATGGCTCTGATACCACTAAAATCTCCCAAATTAAGAAATTTTTTTAAATTCTGATTTTTCTACAAAACCTTAGGTAAATAGTCAAATCTGATTTTTATTTCCAGCAGACCCTAACTACCAAATATTCCCAAAATTAGCACAAAATTATGCTAAGATCAAATCACCAAGTAGCTAGTCCAAACAAGCAATTTATCTCTCCAAATGCAAGAAATAAACTCTCAAACCCTAGATGCCTCCAAGCTAGAATATTTAATAGAAATTTGCAACTGATCTATCAAGTGAAACCCTCATAAAATTGCACAAATATTACTGAATTAATAGACAGAATTTATTATGAAATTATGAGTGTATTTGGAGCCACAAAGCCTTTCAAACCAATTTGCCAAAGCTAGAAAAAATATAGAAATTATTTTTAGAATATTCAAGGTAATAATGACCCTCAAAACAAAGTCAAAACCCTTCCAAGACAAGTCGTCACACTGCAAAAATATTAGAATAAAATCTGAATATGGTTTTGGCTCGAAATAAACTTCAAAACCCTACAAACCAGCTCCACAACTAAGTCACCCTAGCTGGAAACAGTCAATTCTAGCAACAAATTCCATGCAGCCCTCCAATGAAGGGTCTTCAACCTATCCAAGTAGCTCCCAAGTCTCTAAACCCTAGTCGCCCCTCTTCAAATTCAATATTTTTGACTTTTTTGAATATTATGCTCAAATGCAACCTCAAGGTGAAGCTTCCCTAGATGAGAAATGAGGATTTGCATCCCCACTTCTTTGCTTGAAAGTTTTCATCTTCAAAGCAATGGCTCAAGCGTTTTCGTGCTTAATGGCCAATATTTTGAATATCCAACATAACATGCCTTCAAATGAAATCTTCCTTTCTTTTTATACAACTTCCCCCAAGGGGCCTGCCCAAATGGGAGGGAAACACATGTTCAGAACATAAGGAAGAATGCTTTTAAAATACTCATGACCCTTAAAGGGCCCCAACTTAAGTGATTCTTATAACATATAGTACCTTTTTAAAGTACCTTTTACATATATTCATTTAAAATCACTTATTTCTCTTTCCTTTCTTTCTTTTCCCTTAGCCCCAAGGAAATGATTAAGGCTAAGGGTCTTCAAAGATGTCCCTAACAGAAGAGGGACATGACACATTTCAGCATTACAAATGCTTTGTTATATGAAGACAAAATTGTGACATAGAGACAACATTTCTTGAGAGGAGGGGTTTGAGTACATAAGGGGTTCGAGGGCTTTAAAGTTTATATTATTAAAACCATTTTACATAACATAACAGCTCATAATATTTTCAAAACAATGACCTGCAATGAAGACAATGTACAAAATATATTACTTAAAATCATCGTCAGCTCACGCAAGCATACAAAACCACATTTAATCACCAGCATTATATGCAATTAAAACAGTACTAACTTTGCTACTCCCTGCAAGAACTACAAAACCCATTAAACATATTTGAAAGCCTTAAAAATACAAGAGGAAGCCCTTATCATTACTAATAAAAAATTGAGGCATGCTTGATTTGTCTTTTCACGACTGTCACCTTCTGGAAATAATGCACATTAGTTGAGGCTTTCAACAGGTCCCTTTTACTTCAGATCAAATACCTCTTCTTCTCTTGAGACACCTAGCACCTAGTTAGGGGAATCTCATGGTAGACGATATAGCGGTAAAGTGGGGCATTGCAATCCATTGGTTGACCGTGTTGAGCTTGAACTTTCTGCAAGGGTTTCTTGGTGCTTGTGAGCTTTATTCCACTCAGCTTGTTCACGCGTAGCTTCCTGCACCAAGCGCTTGATTGGGTCATAGAGCAAAATTTTATCAATGTTTTAAGGCAATGTTGCTAAAATTCAATGTTTCTCTTTAGTTGTTGTATGCATATGTCTTGCTTCTTAATGTAGTTGGTCAATAGCACGATCCATTCCCCCAACAGCCGCATTTGGATCTCATGATTTCCAATTTTCCTCGCTAGAGGTTGGTCAGTACCCTCTAGGCTATTGATAGCTCTCAGCAGAGCAGCTTGGACTGTTATTCTAATAAGTAGAGCCAGCCACATGCCCTTGGGTCTCAAACTGACTAGAGGATTTGCGGGCCAAAGGAACTCAATTCCAATGAGATTGACTAAGTCCTAGCTCGTTGCTTGTCATCCTACAAGGACTAAATTTTGCACTACCAGCTGCAATTTGAAAGGGAAAATGTGGCTCAATCCTGGCAATAGATGGAGGTTTCGATGACACGTGAAGGACAAGTAGGTCAGCCACACTATTAACTCTTAGTGTATTTTTGGGATTCAGTGATGGAGAATTAGCACTTGCCTGAGGGAATTTAGGGTTACCTATCATCTGTAGGTAAGCAAGCCCTTACCTAAAAGCTACCTTGAGAAGCCTGAACCAGACTACTGCCTATAACACCATCAATATTTGGCTATGGTCCTCCTTTGGTGTCCTCATCAACAAGCCATATCATGGACATTGCCTCCAACTGACCCAAATTGCCAAGCTCTCAACCATGGGTTCTATGGCATCATCTTAAGCCTTCTCTTCTTCAAAAATACAACTGCATCTGCCATATATTTTGTTTCAATTTATAAATTTTAATTATGTTTCAAAACTCAGCAATAACTCACAAGCACTCGGCATCCTTCTACAAAAGGAGAAAATGTTCAAAAATGATTGAGCTGAGAATCTGCCTGAAAATCACAAGTTTTGGTAAGTAATTACTTGCAAGTCCATGAGGAAATCTTGGCAATCGCTGCATAATAACAGCCCGCCAAAAAAAATGTTGTTTTTATCAAAAAAGACAGTTTTCTTCTCTACTACGGCAATTTTGTGCATTTGTTAGTTGCTGCTAGGAGTTTGACACTGGTTTTTATTGGCTTTGAAGGATTTTCATATGGAATTGATCAGGTAAGTGTCCTTATTTAGTTTATTTGTTAAATTTATTTCTATTTTTATTTTTAAAGATGCTCTAGGTTTTTCTTTTTTTTTTGTTTTCCCATTTTCTTCTACTTTTCCCTTTGATAGACACTAGTAGCTAAGGTTTTAATTTAAAACTTTTTTGGGGGGTTTATAAGATTTCTACTTCTTGTTTCAATTTGTTGCAATAACATTTACAAGAATGACATCAACATCCGATTCGGTTATCCATAGTATGCCTAAGAACTCTGATGACTGTTCTTGGAAGCATTGTGAACCAATTGAAGAGGACAATTGTGTCATATGCAATTATTGTGGGTTTAAGATGAATAGAGACATCAATCACCTCAAATAACACCTCGCACAAATCATAAGTAAAGCTGCGTAATTTTGCAAACATGTGCCACCTAATTCTCAAAGAGAAATGGCTACTTACCTTGTGTGTTATGCAGAGAAAAAAAAAAGAAAAAAATGAAAGCTAAAGCAATTGCAACCCTAGTGAATAAGAGGACAGCGATGAATGATTTCAATGAGTATGACATGGAAGCCTCTTCTATTGCCCCAACTCCAAGGGAATGGGCACGCAACTCATCTACTGGAGATAGTTCAGGTTCACATGGAGTTGAACAAAAAAATTTGTTCCTCGAAGTAGTCCTCGGGCACAACTTTCACTTGAAGGTACTAATTGGAACCAAGAATTGCACAATAAAGCAAAGGTAGTTGTGGCAAACTTTTGAAATTACAACATTCCATTCAATATGGTGAAAAAACCATAATGAGAGAATTTGGCAACTGTCTTGAGCATTGTCAGGAAGGGGTTCAAGGGTCCTACTACTCATGATTTGTCTGGCCCATTGTTGGAGGATGTCATCAAAAATATGCAAGTTGTAGTGGATGAGCAAAAAATATATGACATAAAAAGAGCAGTAGCATTTTGTCTGATGGTGTACAGATGGGAAAAACAATACTTCGATTAACTTTCTAGGGCTTCTAGTCAGCAATTGGTGTTCTTCAGTCAATTGATGCCTCCAACCAAGTGAAAAAGCAAACACTTTGTGTGATATGTTTTATGAGGTGGTGATAGAAGTGGGTGTGGAGAAGTCATCCAAATTGTGAAAAACAATGCAAAAGTATATGTAACAATAGGTAGACATCTTGACAAGAGGCACCCTGCACTTTTTTGGACCCCTTGTGCAGCCCATTGTATTGATCTCTTACTTGAAGACATAGGAAAGATGAAATGGGTGAAAAATGTGGTTGAAGAGGCAACAAATATCACAAAGTGCATTCAAGATCACCCTTGGGCGCTAAGCTTGTGAGATCGGGAGTCTCATGATTCGCTACAACCTTCATCGTATTGCAAAGCATTGTAGCCTCACAAACATCTCTAAAGCAAATATTTGTGAATACACGAGACTGAAGTCTCCGTGAAAGGGTTGTGAAGATTCTTTTTTATGATGTGTTTGTGAAGCACACAGATGATATCCTAATGGTAACCTTAAACATAATTACTTTTTATTTATCATTTATTTTTTATAAGTTTTTTTTGTTAACATTTCTCTTAATTTTGATTTTTAAAGTGTGCATCATTTCGTTTTAGGTGTCAAAGTCTTCGGTTAGAGTTTTGTGCTTGATGGATGGTGAAAAAATCTAATGGGCTATCTATATGAAGCCATGGACATGCAAAAGAGGCCATAGCAAATTATTATGTGAAAAATAAAAACTATGAACTCATTGAGCACATAATTAGTCAAAGATGGAACAAGCAACTCCACCAACATGTACATGCAATAGTGTACCACTTGGACCCCAAGTTTTTCTATTCCAATTCATTTGAGGTTGATGAGGATATGGATGATCCCTAACGATGTTACTAGAGATGCAATTTTTAATTAGCTACAAATTTACAAGAGTGCAGAGGGGAATCTCTTTCTTTGGCTCGATGCATTCGAAAGAGAAACACCCACCACCTAGATAAAAACAAATTAAGTCATGTTTTTAGCCTCGGAAATCATAGATACTAGACTTCTTTTTATTTAAGTCTAGTTGACTTACAAAATTATAATTGTCTTATTTGCATATTTTTGGTGGCAAGATTATGGTGCAGAAACACCAAATCCTCATAGGCTAGTCATCCACATTTTGTGCCAACGCTATCGCTCTTTTGGGTGTGCACATAATTAGATCGTGTTTGAAGTTGTTCACACAAATAAGTGCACCAGGTTGACAACACAATGCCTCAATAACGTTGTTTTCTGCCATACGTTCTTTGACTTCGCTTGAGACAAGTGGAAGGGGAAAAGATTCATGAAGCACTTGACCTAAATGGTATTGATCCATATGTTGACTAGATTGTTGAGCCTAAAGGTATGGGTAAGCAACTCATGTTTATCAAGGACATCATAAGCTTCAGAGAAGGAAGCAGAGGAAATAATAACATTAGTGGCAACGAAGGCATCAAGTGGGGTTGGTGAAAATGTAGATGATATCTTTGCAAATGATGTTGCAGGAGGAAATTTTACCTTCCACTTTCAAGGGGCAACAGACTAAGTGTTTAAGATGATATTCATAATACCATATTTTGGTGCATTGATAACTATAATCTATGACTTTGTGAGCATTGAAATTTGTACTTTGTACTCTTTTTTGGTCTAAAGCCATCATTCCTTAGTATTAGGGACATGGGGACATGGGTAAGTGGGGATGGAGATTCTACAAGGGCAAAAAAATTGCTAGATTTTGGATACGAGTATTAAAATAATATATAAAAATTAATATTTATATATTTTAACTTTATTCAATGAAATTTAGGGGTTTAAACTTTATGTAATGTTTTTTTGGAGACTTTTAGGATTAGGGTTCAATGTTTTTGTGAAAATAACAACTTTTTTTTTAGGTGGAGGGTCATTTTTAAAGTAAAAACATCAAAAAAAAAATCAAATAAAATTGTACACATCCCCTCCAAGTCCCCAAATCCCCAAAAGATTCGGGACATCCAAGACGTCACCAAAATCTAGGGGATGCGACCCCGTGTAACAATATCTAAAACTGAGCATTGTACTCTTTATTGGTTGAAAATTAATAGAAAATATACTTATGCATTTTATACATTCATTTCTTATGTCATTTAACAATGTTTTACGTGTTATTTAAATTTATTTTATGAATTTATATTTTTTGAAGTAACGACAAAGTTGTTGGGTAATTGCCGACTCCAAAGTCCAAGTAAAATTTTGGGCTGCCGAGTAATTGTTTAGTATGAGTTTTTGCACTATGGTTAAAACACTATTAACAAGATGGTCAACACTAATGTAGATGTCATTTATAGACTTTTAAAAACGCACTAGGAATAATGGAGGTGGTTTGACACTCATAAGAAGTATGTCTTTCAAAAATGCACCTAAGGTAATATATATCTTCAAGGTGATGAACTACTATAACCCTTGTTATTTAAAAAATTGTGGACATGTGCACACATTATCCGGTAGACCCATCCACCCTTTGTTGAAAAGATCAACACACCTGAGTAGCTATAATTTTGACCAAGTGTATATGTCATTCAATGAGTGATTAGGCAAGGGTGCAAGCAAGGTGTCAATTCCCGCTGAGTTCACTATGATTTCAATTTGCTTAATGTGGTATATGAAAACCATGATAAGTTTATCAGCCAAGGCAAGACCTTTGGTTTTATTCTGGTATTGAATGGCAATTTCTTCACAAATATTTTTAAAGCCAATTACATCTCCATGAACTGATATTTGTTGTTCAAAATTCAGCTGGACTGTTTATTTGACATTGCAGTATTGTTGGACTGAATTCTTTACATCCTTACTCCTGCTTGTATCCCTATTTTTTATCTTATACATTATTATACTCTGTATGCTTTGGTGGCTCGCCAAATGATTTAGCTGAGCTGGCATTCTGTCTCTGTTCATGTGTAGTTTTAAAAGAAAATTACAATTGTGTGTCACAGCCTCATTTGCTACATAATCTTCCACACGGTTGTCATACTACAGATAAGAGCAATCCCTTGTCATATAAAGCATGATACTACAGATAAGTAAGATTATCATACAAAATAAAGTCCACCCAAAAAATCTTGAATTCTACAGCAACATCTTTACAAGTAATTTGCCTTCCACATTAAAATACAATAGAATCTAAGGATAAGTTAACTAAAGCATGGCTGTCATCCAAGATCTTGCTCTCCTGTTTTATGCGCATTAAAAAAAAAATCAGATGGTATTAAGAGCCTTGCATAACTAATATCACTGTTATTGGCAGGGACCAAACTCTTCCAGCAAAGAAGAATGGAGTTAAATTCTTGGGGCTGGTAGCGTCTTATAATGAGGTATAACATGCATTTGCGATGCACAATAAGACAAAAATTAAGTGCTCACCAGCAAATTTGATGAAATTCCCTTTTGATCTTCTTTGCAATCTGGTATATCTTCACCCAAATCTTTTGAAATTTCTTGAAGATCGGATACTACCATCTTCAATTCATCATTCAACACAAGTTGATTTTCAAGGCATTTCTACAGAGCAAAAAATAGGACAAGTTAAACACAATGCTGCAAGTCTCTCTCAATGGATGTGTGCAAAACAGAGACAATTAAATACTAAAGCTTTTTCAAGCTAATGCCAATATAATTGATGTCACTAAGAAGAGTCCCGTCCATAATATATTTTATGATAAAGAACATTTGCATATCAAATATTAGAATGTCATATACAATTGTAGATTTAACATCACTGCAAACAAACCATCAAACACAAACATATAGTCCATTTCGAATTTTATGGATCAGTTGCATATGCAGAAGAAAAGGCAAGAAATCGTCGAAGGCAGAAGAAATTCCATATATAAAAATTTATAAGACAATAAAATGAATACATTGACCATGGTGGCATGCTCCATGAAGGCTTCATAAGGTGAATTAGAAGAGTGCATATTCTCACCTATAACATTAAAGAAAGGAATTGAAGATATGATACATTGTTGTATCATTTTACATATAGTAAACAAAACATAAAAGCAATTCACTTGGCAAAACCCAAACAACTATGATTATATTTCATAACATATTGCATCAAAGTTCACACTAGTTAAGCTCGTTAAATGATTAAGAATTTGGAATATGTGCCCTACAATGGAAAAGCTTATAAGGCCTTACAAACAATGCACCAATCTCCAGAATAGCATTATTTGGTCATTGGCACTATGGCATCACAAGGCAATGTGGTATCAAAATGCAATCAACCTCTAATCTTCTCGCAATACCTGTTGCAATCAATTTTTCTCACATTGTTTTGTCATTGACAACATCTCTTCAATACCAACCCATCGGTGGCATTTTAATTTTAGAATTGATCCTGTGGTGGAATATCTCTATGCGACCAACAACACAACAACAATTGGGCCCATGACAAGTGTTACATTTAAGACATTAAGACAAGATGACAAATATTAGACTAGTAAATTTAAAAATTGCAATACTTTCTACTTGTATCTAGAAATTATTGAATTGATTCATTCTTCATTGAGTCGTGCAAGAACCAATACTTATTCGTTTAGAAGAGATTCCGATGCAAATGTATGCAAGGTTGTTGTAGTATTTGCAAGGTGTGGATGCCCTTTCCCTAATGGGAGAGCAATTTGTTCGGCTCACACCTCAGCTTGCTCTCCTATTAGTCAAGACACTCCCCCTTTTCGACATAAAGTTTGAGACCCTCCCCTATTACTATTGTTAAAACAAGTTGGATTCTTCAAACACTTCAGAGATAGATCAGCATTCTACTGGAAGTGAGGCACACAAAATTTAGGTTGGATGATAAAGAATCTTCTAGCACCCATATAATAGCAATTACAAATTGATTCAACATAAGTCTAAATTATTAAAAACCAGAATTTAAACCTACCTTTTGTTTTGGAGCTTAGTTTATTGTCAAGCATGTCATAATTGTGCATGCCATAAATTCTATTGGATATGTAGTAAGTAATATAAGACCAAGTCTTTCATCTGAAAATTGTACCTGAAGTCTAGGCTCTTATTGAAGTGTACTAATCAATAAAAAATACTAGGAAACTCCCCCAAATAAGTGTTAATTTAATTTTTTATATTAACAATGCATATCTATTACATCGATTGAACAACATTGTTTAAAAAGCTACACATCACATAAAAAAATGCTAGTGCATACCTGAACTTCTTGTTTTTCTTGAAGGGCCTTCTCCAACTGTTGCTTCAAGCTTCCAATTTCTCCCTGGTATACTTCAACATTACCATGAACCTATGACAAAATAGGACAATAAACATATCATTATCCACGTCTCAAGAAACTATCAAACATTATAATATGATAAGATTTTTTCCAAGAACTGCCATGTTTCTTGCCCAAAACCATCATGTAAACTTTACATTAGGAACTATTCTATTTTATAGATAATACAAAATTACAACACATTAATTTTTACTTTGTTAAACATATTAAGTAAATAAAAGATTATCAATGTGATTAGTTTTTTAATGACATTTTGTATAATATTTGGTACTTGGTAATTATACAAATTGAGTGGGCCTAATGGTGGAGGCATGTGTAGTCCATAGAGGAGGCACAAGTTCAAATCCCGAGATGAGTAGGGTACATATATCTCATTGAACAATATATAAGATGAATGGAAGAACAAACCCCTTGTGAGCATCCACGAGTGGGTTCTCAAACACTAAATTAGGTGTCTCACTTAGTGGTCACTTAAAAGTTACGATTTCATTTTGTTATTGAATACTAATAAAAACTAGAATTTGCGTAGAATAAAACAATGCTTCTTCCTTGCTGAAACAAATTATGTAAAAGGGGCAATCGATAGAAATATGTTTGAAACCTTATTCCATCACAAATACAACTTCAACTTCCAAAACATAAGCTACCATCAGGACGATTAAGTTTAACACTTTCAAGATACAACAAATATTAAAATAAAATAAAAAAACAAAATATTCAACAAAAGGACAAACAACAAGATTTTGATAATAGTGATGAAAACTTCACTTGGATACAAACAAAATATGCAAATCAATCTATAAAATAATGCATTAGAGTAACAAATTCAAAACACAATTCCAGCTTTTAGATAACCTCACACCTAAATAAAGATATTAAAAGCTGGATTAAATACCTATAGAGAAACTTTTCAATCAAAAGAATAAATTATATAGAAATTAATAAAAATTACACCTATAGCCAACCAGATATAGAAAGATTGGTGAAGTGGTTTGGATGTGCCAACGCGATATAGAGGCCGGATGTGGCCATTTACTCGATGGTTTCAATGTGATCAAAGTATTAATCTTTCTATATTTCTCTCGAGGACTGGGCCCCCGGTTTGTGTCCCAAAACCGGTTATAGCTCCGGTCAAAAGGTAAGTACCAATCCAAAAATTACACCTATAAGTTTTCTATTTCAAGATTACAAGTTTAATATGATTACACAACTAGAACTATCACTTTGCAAAAAAACCAACACTTAGCAAGACTACAATCTGTTTTACAATTCAATTTTCAATGTTAAACCACAAACCCAAGATGATAAATCATGCAAAGTAATCAAAGAAATCTAAACTTGCACAATAATCAAGAATGTGATGCTCCTTGTAATGTTTTTATTAACGGTAAAAGCGGGTTGTTAAAGGAGACCCACCCCATTACAAACTGCAAACATGCAAGGTCTAAAAACCAGAAAAGTTTGTTGAAAGACCAAAAAAGAGCCCCAATACAACTTACAACTAAATGACGGCCAAAACACAGCAAAAAGACAACATTACAACACTAACAGCCTGGGCACTTCCACCCTTCCATTACATCATTCCATATTTTCTTCATGTTAGTTATCATTATATCCATTATCTAAAGTGTTTGTGGATTCTGAGTCTCCTCTGCCACTCCCTCATTCGTTTTGCCATGCTCAATAACTTCATTCTTCCTTTTAGCCACTAATCTTAAACCTTCCATGTTTTGAAGATAATTCTACATAGAAACAATATTAAAGTCTAATATCATTCTTAGATTGTTCTTGAGTGCTTCATTTTCACGCTCAATCCTTGAAACCTTATCATTCATTCTTTCTATTTGCGCATTGATTTCCATTAACTCGGCCCTCATACAATAAATGCCATCATTCTTGTTCATGTTATTCACAATTTCCTTGAGCCTAGCATGATCCCTCATAAACCAGTGCAAATAAACCTTATGCATCTCTATTTCATCACCCATTTGTTCCAATTTATTCTGGCTCTTAAGGGATGCTTTAACAACATCAAGATCGTTGTCCATTTTCTCTTTGTCAGTAGTTCCTTCTTGCCTGTTGATAATTGTCACATTTTCCACACACCCCTTCTTAAGCTGCTACAAACCTTCAACAACCTCATTCAATTTGTTCTATTCCGCAGCCATAGCACAAACTTCAACATTGCCTTTCAAAGGCTAGTCATTTACCAT
This sequence comes from Torreya grandis, assembly GCA_037957365.1. Classification (NCBI taxonomy): domain Eukaryota; kingdom Viridiplantae; phylum Streptophyta; class Pinopsida; order Cupressales; family Taxaceae; genus Torreya; species Torreya grandis. The sequence goes on along the minus strand of JARHVA010004678.1, from coordinate 653,070 downwards.
CTCCAAATCACCCGATCTTTCCCACCTTTCAACCACATTATCGATATCCCAAGTATCAAGATCCTCCTTGTTGAGGTCAATAGGGTTTCTACTCTAACGTCCCTGTTGATCCTTCCCTTGTTTTCTCCCTATTGAGGTCAATAGAGTTATAACACCAAGTGAAATGCTCCGAAAAAATGATATCTTGAGAAATGATATTCAAGAGTGCAATCATACATTACAATAATGATGGAGTATTTTTTTAAACTTCCAACAATACGAAGAATATTTTATCGAAAAAAAATATTGACCTCTTTGCAAAAACAGACTAGAGCTTGGAGCAATCCAAACAACCTCAATCAATGTTCCTTGGAAACGTGTACCTATCCCTTAGTCACTCATCCTCCAACTTCATCCCCATGTTTTGCATTTCAAATATTGGTCCTAGGATTTTGGGGTATGTCTGGCATATCCTTTTTGCACTCTTGTGTTTCCTCATCAACTCAGTGGAGCATAGACCTAAATAATGAAAAACTTCTCTAGAGTATATGATCACTTGAATTACATGAACCCATTTAGCTTGTTGCACCTATTTATCCATCAATCTTAATTATATCAGTTGACCACAACCTAAGGACAATGTGCGCTAATGAGTAGGCCTAACCTTGGTTCTTCTAATCCTAGCTCTTTTTGGTGAACATTTTCATGGATCATTGATCTTGGCACCTGTTGATCTCTTTGGAGTAATTATCTAGTGACTCAAGTTGTGGAGCGTTTTGCGGATCATAAGCTTTAAATTTGATGACTTCTGTGTCAAGACTTATTTTGGAGGCATCATCTTGCAACAAAGAAAGCGAAAGAGGCATCTCACATAGGCTTAAAGAAGTAGACTTTAAGGGGGTATAACTAATGTCATCTTCCTTAGGTCCCTCAAGTCTAGCTTAGATCTAATGATGAGGAAGAGAACTATAATATCCAGACATATTAATAAGCTCTTTGTCCTTGAGAATCTTTCTTTGCTCCTCGGATAGGCACACTCATTTGAGCTCATTTACATTGGTTTTATTTCACTAATATTTTCATTACATTCTTGTTCTTGATAGAGGAAGATACCCAACCAAGCCTACTATCTCAACATGAGAGTTGATTATTATTGATAATCAGTTCTAGGTATGTACATACGCTTTACGCCTAGATGAGAGTTGGACATTCTTGATGACTAGCTCAAGATATGTACTCTTGATGTTCGGTGAGAGTTGGACATTCTTGCGGACTAGTTTGAGGCATGTATTCTCTATGCCTACATAAGAGGGCATTTCTACATATTGTTTGAAGGTATGATTAAGGTGCCTTTTTTTTGCTTCTTTGAGTATCTACCATATTGATCATATTTGGAGAGGAATCTACATCTTTATTCTCTCATGAAAGCTTGACATGACTAAAGGAGATCTTGCATACTAGGATGGTGGGGCAATTGTTAGTTATTAACTTAACATAGGGGAATCCCCTAATAATTATGATGAACTCCTTGTTTTGTTCATAGGCCTCCAACTAGTTGTTGCTAATAATCTGATTGAACTTCATGTAGAAGGCGACTCGAATATTATTATCACCCTCAATCATTTGGCTAAGGAAGTTGTAACATAGGATGCACTCCATGGGCTCACAATTATCTCAATCTATATAGCACCTCAGTCTTGTACACTTGGCAAACTCAAACCTTGGTTGTTCCTCTTAGTTTTAGACTTTTCCCGCTTCCAAAAGTCTCGCATTTACTCTATCTTGTGCCCCTTGGCCTATCTCTTAGTTCGACCAGTCTTATGTTGATGACCCAAACCTTCTATCTTGCCCAAAATGCTTAAAATATGCTTATCTTATGCCCCTACAAGTTATGAGCTTGTACTCTCCTGCCAGGACACAAGCATCAATCCCAGACCCCTGTGTTGACTCTAATGTCCTACCCTGACCATAAGTGTCCAATGCCCTAAAGTCATCTAATTTGCAAATGAAATGTATCCTAATGGTCGGACTAAGTGCTTTAATGTCAGATGTTTCCCGATAGGAGTGGTGTAATTCACAATCATTCCTCACCTAGCATTCAGTTGAGCAAAGCTTCCCTATTTATTCCTAATTCCATATCAGTCACAGGGACTGCACATCTACAGGTATGAAGTACTGAAGGAGCAATCCAAAAGCCCAATTTGCCAAGTTACAAGCTAGGTCACTTTTGTACTTGCTTTCCACATATTGCACCCTTGTGCACAACCAACACATTAGGGGAGAACTACATCAATCTAAAGCCCTCTTCGGAGTAGTGGCTATGTAGGCAGCACTCACTGACAAAGGGGTCTTTGGTGTTTGCTCAACATCGTGACCCCACTAACCCATTTTTCCCAAGGTCACTATGAAGATGAAGAACTAAGGTTTTGCAATTTCATCAGGAGCGACAATCCATGACCCAAATTTGAATGCACCAAATCGAAGGTGAAGACAAACCCAAAAGCATCTAGGTGGTCGCATCCTTTTCTAGTAGGTATTCCATATAGGACACTTGTGTCTAGTACAAACAATAGTGTTGATGCTACCGTTCAAGGCTGACGCTAGTGTCCATGGCTTTGAAGGCACTCAATCTAAAATTTGGCGATTGTTCCAGAATCCTCTTCCAATTTGCTTCCTACCTCTTTCAGATTCAAAACTATGTTAGCATCAAAACCAGCTAAGTACATTGTTTCTTTGTCATTTCTATATCTAGCGTAGTTGTATTTTCTATTTATAGCCTATCTCATTTTAATAAATTCAAAATATGTTGTATCTGAGATTAGCATTTAATTGGTCTGTTGTAGATCTTATTATAACCCTTATGCATTGTCATTTCTATATTCTTAACCTTGTCTACCCAAGTAAGATCCACATCCAATTTAGGGTTCAACACATGGAAATATCTACAGCGCCTGGCAAGCCAATGGGATCACTTTCTTTTGCACCCTTGCCCCCACTGACAACAATGCAACAAGTCTTCCTTCTTTTTTTGCAAATTCCTATTGTTTCCACTTTGCCATCACTATCCACTATTGTTCCTACTACATTTGTACCATTGCCTACTACTTTGTCACCCATGCCAGTATTTCCTACCATTGTGGCTTCCTCACCATTTTTGGCCACTACTCCATTGCAATCATTGCCTAACACAGTACCACATTTGGCAATGCTTGGTAATACTGAGTCACCACATATTGGCTCTATGATCCCACCATCACTCACTTTCCATCCGCCACATTCACACCAATTGCCACTATTATTGCCAGCTCCTCTATATTGACTTACAAGAGAAAAGGGAGGGCTCCACCAGTCACTCCTCAAGTCCCTAGAGTAGCGAAAGAAGAAGAGAGGCATGTTGAATGTTTTGGGCATCCAATAGATCCTTTTTATGTTAAATCAAAAGAAGAAGACACACAAGAAGTGACAATGGAGTTAGTTGCAAAGCTTTTACAAGAAGCTCCGATTCAGGGGCCCACTTATACAAAAGTAGCTACTACTACAGGGTTTCCTCCCAAAGTTACAATACAAGACACAGGAAGTATTCGAATTGATATTGAAGGACCAGTCTCTATACGGGAGCCAATCAGGGAAAGTAGCCCAAAAGAGACTCTAGCTACTGTTGGCTCTACTCAAAGGAGTTGATACAACTAGCACTGGCCCGACTATTGATGCTACTACAAAGTCTTCTACGATAGTTGAGGTACCAACCTTTACTCAAGGTGATAGTATTCTTGGTGAAGAAGGGAGACAAACAATATACAAGGTAATATCTTCTATTACTTCAGTCACTATATAGTGATACTAATACAGTTGATATTTCAAATTCGATTACTAACCCCATTGACACAATGGAAGATTATTTAGAGACCAAGCAATTCCCTGCTCAAAACAGTAGTTCCATATCTAAGGAAGATACCCAAACTCTAGATTCTTTAGTTGCCTCTCGCATTGCTACTACAGCCAACACAATAAAAGCCACCCATTCTTTGATTCTTTCTACCACGACATATTCACCCAAAATAACAAAGTATTTGGAAAGGTTGACTGAGACCCCAATAACTTATTCATTCTTTAATGTCATTAATCCATAGGTTACATAGTCTAGAGTTCACTTTGAGGAATTTCTGTCAACTTCTATTTTGGCTACATTAGCTACAGCTCTGAGGCCCTCCACACAATTTGGGGATGCCCTTCCCACAGGTCACTCAAACTAACTCTGTTATAGTTTTTGTTCAAAAGACTCTAGGCAAGACCAAGTACATAATTGAAACAACTCCTCAAAAGGTCACTAAGTGGAGAAAGGCTATCCCTGCCTTTCCTGAATTGACTACACCTTCCCCTAGCATTCAAACAACTTCAGCACTACCTCCCCCTCGTACTCCCCCATCATCAACTTCTACACTAACTAGCCAGGCCAAAGAACAAGTTGTAGTCAATATTCGTCCGTAGATTAGGCAGTTGCAAGAAGAAGAAATAGGCACGCAAGATTTGGTTATCACTGAGCAACCCAAGCTGGCAATGCACCTTGACAGGGACCCCAGCACTATGCAGAGAGTCAGAAGAAAAAGAGCAGTAATAGAAGGAGAAAATGAGGAATTAGAACAGAGGGAAAATTTATTCTCCCTAACTAAAAAGTGAAAAGTGCACCCTACGGATCTTGATGAGTATGAGGAAGATTATTATAGTTTTGTGGACTTAATTGGAGTAGTTCTTAGACAAATGTTTAGGAGCTATGACCAATCAAAACAGATGTTACAAGAAAGAAATATTATTTAGGCTCCTAGGGAAATAATGGCTGGTGTGCAAAGTGCAACCACTAAATTGTACAACATCATTAGCTCAATAAGTTCTGCAAAGGCTAATCCCAACCTCAATGGGGTAATTTGTCAGAATTCTATAATAAAATGAAAGATACGGAGGGTATAATTAACTTCTGGGGCAAAGCTACAAGGTTTAGAGCTTATGCTCACTTAAATTTAATAACAGCACCAAAAGTTGCATGGGCTCAAAATTATGTAGCTACTAAGAGAGATAATTTATTTGACTGGCACCAAGAGATGCAAGCTCTAGTATAGCAATTTATAAACCATGAGAGAGAAACAATCTCTATTTCAAAAGACATAAGAGTCACCAATGTGTATACTCCTCTCGGGCAGTTAGTTGCTAAGCCCGTTTTTAAAGGCCTACTCCAAGCTGCAGTTGATAGCTTTTGGCTTGAAATTGAAGGAATGGTGTATAAAACTAATGAAAAATTATACTGTTGATAAATTTCGCTAGGGACAAGGTGGAAAAGACATATACTCTTCATGTGGAACTCAGAGCTTCAATGCTTATACGTATTAAGATGATGGATACGATTCCACAATTGTTCAAAAGATCTCTACTCGATTATGAAACAATTAATATTGATTTTGAACCCAGTCATGCTTTATATCGGCAAATGGAAATAGCAAAGCAAACAAATACTATAGCGGGAGCATCATCAATTCCTCCTTTAAGTACTGTGCCTCAGGCTCCAAATTACACAACAATGCAAACTCCAACAGGGCCCACTCATGTCCCACTTCTCATTTTCACTGCCACAACTACACTATCATTTACTTCAGTTGGTTCTTTCGCCACATCAACTCATAAAACACATCGAATCGCTTCAATTGCTATACCGAGCATGAAAGGTCCATCTTCGAGCGATGCCCCATTAGGACCTTGATTATATATATTTTGCATGTTTTTTATTGTAACTGAAACACAAGTCTCAAATCTATTTTTAGCATATATATATATATATATATATTGTATTTAACCAGTCTTGTCCGAGGAATTTTATTTATATGTAAAAATGCATGGTATGCATGAGTTTCAACACTCATTTCCAAAAATAGAAGTGAAAATTTGGACTTCGCTTGAAGGATGAGACATCCCCATCCCAAGCTATCTATTATTGTACCCTCTTCATTCCAAAAGGAGATGTTTTGCAATTAAGACGAATAATAAGTTTTGAGGATTGTTCTGCAAGTTTGTCTTGATGTGCGTTTCTCTTCCAAACCTTGTGTGTCATTGAGGAAGTTCCATCATACTAGTATTTTAGTTATTTGGGTTGTGTAGAAGTGCTTTTAATATAGTTATTCAGATTGTGCAATTAGCTAGTTTGAATACTCATTGTTTATTAATCATAATCTTCCATTGACAAAGGATGTGCAATAGCAATCCAATATTGGCAATAACCTTTGATTATGAACATTGAATTCATTGTATAGGTTTCCTTTGACTTCTAAATTTGTTTGTGTTTTGTGTGCTAATGGCAACTTACGACAAGCATTAGTTCTCCATCACTTGTCCAACCCATGGCAAAAGGACCAACTTGGAAGGGTTTCATCCGTCTTTGAGTCACAAACCTTCTCTCTTGCCCTACCTTTCCCTCCATTTTATATTTTTGGATCTAGTCCACCTTAGCTTACTTCCACCCGTCCACCTCCAGTAGATTTTTGTTTTCTTTTAGATTCCATCACATCCGAATCATCCAAGGTAAATAACCCATTGCTCACCGCTATTCCACGTGATTATTTACAAAACTGAATACACTACAACTCGTGCCTTGGAGTGAAATTCTCCACCAATCCTAAAACGTTAGAGGCTACCTCGTAAGATTATGTGGTGTTCATAAAACTCACATCAACACAATCCACACTTCATTTTTCAAGCAATTCAGGCTTGAGGGTATTGCATCTATGGAAGAAACAAGAACAAAAAAATCGGACTATGAATAGTTGTTTTGATGATTTTGAGACTCACTATCTTTCTTCAAGGCAACATATATAGATGGCATTGATGATAGCTTCGATGAGTTGCCTTATACTGTCTTAGCAACTAGGGGCTTCTATGAGAGGGAGCACCTTGATTAATACATCCATGATTGACTTATACAAGGCTAAGCCTTTTTTATGGCTCTTATGGATATGGTATGTGAGATCATTATTACAGTCATGGTATAACTCATGGATTATTAGCTTTTTGAGGCATGTATTTGTCTTGTTATGAGGCTTATTCATTAGTGTTTTTTGGAATCAATAGTACCTTGTTATGGAGCATTAAAATTGCACTCCTCAAGGCATGAGTTTCTACGAGAGAGACCATCCTTAACTATGCATTGATTTGACACATCTACTTTGATTCTAGTTCTATTCATGTATATGTTTCTCATTACCTATTCATATGCATTGTAATCATGTATTTTGCAACACATACCTTGGACTCCTTTACAAGTTCAAGGCATCTTATGGACTATTTGGCTTCCATTTGATGAAGCATTGGTTGGTGATTGGTTCTTTGCTCTCAAATGACAAGCCTTGGGGAATCTAATGAGTGTTAATGTTAACGAAAATTTTGGAGAATGACCTTGGCTCTTGAGCAAGCACTTATTACAAATCTTGATGACGTGCTACATATTTGTTCACGAGTGATGATTCAACATTTCCTTCTTGTAGTGAGAAACTTGACCCTTGTGGTTGTAAACCTAAACTATAGTAATTCAACATATTACTATTAGGTTTCGTAATTGAGCATGCATCGTTAAACCTTGATGCTAGGAAACTTTGTTGAATGTGTCAATCTAACATATTACTCTGTAGTGATTCACCGTTGGAACCTTTGTAGTTGGGCACCAATTGGCAAAATGGGATGACCTTCTAATCCAATCTCTTTTTGGTGAGCATTCTTTATGGATCATTGATCTTGGTGTCGATTAATCTCTTTAGAATGGTTATCCGAGACTTAACCTATTGAGCTTTTTGTAGATCATGGTCTCTAGAGAACTTAGCCCTATGTTCTACAAAGAGGATTACAATTGTGGATTCTACTAAATATCCACATTGTTGGTATTTTGAGACTACTTTGCTCCTCTAGTCTATTGGCATCTCGATTGATAGATTACCTCATTTCATGCACTCTTCAGATGCCCCTCCCTAACTTCTTCCCTTAAAGGAGGTCATCATTAGAGCTATCAAAGAGGATATCTACAAGCAGTACATCCATGTCACTTGTGCCTCTCCTTCTCAACCGTCTAACCCCAAGCTTGCCCTTTTTGTTGAGCATTTGTTGAAAGTGATGGATGGTGTCATTTGTCACCCTGACTATCTCCAATGTCAATGGTCTCATGGCTTGACGTTTTCCCTTGTCCAGTTGAGAGTATGCTCACTCCAACTACATGTTGAAACTAATCATCATATTCCATGTGGGGACCGGAATTGCCATCTTTGCTCCCTCCAACAAGTGGAGACTAAGAATCACTTCATTTTCAGATGCCTTATTTATTATGAGATCCAAGGAAGATACCATTGTCTTTACAGAGACTCAAGCAACTCTATATCCACTTTATTTTAGTACCCAAATCAATGATGCCAAGCCCTTTTTCATCAAGAGGTTAACACCCTTCAATGCAAGTGATTCCTTGAACCCCTCATAAACGTTGGTGGCTGCGCCCTTTGGATATGGTTGCTTCACACATTAAGGGTGATAGGACAACGCAATGCTCATTTCTGCACAACATTACTCCTAAGGTAGCCCAACACACTAACTCTTAGCAATGGTGATCCGAATGTCATGGAATTGCTCCTAAACGTCGTGGATATGCTTCTTTGTGATCACTTCCCAAGTTGCAAAGGCAAGCACATAATACGAGTTGCTTTGTTGCCATGAGAGCTACTTTGGCCTTGGATGTTAGGAGTGCTTTGCTTCCTCCTAATGTTACCCAACTTGACCCCTTCAGCCCTAAACATTCCCCGAGGAGCATTATCAAATTCTACATTAGCCCTTTCACAATTATAGACAATGACACAAATGATTCCTCTATCTCAAGCACAATCGGCATAGTTACCAACTCCAATCAAATTTGCATAAAATCCAGCATGATCCAGATTGTTTGGCAGCCCTGGATAAGTACATCCAAGTCGGTTCTATTTTATTTTTTTTTAATTTTATCTATTAGGTTTTTCGTAGAAAAAAAGCCCCAATACTATAAATATATAACATTAACATTTTATATTAATTTATTAATGTTTTTCATTGTATTTGTCAATTTTGCATATGTATAAAACACTACTCACATATATGTGTATTCTCAATCGGATTTTTCTGAACTTTTTCAAGAATTCCAGATTTTCAAACTTCTTTGCCCTCCCGAACAAATCCGAATTTCCAAACTTGGTAACTATGATGGTCGGAGATGTTTGATGAGACTACCACCCAATATTTTCGACTTTCGGCTTTCATCAACCAATGCTCTTTGGGGGTTCTTAACCCCCCGACATAGCTATTTGTATTGTTACCCTACCCACATGGTTTGGGAATTTCCTTGCATTGGGTTTACCCCACATTTACTTTAAGTGCTTTTGTTATTTTATTTGGTTATTCGTTGTTCCTAGGGCCCTGTTGACACTTCGAGACCCTCAACCCCTGCTTTCGGGCTTCCCCAGAATCTATAACCTCTCTGGTCTCACCCTCACTAACAGTTCAAGCTTTTGGTGTAGCAGCAACCGGTTAGTGTTAACAAACTTGCGACTCCGCTGGGGAGGGGTTCGATTCTCGCCCTTAGCAGTCTCCCTTGCCTCGTGGTCGTATAGTGTCCACCGGACCTCTCGGCCGAGGGGGGGACTGTTGACGCTCTGGGACCCTCAACCCCTGCTTTCCAGCTCCCCCAGAATCTATAACCTCTCCGGTCTCACCCTCACTAACATTTCAAGCTTTTGGTGTAGCGGCAACCGGTTAGTGTTAACAAACTGGCGACTCCGCTGGGGAGGGGTTCGATTCTCGCCCTCAATAGTCTCCCTTGCCTCGTGGTCGGATAGTGTCCACTGAACCTCTCGGCCAGGGGGGGGAATTGTTGACGCTCTGAGACCCTCAACCCCTACTTTCGGGCTCCCCCAGAATCTATAACCTCTCCGGTCTCACCCTCACCAACAGTTCGAGCTTTTGGTGTAGCGGCAACCAGTTAGTGTTAACAGGTCCTTTTAACTAGCTCTTTATATCGTAACTCGAGTCCCATTGACCTAATTTTGGTCAAATATACTTTCTTTATTTCTAGCATTGGAGACATGTATCAACATTTGTTATGTAGGCATTTTCTTGCGGTAGTGATAGCGTAGGATTAGACTTGTCATGTGAGCTTCAAGAAGCTAAAATTAAACACAAATGGTAGTTATGCTATCTTCTTTAGGCCCCTAAAGCCTGGGTCAAGGAATATTTTAATGCATGTAGGGCAAATTGGTATAATCCTTACATATCATGTTCCCTTGAGATATAGTTCTTTTTAATCCCATGGATTATTGCTTTAGAACCCAATGAGTTACCATGTTGCAGTATCCTTGGAATCCTATGGGGGCTACGTTGTACACCATTGATATGGACCTAGCTAGTATTACAATTGGGATGGTAATACCATTCGTATATGTGTCATAATGCTGACCTATACTAATAAATAGTGAAGTGTGGGATATGTCTGCTATGCATACTAAAAATGTATCATTGGGGTTGATGCTTTAGAACCCAATGAGTTATAGTGGTGTGGTATCCTTTGGACCAAGCTTGGGCCTACATTGTGTACCATTGATATAGGCCTGCCTTGTATTACCATTACAATGATAATAACAATGGTATATATGACATGAGGTTGACCTATACTAGTAAATAGTAAGGTGTGGTAAATGGCTGCCATGTATATCAGGAATGTATACCTCATTATTCGTCAAATTCAAATCATTCTATTCCTTTATAGAAAGTTACTTGGCACCTATGATACCTTAAAATATGGGTGTTTCTTGTGTCTTTTGTTAGTGGCAAGGCTTGTTTGATTTTATTCAATCTGCTAATGTGTTCCAACAACAAACCCAAGACAAAGAGGAGAGGTTGGATGGTAACTCAGGAGGGCTCTTTGTTGTCCTTTAAAGACGCTCTTGAGATGCCTGCTTCTGCCCTTGTTGCTACGAACAGACCTGGTGCTTAATTTATGGTTGACAAGGCCAAATTGACCCCAATTCTGGACATGTGTCAATAGGTTGTTGGTCAAGAGAAGTTTTACAAGGATCATAGCTAGATTTTTTGAAACAAACCATCAACAAAACCTCTACCAAGATCCAAGAAATGGTAGAATCAACCCATTACTTTGTTCAATCTGAGAGTCATACCATTGGAAAGATATGTTTTGTTTGCCATTGGAGAGATTTTTACAAGAATCTCCATTGGGAAAGATAATTCTTGAATCTTCTACAAGATCGTTTTACTTGGAATCTTGTAGACAATTTGTATTGCCATTGGAAATATATGTTTTGTTCTTTCTTCTTGTTTCAAAACGGGCAAGGGCCCTAATAGAATCCCTTGTTTTATCTATAAGACAAAATAACAAACCCAAGACATGTCAGTTATACAAAATTCATGAAACAAAACAAAGGGGACTTGGCTACAAAAAGAACAGTGTCATTCATTTCAACAAAACTTTGTGTCTACGATCAGATGTGTAGGAAGAGCTGCACAGGGTGTGATCCAAATAAGGAACCATTTGGGTGGTTAATGGGGTTTTGCAAACTCTCTAGGATTTAATTTATGTGCCAAATATCACAATGATTCAAGGAAGAAATTGTGGCATCGATGACAAAATTTCAAGGATGACATGTTTCACAAAAATTATTCGGGATTACATCAAATCTAAGCGAAGATTTTATAGTCATTTGTCTAAATAGGAAATTATTGGAGTTACAGAATTATTTAAAAGATCTACGCTATAAGAGAAAGGATATATAGACAAAAGTTCATAACGGTCGTTGGTTAGTGTCAGTCTCATTTATATTCAGTTAATTATAAGCAATATACAAGAGAAGTTTCCAATCAAAACAGCATCCCCCTTTCAGTTAATTATAAAATTTTATTATGGATCATTCAAACATATACATTTATTTACGAAATCAATGCTTTCATTACTCACTATGCAAAATACCAAAGAGCAGAATATTAATTAATATTGACTTGCATTTATTTTTAACTTCTCTTCATTCTCAATAAATATTAAAAATTTGCTGAGAAAGATTTCGCGGGGAAACAAGAAATATCTACTGAGAACCAAATCTTTTGTTGTTACCTGCTTTAACCAAAGGCGTGCTTACTTTGAATACTATTAACTTATTTCTATTGGATTCAATCCAAAACACCAATTTTGGCAAAAATTCAAATAATAAGAGGCATACTGTGCTTACAGATGAGATAATACAGGGAGAAACCTCCCTTGCAACTTTTTTAGCTAAACAGTACATAGATTTTTGCCAATAAAGTATTGTCTTGGAATGCAATGACCCAAATAAAGGCTATTTCTTGCTAACTAAAACAGAAGCTACCAACCCTCAAAAGTTGTGAATAATTAACAGCCTGTTAAATCTGCATTGACCACTGATGATACTAAAATTAACCAGAAATACTCAATAATTGTTAGTGTCCTTGATAGGGATGAACAGACGGGATTTTCAACAAACTTCCTTAAACATTATTATTGTTTTTCAATTCATAACTAAGAGTGAATCCTGAATACAGTTTTGGACACTTCAACCATTTCTTGTATGGCTATCAAAACAGCTTCTCAAATTTGACAGGAGAGAGGAAGAGAGAACAGCTAAAAATCATTTCCACCAATTCAAAGATGAGAGCACCAAAAAGCATTTGATGCAGATGACAAAACTTACAGAGGACATGTAGCTTGGTGCAGAAGAACGATTTCCATTAGGAGTGGACTGCAAGAAATCCAGCTCAGCTGTCACATGTCCCTTATTCATATTCATCCACACATCCTCATCTGCTATGTTCCCAAAATTGGATGGAAGAGGACTCCCATCTGCAAGTCTTGAACAGCTGCGCGTCTTTTCAGCAGAACTGTCAAAAATAGACTCAAAGGTAGGAGTCTGAAATTTCTCTTTTCTTAATGTAACACGACAACTTAATGAACCCTCCCTGTAGCCATTCCCTGTTGATCTCTTTTCCTATTCACAACATTCGAAAGAATACAGAATTGGTGATAGCAAAAAATAAATATGCTGCTTTACATTTATTATACCATGTTTTTGGTTAAAGGTGATGTAGTTAACCAAAACAGAGACATTAAAATGATTACATAGCTTAAGATTGCCAGAACCTAATAGCATACAATGTTTATTCAATGTAACACCTTTTTCTCAGTGGTGAGTGAAAGTTATCAACTTTACTAGACTAGAATATGCCAGATCATTAACCAAGCATAATATAAGAAATTGTTGTCTTTATATATAAGTATACTCAATTTCTTTCACCTTGCTATTCTTTCCTACATAAGCATTTGCAGGGAATCATGGATATCTAGCACAATTTGACACTACTATGATGTTCAGGTCTAAACAAAATAGCGAAGAAAAACTTTTTTGAAGTGCTACCGAAAAATTTACACGAGGATCTTTATATGTCTCACCTGATCCGAAATCTCCAGGCTCAGTCGACGGGGATAATTATGCTCAGAGCTGCTTAACTTCACACAAATAGTATTAGACAAAGAAACACTAGTCAAATTTAGGCTAAAAGTCAGTTGTGATAATCACTTGCCTAATGCAACTAAGAGAAACTATCTGAATATAACTATCCCACTCTATAGAGAAGACATCAAAGGCGTCACCAATTTATGAGGCCATACCTTATATGAGTTCCTATCTTGATCGGAGTTTATAACCAGGGTGCTAAGGTTCTCTATCTTCTGCTGTTGTTCCATGATACGACGATCACGCTCCAATTGTGCCTTTCTCTCCTCCTCAAGTTCCATAGCTAGTTTTTCTCTTTCGAGTTCAAACTGCAACTTACAACGATCATGAAGACATCCAAAAAAAACAAAATTTAAAGCTCAAGGCAGAAAAAAAGTAAGCTAGTAATAGGAATCTAAACAAACCTTCAGCATATCATTTCGCAGCTTCAGAATTTCCTGTTCTAGGACTCCAGAATGTGATCCCTGGAATCCACATATATAATGTGTCCACATGGGACAAGTAAAACCAATTACAAGACAAGCCAATCAAAACCATCCATGAGACATATTAAAGGCAGAATAATTTGAACCTGAAGCTTTTTGCGAAGTTCCTCAATCTCCCTCTTTTGGCGTTTTAGCAAGGCAGCATCTGTCATTATCTGCAAAATGCAGGATCCCATGAGCAAAAGTATTGAAACTGACACAACCAATTCCTTTATTAAGTGAGTTAAGCAATTTCCGAAGCCCATGCTTATGATCATTCAAGATCTATTTCCATAAAAACGAATATAATGCACAAGTCTATAGCCTTTGATTGATGCTTATCATCACAAAATCCAGTTCCCTGGATAAACGCATATTATTTTAGTTGTTTGTTTCGTTTCTTAACTTAATAAAAATATCCGATAATAATTTTAAAAACTGTGTCAAAGAAGCCTCTGTCCCTGGTGGACAATATAGTTTGCTGGAAGTTGTTACAAACTGCATCATGTGCCAATACCAAACCTTTATAATTTGAAGTCATTTTGTTCCATCCACATATTAATTAGTTTATTTGCTACACAGCGAAAATAGTGATTCTGCAGGCCATAGCATTAAAAATTTAAATGCAATCTCAAATACTCAGCTATGACTTCAGAACTCATTCTGTCCCTCGGTTATGCTGTTTTCTATCGGTATATGTTTCAGTCAATAATATGTGAATCACATAATTGTGAATAATGATTATAATTAATTCAATTCTTTAGTTTATAACTCTTTTCTTGTTCTAGAAAATGGAAGGCACATACATAAAAGTAACAAAACATAGCTGCTATGTTACATACAGAACCGAAGGATGTCAAAGCTTAAATTGCTTCTATTACTCAGCAACTGCTACAGTTTGTAGGCTCACAAAACGAAAACAACTTTAAATGGATTAAAATTCAAATGCATGGAGTTGCAATATAGAAAATGTGAGAAATTTAACCAGGAGTACTCCCCGGATGCTTATAAAGAATAGACATGGTGCTAGTGACAACAATAGGCAAGTATTAATAGAACAACAATGTACCTCGCCTGTGGATAGACAGTGAACTGTACGGACTTTTCTGCCATTAGTGTTTTGTTGAATTTTCAGCTTGTGTACACCTGATATTTTTAATCTTTATAACTTTAATGACGATTTCTCTTGCAAGACTCATCAACACATCAATCTCCCTGAGTGCATTCCTAAGGAGTGCACCGGTAAATGGATTGGGTCAGCTCGTGGTACATCGAGAGACATGTTTGAATAATATTCTAACAGACCTTCACTACTATCAGTTTTACCTCCTCTGAATCTCTTTCCATCTTCCTTCTCTCTCCTTTCTGCCAATTATGCTAGCCACCCTTTATTCCTATTGTATCAACAAGGCCGATACAGTGTGTTTCTTTTAGTTTTTCCTTGAATAGCCGACACCCATTTGATTGTATCATCCTGGTTGATATAATCAAATTAGAGTTTCAGGGGAATTTTGCGTCATAGCCGTATATATAAAGGCCATAATTATCATTCCCAACACACCCAACACTCATTTGCTCTGCTTGCGTTCGCATTACACCCCTTAAGTAGTAAAAGGAGGAGTTAAAAGTTAAAGTCTTATACTTGGAGGCCGAGTCTTGCTCAAGGTCCTTGAAGCTCAATATGAGTTGAACTAAGGAGGTGCCCCATAGTCTTTTGAGTTCCCAACTAAGGACATCTAGGTCTTTATCACCATATGAGATCTTCATCTTTCAACATCTCTTGCGAAGAGCCACAAGAACCAAGGGAGAGATTGATGTGCCAACATGTCAACCCAAAGATAAGTATCTCAATCCCTATTCTCTTTCATTTATTTGCTTAGTAGATAAATTGGATTTGATTATAGTAGCACATATGTTGTTGACCTTGCTTAAGTTCTCCTTCAACCAAATAGGCTAGTATAGTATAGAGTATTAAGGCTTGCCATTACCATTTTAGGTTGCAAATATTGCACTTACAATCCACCATTGTGTCAATTATCTCTTGTTTAGCTTAGTGTTATTTGCTATCTTGGATCTACGTTACCCTAGGAGCTAGGTCAGTTTCTTGCATGCAGTTTCCTTATCGTATCCTTGCTACCCCTTTTGTTACCATTGTTATATCATTTATTTTGAGATCTAGTTAGAATCATACCCCATATCTAAGGCATAGGCTTTGGAACCCCATACCCTTAACATTGAGTGTGGATTATCCTCTACTCGATCATCCCAAATATTGTGGCTATACCATCCAAATATATGCAAGCTCTAAGTTATGATCTATAGTTTGTATCTTGGTCCATAGAGAGAGAGAGAATTGTTATGTTGGTCATCTTAGCCTACGCAGATATTCTAGCGAACCTAATATGAATCATATCCCACCGTTGGTTGGATTGTCTTCACATTTCCATTTTGCTTCTTATTGTCAACTTCGCCATTATCATACATTTTGGTGATCTTTATAATTTTTCAAGGATGTATCCTCTTAGGATTTTTCTAACAAGACTCAACCCATTCTGCTTTTGCATAGGCCAAACCCTTCTACCTTCTATGACCACAATATTGAAGGCAACTCCTCATGGTGCAATTATTCTACTCCTTTTCCCATGGCCGAAGATCTCCATGGCAATCTTCCACTTATGACGATCCCTATGAGGATCCTAATGATGACACTTATAACAATACTGAAGAGCCCCATGATGCTCATCCAACTTACGACGATCCTTAAGAGAATCTTAATGATGACACCTATAGTGGGACCAAAGATGCCCATGACGATCTTCCCACTTATGCCAATCCCTATGAGGATCCTAGCAATGTTACCTATAGTGGAACCGAAGAATCCCATTATGATCTTCCCATTTACGAGGATCCCTCTAGCACGATCAAAGACCCTAGCATGATAGTGGTTCTTCATATTTATGATGACCCCACCTTCAACGCTTCTAGCATGGATGAAAATCCCTTAGATGGTTTTTCCATCCCTATCACTTCTAACATGGTTGGAAATCAATACAACGATTTTCCCATCTCTCATGATAAGCCTTATTACTAGGGTGACGAAGATCCTCCCATTGATGACATTTATGACATGGACAAAAATCGTTGTGACGATTTTCCCATTTTTAGCAACCCTCGCTCCAAATCAAGCAATGATGAGAATGGTTCCATTGATTCCACCACACTCTACCCTGCCCTTGGAAGGACTTTGGGGGATGTGTCATCGAACCTCAACTCACATTCAACCCTTCCCTCATCAAACAACTTTTGACAAATCATCAACTCAAGAAGAGAACTTAGTTCACATGCCTAGTCCAAAACGCATTAAAGTTGAATTGATTCTTATCCTACAACTTATAGGATTGATCAGACCTCTACTACAAGTCCACTTTTAGTTTCAATCACCAACAATTCATCAAAGTCTGCACAATCATTTACCTCCAACTATATTAGTAGTCTTGATACAATTCTACTACATTCAAACAAATCCAACTATATTAGTAGTCTTGATACAATTCTACTACATTCAAACAAATCCAACTATATTGATCATCCTAATACAATTTATTTAGCTTCTGAGCATTCTAACGACATCAATCGGCCTAATACTGTTCATTTATCTTTAGAGCATTCAAACTCCATCGACCATGAAATAGAATGTTTCGATACAATTATGAATTTCCCACCTATTAGAAACAACTTCATCGGCCATGACACAGAATGGGTCGATATAATGATAAATCCGAGTCATGTCATATCCAACTGCATCAACCAAGACAGAATTTACTGATACAATTATAAAAATGTCCCCTATTACATCTCACTACATCGGCCATGACATTATTTGTCATTTCAGTTATACATCACTTTCTTGTCATCAACAACTACATTGACCATGCCGATACAATTCTAGATCTATCTCCTATCAAATACAATTGCACCAGACATGATCCAGAATGTGCCAATATAGTTTGTCCAAACAACTACATTGTCCAATACATAGAAAGTGTCGATATAGTCTTACAATTGCTTTTTGTGAAACCCAACTAAATCAACCCAGACATAGAAAGTGTCGATACACTCTTACAATTGCATTTTGTTACACCCAACTACATCAGCCAAGACTTAGAAAGGACCGATACAATATTAAAAACACTTTCTACCACATCCAACAATATCAACCAGAACACAAATTGTCTTGATACAGTATTAATACCTCTTACTCTCAATCAAAATACCTATATCCACTCAGATTGTATCAATCAAGACGATACAGTTCAATTACAGACAATTCAGAGTAACCCAAATCTATCTAATTGTATTGATTACCCTGATATAGTTCAATCACAATAACCAAACTGTATTGATCATCATCCCTTAGTTTCAGCCAACTGTATCAACTATGTCGCTACAATCGAAATCAATTCACACCAACCTAACTGTATCAGCTAACTCGATACAATCGCTTCTAGAAGATCCTGATAGTAACCTAGATGCCATCTTTCTTGTTGTAACATTTATTTACACAAAATTTGACATCATTACCAACCATGTCAATCTTGAGGTTAACTCCAATCCCCCTACATCCCACGGGTTGGGGCATCTTGCAATGCCAAACCTTTTCTTATCTCACATGTTGGGGCATCTTGCGATGCCCATCCTTTGCTTACTACATATGTTGGGGCACCTCGTGATGCCCACCGTTTTCCTATTTCAACCTTTGAAGCACCTTGTTATGCCCATCCTTTTATTACTACACATGTACCCTTTTCCTATTTCAGCCTTTGAAGCACCTTGTGATGTCCATCCTTACCTCCATGAACACATTGGGGGCATCTTATGATTCCTATCCTTATTCTCTTCCCTTCTTGTTATCTCATCCTTACAATGAAGCAACAGTCAATAACCTTTCACACTTTACAAACAATATATTCCACTTCAAAAAACCTTCCAAGACAAATACGCTTGCATGTTCTACTTTGATGTTAAATTATTTTTGGCCTATATTTTGCTTGTTGTTTTGTTTCGTGATTCTTTACTTTTCTAGGCTTTGTTTTATTAGCTTTTTCTCGGCGTTCTATTGATCATTTTTACAATCAGCCATTGTTTCCCTTGCAAATCTTTGGTAGCATCTCAAGGTTTTATGCAACCTTGGTATCCTTTTTGGACGCCTTGGTACTTTGTTTTTACACTTTTACATTTGGCCATTGTTTCCCTTGTGAATCTTTGGTAGCACCTTAAGGTTTTGATGTGACCTTGGTCTCCTCTTTGGTCGCCTTGGAACTTTATATAGCTTTATACACTCTTTACAGTCGGCCATTCTTTCCCTTCTATATCTTTGGTAACACCTCAAGGTTTTTATGCAATCTTGATCTCCTTTTTGAACACCCTGGTACTTCATTTTATATAGCATTATTTCATTTTACAATCAGATTTAGTTTCCTTGTGTCTCTTTGGTAGAACCTCGAGGTTTTTATCTGACCTTGGTCTCCTTTTAGGACGCCTTGGTACTTTATTTTATCACCTTATAGTCTTACCTCTGTATAGTCGGCCATTGTTTCCCTTGCGGATCTTTGGTAACACCTCTTGGTTTTATGTGATCTTGTTCTCCTTTTTAAACACATTGGCGCTTTATTTTATAATACACTTTCTTACTTCGGCCATTGTTTCCTTTCTAGTTCTTTGGTATCTTTTATTATCATTGCAATATATTTTCTATGTTTCATCGCTTTACTTAATCTTGTGCCTCTTGGCTTCTCAGTTTGTGAGTTGAATGGTAAGACTTAGGGAAATACAACAAGCCCTCTTCACAAACATCCATCCTCACATAATTACATTTTTCCCCTAAATCCGCTCCCAACCTTAGCTAGGTGTCTTCTTATAAAGATAAGACATTGGTTGAGAGTGGTGTTTTGTCACTTAAAGTCAGTCATATTCTCTTGTGGAAAAACTTTTGCAGTCAATCTACATGTTCTCGTTCACGTTTTATACTCTCTTATGATGCAATCTCAATCTACTTGTCATTGTATCATTTACCTTTATACATTTTTTGCAATTGGGCAACCCAATCATTTTATTCTCATTTCCATGTTCTTATTTTCTACCTCTTTTTGGTCTCGCCAAGACCAATTTTGAGATTGTGTAGATGATAAAATCTTATTTATATAGCACCTCAATCTTGTACACTTTGCAAACATCTATCATGGTTGTACCTTTAAGTTCTAGACCTTCTCGTTGTCGAAATATTCGCATTCACTATCTCTTTGTGCCAAATTGCTTATCCCTTAGTCCGACCATTGTTATTCTGATAACCCAAGCCTTCTGTATTGTGCAAAAAGCTCTAAACCTAATTATTATCCTTTGCTGCCAATTTTGGGCCTCTAACTATTTTCTAACTCCCTGGACACTCGCGTCCCATGTGGACACGTGTCGACACAAGCATCCATTTTCCTACAAAATGTCCAGTGCCCAAAAATCATCCAATTTACAAAAGAAATGTATCCAAAAGGTTGCCCTGAGTGCTTTAATGCGAGATATTTACAAAAGGGATTGGGATATATGCAAGATCAACCCTTATTCATTCCTCACCTGGCAATCACATACAACTCACAAGACAATTTTACAAGAAGCACTCAATCAAACATTCAAGTGAACAAACCTGCCCTATTTGTCCCTATTTCCATAGTAGTCAAAAGAGCAGCATTTCTACAAGTCTGAAGCATTCAAAGAACAGCCCATGAGCCATATTTGGTAAGTTACAAGTTTGGGCATTGCATGTCTTTGCTTATTACACATTGCATCTTTGTGCACACACAAGCCAACAGGTAGGGGAGAACTACATTAGTCTGAGAATCTCTTTGTAATATTGACTATGTAGGCAACGCCCATTGACAAAGAGGTCGTTGGAGTCAGGCCGACACTGTGAGCCCAATTACCCATTTTTCCCATAGTCATTCCAAGGATGAAGAGCTAAGGTTTGATCATTTGACAAAGAGCGATAACTCGTGCGCACAATTTGAAGACTAGAAGAAAGGCAAAAAAATCCAAAAGACTCTAATTGGTCACATCCAGATCGAGTCAATATTCCGTACAAGACACATATGGCAAAGTTAGACCCCTTCATCAACACAACTGCCCATATTCAACACAATTGTCTGATGCTACAGAAAGGATATTTCTAGAATATAACAATTGTTTGAAGGTCATCTTCCAATGCAGTTCCGACCTATTCATGTTCAGACATGCATGCGCACAGTAAACTAAGTATCATTGTTTCCAATTTATTGCAATATCCATAAATAGTCGTACTTGACTATTTTTAGCAATCTCATTTGTATAAATTTAGAATATTATTTGTTTGAGTTTTCTACTAATTGGCTTGCTTATTAGATTAGTTCACCACCTTTGTGTAAAAGCTAATCAAATCTTTTTAACCCTAGATACTCCCACATCTAAATTCGGGGTTAAAAAAATTGCACTTTTTTCTAAGGTGCAAGTCTAGGAGTATCTACGCATCTGGGTATCTAGGTTCTACTCTTTAGTGGCTAAATGTAAGATCTCTTGTGTTAGTCATCTTTAGCACCCATGGTTGGTCTTCCAAATCCATTAGGAGAAGGAAAATAAAAAAAGCCAAGAGAGTCAAAAACCATATCTTAAGAAAAAGGCAAAATATCTTTTAAAAGTAAGATCACACCAAAGGACATTATCTTATTTTTGGTACGCCCCCTATTCTAGCCAAAGCTCAAACTTCCCAAGCAGAAAATTTTCTTGTTGTACAGAAAATGTCGAAATGTTTTCCAATATGTAATTAGTAGCCAAAGAAATAGCAAATCCTCCATGAAAATAAACCCATTAAGCCCCTATCAACAAGGTCCTATACATTTTGAAATGCATCGCTACTAGTGGCAAAGAGAGCGATCTGCCTACAAAGTTCTAAAGCATCATTTCAATCAATATACATTTTGGAAAATGTTGCTCTGATTCAGCAGAAACCTTCTTATTTTCATTAAAAGAACACCTCTACCCCCGAATTGAGTAACCTCATTACAATACTTAGGGTTCGAAGCAAAGGCAAAGATACACAAGCATTGTACTACTACTATCCCATTTGCAAATAAGTATATCCAACATAATTTTGTAAAAATTGGGAACATTGTTTTCAAAACTTTTCTGAACTACTCCCTGAATAAGTTGGGTATGCAGACTATTTTATCACAGAATAAACAAAACCAGCTCAACTCAACTCCAAACCTCATCATGAATTGTTAATTACACTTGCAATGCAAATTGCCTTTCATTTAAACCATAGTCCCATTACAGCCATATTTACTAACCACCATAGCAGTCAAAAAGCTTTCCCCCAATGAAATCACAACCAATATATAGAGGCCAAATATGATTTCCCAGACCTTTAATAGAAAAAGTTTTGAATGTTGATTGTGCATGGCTTGGGCATAGTGAACTATGATAAATTGTTGTATTTCCCATATCAAACATCTCTTTTATCCATGGAACATCAACAAAATTGCTTTTGCAACACAATTTATAATATGAAGAGTTCAAAAAATATGATGATACCTGCTTACAATATTCGAACAGATTGCTTCGCATCTTTTTGCATTGTCTATGACAACTGTGACTATGTTTTTATAAGTTCTTCAAAGAATTGAGCGCTAACCAATTTTAAAAACAAACCCACAAAGTGCCCATGAGTCATGACTTAGTGATTTGCTAGATGGAGGAATCATGTGTGTATTGACCCGATTTTTTGTGTTTTTAATGCTTTTGTTTCCATGGATAATTTTATTGGTCAAATTTCCAATGAAGAGAAGCACCATCCATCCAAGACCACCTCTATGGGTGCATTTCCCAATTCTTAAAACACAAAGCAAATTTTCCTGCACAACATTCTGCTATATTCCTAACTGAATGCAAATCTCCAATTTCCTACTACGCAAAACAAAACAAATCAAAGTTGTTGGAGTACGGGACCCAATTCCAAGAGCTCTAGTTCAAAATGTACACAGCATATACAACATAAAAAAGAAAAATCCCAAAAGAGAATACCTTGTCATCTAAGATAAGTGGCCCCCACTTATAAACAATATAACAGCCCCAAAATCAGGCAATAAAACAGACAGACCACCTTAATAAAAGGATGATATTAACACATTTATATTATTTGATCAAATGTTCTCATAATGTTTTAAGATCAACTTGGGATATGTTTTCATATTATTCAATTCAAGATACTTCATGCCACAACTCCACAATCAAACACTCTCACCTAAAGCTGCTATCATAAGTGACATCTTGTGAAGTGAAACTTGTATTTAAAATAAATTAATACTAGGATGGAACAGTTGAACACATGAAAACATCTTCCTGCAAGCAGAGATATCAAGAAACATATGAACCTCATAATCTACTTAGCATGGATGGTCTAAATCAAGGATGGGTATGAGGAGGGTCGAAATTGAAATATATCCTATTGATCCGATAGTAGTTTATATGAAAACATGACTGATTTACAACATTCCTCTTGAAACCACAAGGGCAATTAATTGAACGATTCCAATAAGAATTGTCCGGAAAAAATTGTGTAGAACATCAACAAAAAATGGAATTTTTCCACATTTTTTCAAACAAACAATTATGAAATCTGTTTATCACAAAAAATATTTCAATATGATCAAAATTATAATCAATCAGAAACATCCAAGTTAGAGACTTTGGTAGCACTGATCAAGATATTAAAGCTATAGGCATTCTAAAATGTTACTTCTGTATACTTCAAAATGAAGTTAGAATTCCTATCAAAGATATGAAGTGAAAGTGCCCCAAATTAATACTATAAGGCCTATCAAAAGAAGTAGGTTTTATGTGTCTCAACTTGATTAGATAATATCAGATTGTAACAAGGACATAGCACAAAGTTGAGAAAGACCGAGATTATTAACAACTACAATTCAACCATGGATTCTAATAGCATAGTTTTGAAGGTCTATTTTACTTTTATGGATAGAAATTTAGTTTTTGTGTAGTTATTCAAAGCCGGAATGGAATTGAATTAATAGAAGCACTATAAGAGGTGTTTACTTATACAATACTAAGTGAGATTAGATCTCCTAATCTGTAGGAGATTATGACTCACAACACAACTAACTACACAGGAAATACCCATCTTACAAACCTATGTCAATCAAAGGTGTAAATCACCTTGGGACATTTATTACAAAAGGCTAGGATAAATCAATTATTCTAACATTCCCCTCCTTAATTGATCATAGCCAGAAGAGAAGAGAGAGAAATTCTGAATGCCTCAAACTTATCACGTGCAAGTGACTTTGTGAAGACATTTGCACACAGATCTTGAGTGGGGCAATACTGGAGCTGTATGTTGTGTTGTTGAACATGTTCGTGTATGAAATGGCTCTGAACCTCTATGTGCTTGGTTCTCTCATGAAACACTGGGTTGCAAACAAGATGTAGAACACCCTGATTGTCACAATTCGAAACTGTAGGTTGAGTCTGTGGAACTCCAAGACCTAAAAGAATGCAATGTATCAATATCGCTTCGCAAACAACTCCTGCTACAACGCGATATTCTGCCTTTGTAGAATATATAGAAACACAATTTTGCTTCTTACTTCCCCATGAAACTAGATCAGATCCTAGAAAGAACACAAATCCAAAAGTGGATTTCCTGACATCAATAAAAGCTACATGATCTACATCCATATATCCTATCAAGAAAAACTTATCATTCTTCTTGTACTCTAAGCCATACTCATTTGTACCTCTGATGTATCTCAATACCCGCTTTGTTGCTTTCCAATGTGCCACATTTGGTCCCTGCATGAACCGAGAAAGATAGCTAACAGCATAGCTAATATTTGGCCTAGAATGTCAAGTAAATGAGACTCCCAATCAACTGCCGATATAGAGTTGCATTTACTTCTGGTGATGGATCTATACGAGACAACTGAAGTCTTGCCTCCATAAGTGTTGCAATAGGCTTGGAGTCCATCATCCTGAATTTCTCAAGCAATGTCTTGGTATACTTCATATGTGACACAAAAATGTAATGTTCCTTCTGCCATACCTCCAAACCAAGACAATAATGTAGCAGCCCGAGATCTGTCATGTCGAACAATCGCTTAAAATCATTCTTGGTTGCATCGATCATCTTCACTGTACTATCAGTGATGACTAGATCGTCAACATAAACAATCACTATAACAACCTCCCCCCCATGCTTTTTGAGATAGAGGTTAGGATCATATGGACTCCTGTTGAATCCATGTTGTATGAGATGCTCATCAATCTTAATATACCAGGCTCAACGAGCCTGTTTTAGCCCATAGAGACTTGATAAGCCTACACACCTTTTGTTCTTGATCAGGTATCACAAATCCTTCAGGTTAAATCAAGTAGACCTCCTCTTTCAAACCCATTGAGAAAGGCACTTTTTACATCCATTTGATGGACTTTCCATCCAATCTGTGCAGCCATAACAAAAACCATTATGGTAATCTTTATCTTAGCTGTGAAGCAAAAGTCTCCTCATAGTCAATGCCTTCTTTCTGAGCATAACCTTTTGCAACAAGCCTTGTCTTCTACTTAACAATACTGCCATCTACTTTGTACTTGGTCTTAAAGACCCATTTGCATCCTATAAGCTTCTTCCCTGGTGGAAGATCAACAAGTTGTCAAGTGTTATTCTTTATCAGTGACTGATATTCTACATCCATGGCATCTTTCCAACGTCTAGACTGTAGGGCTTCTGTTACTGTAGAGGGCTCATATGTTTCTTGCACAATACTCATAAGGGCCATACTAACCTCTTCTCGAGCCATGCGTCGAGTCCTCAGTCTTGAAGTGGATGTATCTAGTACTCCATTCAAGTTAGCATCTCGTATAATACTTGTCTACCACTTGGGCATACATTGAACTGTAGGTGGTGGTGTTGGAGGTCCTGTTTGACTATCTTCCTTTTCACCTTCACAATCACTATCTGAAAAGATTACATGATTGTTACCTATATCAAATGCATGTGTAGAAGGTCGATTGATTCCACTCTTTTCATCAAACACTACATCTTTGTTGATTAGTACCTTCTTTGTTTTTGGATCAAGGAGCCTGTATGCCTTTGATTGTGCATTGTATCCCACAAAAATACATTCCTTTGTTTTCTTATCCAACTTCTTCCTTTTCTTCTTAGGAACATGCATATATGTCTTGCAACCAAAAACTTGAAGGTGAGTTACCTTTGGTTTATTCCCTGTCCAAGCTTCATGTGGTGTGATTCCATCAAGAGCTTTGGTGGGTGACCTGTTCAACAAGTAGACTGAAGTATGACAAGCTTCTGCCCAATATGCATTAGGCATTT
Organism: Torreya grandis; assembly: GCA_037957365.1. Taxonomy (NCBI): domain Eukaryota; kingdom Viridiplantae; phylum Streptophyta; class Pinopsida; order Cupressales; family Taxaceae; genus Torreya; species Torreya grandis. The sequence goes on along the minus strand of JARHVA010004678.1, from coordinate 626,623 downwards.
TTGCATCCTCAACCATGCTGCAAAACATTTCCACAATAACTCTATTACGTCATTCTGCAACTCCATTCTGCTGAGGTGAATATGGCATTGTCAAATGCCGATTGATTCCATTCACACTGAGATAGGTTGAGAATTCTTTACTGGTGTATTCCACCCCACAATCTGAGTGGAGGGTCTTGATTTTCCTACCAGTTTCATTTTCAACCGTGGCCTTGAATTCTTTGAAGACTTGAAAAGCTTGATCCTTAGTCTTCAATAAATATACCCACATGTTTTGTGAATAATCATCAACAAAAAGCTGAAAGTATTTGTACCCTCTTAGACTGGGAGCAAAATGTTCGCAAAGATCGGTGTGCACCAAGTTCAACTTACCAAGTGATTGATACTTAGTCTTTCCAAAGGGAGCTCTTTTTTGTTTTCTTGCTAAGCAACAGGTACATATATCAGAAGATAACTTGAGTTTGGGAAGACCACAAACCATATCTTGTTTGCTTAATTATACCAAATAACCATAACTCAAGTGACCATATATTCAGTGCCATAAATTGCCTAGTTGTGTATCTTTGACCACAAATGCTTGATGATCATTTTGAACAAAATCAAGCTGAAACATTTTGCCAATGTTGGAGGCCTTGGCAATCACTTTGAAATGCCTAGACTTGTCTTTGATGTGGCAAAAATTTTGACCATTTTGGTGATCAAATTCAACCATGAAATTGTGGTCAAGTAACTAATTAACAGATAACAAATATTTTGTCAATCCTAGAACATAGAGAACATTCAAATGTTGCAATTTTTGTTTCCAAGTTGAAGTTTGATGTCACCACTGCGTTGTACTGTATATGAGGTATCATCTCCAAGTGAAACATTACTTTTGATTCTGTTTTGGTCAATGTAGAAAACCATTCCTTTCTCCCTGTCATGTGTCTGGTTGCACTTGGATGATTGGTAGACTCGTGTGTTTATGTAGCTAAACCATATTCCTCATTTGAAGAATCATTGTCTTCAGCAACATTGCCATGTTGTTTAGGCTTGGAATTTTTTTGTTTCCACCAGTTTTGTTGTTGTGGTTGCTTCTTTTCTATTTGTGGTGATGTTTTGAAAGAGGGCTTCTTGCTTGATGAGCCCTGTTGGAATGTGGTATACCAACAATGTTTTAAGTCAAGTCTTTGTCTTTCACAAATTTGACATGCTTTAAAAGAACGTGAATTGTTCCCTTGTTGGTTTTGTTGTTTATTCTGCTTTGGAGATTGCTTTGGACCCTTCATTGGTTTCTTCCCCTTTTGATTTGATGCGAGTGCATGCTCATCATCTGCTTCCTCTGAATTATGCATAGCTTCCTCTTTTTGCAACAAATTTATCAACCCCCCAAAGGTTGGTTTTTGTCCTGTGACATTCAAAGTGGTCACAAAGATCCTATATGCGAGGGGCAGTGCTCTAAGGACTATAGGGAAAAAAGAATTATCTATCACTGGTTCGTCCAAAGATTGAAGCAAAACCCACAAAGTTGCAACCCGTCTAAGGAATGCTTCTACTTTTTCATCTGATTTGAGCTTGAGAGTGTGCAATTGGCTCTGAAGATGCAAGATTTGATTTTGATTCTTAGCTTCATATATTGTTTTAAGCTTATCCCAATCATCTTTTGGAGTTGTAGCACTACGAATATAAGGTTGTACCTCATCCAAAACTCCAAACATAATTTTTTTTTTTTTTTTTAAAAAAGAAACCACCATATAAATTAATAGAAGAAAAATACATTACAATGCCAAGCGATTATGTTCATACTCGAGGATGTATCCTTAGATTTCCAGTAACAAATAAGATAGGAAATATCCTTAGAATTCCAGTAAGAAATAAGAGAGGAAATATAGCATATATGTAAGTTATCCATCATGCATTTTCATATCAAGAATCCGCTTAATCTATCGACATTTTTCTCGTGACCATGTTAATGGAATAGGGCCATAATTGATCAAATTAGAATGGTCTAATGCCCAATTCGCCAAAGCATCAGTCATCTTGTTTTGGCCCCTGGGCACATACTGATATGTGATCTTGTGAAACTGTCTAGTTATGACCTTAATATTTTCATGAATTCTAGCAAGAAGCCAGTTATTAGAAGGATGTTGATCAAGAGTTTAAAGAAGATTAACAATAACTTTGGAGTCGGATTCCACAATAATATTAGGACAACCAACCTTAGCCACTTCCAAAAGAGCACGATAGATAGCCATGATTTCAGCCACATTATTGGTGATGTGACCCAATTGATGAGCAAAGAAAAAGAGAGGCCTACCCAAAGAATCATGTGCAATCCCACCCATATTAGCTGACCCTGGATTACCATGAGCTGCTCCATCTGTGTTTATTTTGACAACTCCAAAAGGTGGAGGTTGCCAAGTTCTAAAGTCTAAATGCATTCGTTGCTTTAATAATTGCTTTATCTGAAGCTGCCTATTGCTAAGATTAAGTTTTTGTACCAGAACTTTCCACTTCACCAGTATTAGAGAAGGAATTTTCATATTGTGCACTATAGTTTCTCCAAACATAATTATTAACTTAGCTTTTTTATTAGTTTTGTCATATTTTTGTTGTTGATCAACATTTGTTGCACATCTAATCCATGTGCCTTCTACAACTAACCAAATATCTTCAAACTCAAGATAGATTTGTACTTTTGTCTTCCATGTTGCATAATTATCACCGCGAAATAGTTGTGTCGAAGAGGACAAATCTAGGTCCTAAGCTAGACATTGTGAAAGTTGCGAATGACAAAGAAATACAAGTGTGTTTAAGTGCAAAAATGAAATGTGCGTTTGCAAAATGTAAAAAAATTACAAAAACGCATACACAAAGATGACAAATCGCACACAAACACACAATGGATGTCCAACTACGCTGAAAATGCATCCAAAATGCAATGGAAAACTGGGTGTCAGTTTCAGCCGAAAATGTGTTCAAGGAGTAAATGAGGTACAATTTTTCCGTTGCAAGAGAATTTGAGGTTTTTAGGAGAAAAATATCCCCCCTCTTTGTTTCAATCTTTGCAATTTTGAAAAAATGAAAGCCTATTTTGGCAATTTACAAGTGAACAATAGCCTCTTGGGCTAAAAAAAATGGCTTCTCGCCTTTACAAATGCGAAATAAACTTGACCAAGTGATTGAATTCGTCCTCCTTCGAGGAAATGCATTCGTTTGTTTCAACGCGATAGTATTTGCATTTTAAAACAATATAAATGTAAATACCTGACCACTCTCCCTGTCATATGATTATTATATTGTTTTGATTTAATATCATAAACAGTAATAACCAAAAAGAAACTGTACAATGAAATATAATAAAATATTATTATGTGACTTTTTGATTAAATCATCATAATGAAAAAGCACAACCTCTACCTTTGACTGTCAATGAAAATCGAAAAGTTGGGGACGTCGATCTATTTATTGGTGAAGTGGTCAAAAGCCTTTAAACACAAATCTAACAAGCAAATCTGACATTTATCTAACAAGCAGATCTAGAAACCTCCAATATCTTTAACATTTCCTTTCCAGCAAACACCACGACCAATGAAATTACCAAATGTCGGTGCTTCCTTGGGCGATGCAAAACGGATTTGTTGATTTATCCTTGAGCAACGCAGCAAGTAGAAAGGGCGAAGCAAAAAGGGCGACGCAACAAGTAGAAAGGTCGACGCAGAAGAAAGGGTGATGCTGATTTATCTTGATTTTTCTCTTGCAGTTCGCAATAAGTCAGGCGTTTTGGTTCATGCCAATGCCAACTATTGGTTTATGATAATTTTGGACGCAAGTGGAAAAGTCAACGCAGATCTATCAAAAGAGCAACAGTAGGTCAAATGGCATCGTTGGCTGATACAGAGTTTGGCTTGGAGCTAGTAACAAAAGAGCCAAATGCATTGATATAAAATCTTCAACGCCTTGCAATGATCAACAAGCATGCAAATTCAATCGATCCAACTGTGATAACCACTCATTCAATCAAAAGAAAATGCATTGATCGATCTGATCTTTGAAGGCCGTTGACCAAAGAAGATGAAATAGCTCTAATTAAATCAGCAATCACAAACAAAATAATTCAAATTAAATTAAATCTGAATATCAATTCTCTTCCTTTCAGATCTCACTTGGATGCCTGAGATAAATACTCAAATCAAATAGAGTGTCGATGCAAATATAAAGATTTAATATTGTCAATGAAAAATTGATCAATATCAAATATAAATACCAGATCTGAAGAAAACAAACAATTTCAAACCCTCTCCTGCTTGAATTTACATGAAAGATTTGACAAACAAATCTTGAATACCAGATCTGAAAAATATACAATCAAACCCTCAAATACCAGATCTTGAATAGCATGATAGAATGAAGTCAAATAAAGCTTTCAAAAACCTGAAATTTTTTTTCTGAATTGATGCAAAAATTTTGCAAAATCAAAAAAAAAAAATCCCTGCATTGACAACTATTCTCTTTCTGTAAATTTGGCTAGAATTCCGACAACATTTCGACTTGGGATGGTTGAAATTGGAGCAGCATGACGCATCCAAGGATCGCACGAACTTCGCTCTCAATCTCCACTGAATCTCCAATGCTTCCAAAAAACTCCTCAAGATTTCATGCTCTAGTACCAAATGAAAGCCAGAATGAAATTGAATTTATAAAAGCACTATAAGAGGTGCTTATTATACAACACTAAGTGAGATTAGATCTCCTAATCTGTAGGAGATTATGACTCACAACACAACTAACTACACATAGGAAATACCCCATCTAACAAACCTATGTCAATCAAAGGTGTATATCACTTTGAGACATTTATTACGAAAGGCTAGAATAAATTAATTATTCTAACAGATATATGATGGGATAATTGTGCATACTGTGGAGAGAGAAAATATAGAAATCCCATTGGCCATGTAAATAACTTGAATTTCTAATATTACTTGCCAAACTATCATTCTGAATGGTAACATTATAAATTCATCATACCACCTTTAAAAACTAGAATAGAGAAGATTCAAGAATTACCTCATTCACTTTTGCACAATTTGTCACTCGTTTAGCTCTGCTTGCAAACTGCAGGGTCCCACGTGTTTCATCTGTATGAATCTACACAGAAAATTAGCTTTAATATCAGAATAAGAATGCATTTTCTGATTTCAGTGGTGAGATCCCCACAAACATTCACAAAAAAATTACCTCTTCAGGTGCAACTGTACAGATTATAGCAGTCTTGGCATTCCCACCTAAAGCTGGCTGTAAGATGCGAGTCAGCTTACTGTCACGATAAGGAACATGTCCTCTACTCCCAAAAAACAAGCACTCCCATAAGTTAACAAACTGAAACTTACCACAAAAATAAAACCTTCCATTGTTTAGAGAAGTAGTAGAATAAACAATCACAAATATAATTGCCAGATAGTATACCTCTGTTTCCCGCCACCTTCACTAAGCTTGTTGATTACAGTACCAAGACTCATCAAACTTTTGTTAATATGGGTTCCTTCTTTGAGACGAACTCCTCCAGCCCCAGTCTTAGCTACTCGCTCTGAACCAGCTAAATCCACCAAATTCTACAAGGCAACAATATTATGTTTGAGCCAGGATCCTCGCAACCATAGCACAACACCATCTTATCTAACTCTGAATGCCATTTAAAGGAAGGTTATGGTGATAAATAATCCACATCTTGCTCACCAAAACAGAAACTCTTACAGCATCCTTGTCATATGAATTTCCATTTATCTCTGCATTCTTGTCTCTGCTTTCTATTACCTTAAAGTTCAATACAACAAAATAAGATTCATATTGAGTTCCACATCAGACAAAACTAAAGCATCGAATAAAGACAAAGCATTGAACCTACAGAGTAAAGATGAGATCAGTAGCATACTGCATACTCACCATCCTAAAAATCGTATGAGACCTGCTACTTCTAACATTCATACTTGTCTCCCCAACATGTCTGTGTGCTGTGATAAAAAAGCAGAGTTGATCAGGCAAGTACTTATGTTTTTTTATCTAAAGAAATATATGTGCATGCTTTTAGTTTCTTTTTTTTTTAAACGAAGAGTTTAAAATGGCATCAATAAGTCACTTAATATGAGCTAAAAGTCATGTAAAATAACCACGTTTAAGATTTATTTCTAAATTCAAGGAAATAAAAAATCTTTCTAAATACATGGAATCAAAAAATATGAGCAATCATTTTCTTGGCAGAAAAGAAAACAGCATGCTCATAATACCTTCTCCTAGCTCAACAAGCTCAAATACTTGCTCTGGACTAGCTACAATTTCCTCTCTTAAACCTGCAACATATATACCACGCTGAAGACACCCCTCTGTAAGCACTTTATTCTGGCAAACAGTATCAACACTAAACTGAAGCTAGTTTTGTCAAAGTAGGACCACCAAAATCATAGTGAAGCTTACCTCTAAGTTTTCATGAACTTGGAGTTTCTGGTTCTCAGGAGCAAGGAGGTCATTGATTTCTTCATTGTAAATTTCCATATATGAAACTCGAATTAAAAACTCCCGATCAGATATCTGTCAAAATTGGGGTATTAATATGTTTGTAATTTTTCAGGAAGTCACTAAAACCTGCTATAGTATCTCAAAGGTCTAAATGTTTATATGACTAACTGGCAACATTGCTTACCGACTGGATATTTTGAAAAACATTATACACAGCCAAACGAATAATGCCAGGATCCTCTGAGGATCCTTGCATGGTATATGTCTTGCCACTGCTTGTCTGCCCATATGCAAAAACAGTACCTACTCAATATCCATTCTCATTGTTAGTTTAAAAGAAAAGAGAAACAAATAATAACCTGTTATTGCAGACAAAACAGATCATGCTATTACACAATTCCTACAAGAAAATGAAAACTGTGACACACAAAACTGCTCAAAGAAGAGATGACAACATTTTATAGGGAAAATTGGAAGATTTTAGCTTTCCGTGCCTTTTACACAAAGCATTTCTCAATCTTGACAGATTTAACTCCTTGAAATAGAATCAATCCAATACTCTTTTAGTATTTTCCATCTTCAACTTGCTGTGAAATGACCATATGCTTTTTTGTAAATGGGCTGTAAATGGCTTTCTAATCGTATATAGTTTCGATTCAATTTTAAATTACCCTTAATCATTCTCTTTCAATTCTCGCTAAAACTCTATAACAATCTGTTTCATGTTTGTAGTATCCCCCATATGTGAAATTTCAATTTCTCTAAAAATAGTCTTTGACCTCCTACAAGTCTCATATAATATGTACATCACATATCCCTTAACTCCTCGTCTACTCCTGAGTTCTTTAATTTGAACAATATTTACTCGTGCAATTCTTAGCCATTGCCTATGCCACGTCAGTCTCTACATAACTTTTTCAGCAAACACTGTCTGGTTTAGCAAAGAAAATCTAAACATGTACTTCATCGTTTCTTTTATCATGCTTATAATAAAGTCATTTGAATTTTCTCAGAATGCTTAAATATCATTAATGTAATTCCACTCTTCCATAGCAAATGCTGTACCCATAAGTCCACAAAGAGATTCCTATCACATTCCATTCCTAGGTTCAACAAAACTATACTTTAATTGATGACAATGATGCCTAACATCAGAGCCCTTTCCATCTACGCACTTCCTTAGTCAAATTAATTAAAACTTGTAAGCCTAAGGAATCACCGGTATTGAATGCTTCAAAGATTTAATCTCTACCTACAAAAAGACTTGCACCAATGCTTCCTTTATGGAAAATATTATAATAAGTTTTCAATTACCCTTGTTCTAGAAGAAATTCTGATCACTCAAACCTTATAGGTACCCTATGATTCATATAATACCTAAGTTATCAGTTCATTTTGGGTTTGGATTTGGGTTCGGAGAACTGCATTCGCCGGTATGACGATTTATTTTTGCCTTGAGTACGTCTTGGGTTCATCCGTATAAAAAATTAAAAAATATAGAAATTCTAGCATAATAAATAAGAAATTAGCGACGTTGTCATTTACCACATAGTATGGATATTGATATTAAAAACAAAATATGCAATAATTTAATAATCATTAATGATTAATGAATAAAATTTTAAAAATAAAAACTTAAAAATTTAGTTACATAATCATTTAATATTAATCTGAGTTATTAGAAAATAAAAAGTTAGAACATTAATTATGTATTTAATATTAATATAATGAACATTTTAAAAATATGTATTTTATTATAATCAAAAACAATATGAAAATGTACATATAACTGTCAAATTTAAACCTTGATTCAAATTATAACAAATTACATTGTCTTGTATCGAAATAACTTACATGGCATGCCTAGAATAAAAACCAAATGTGCAATCATGAGGGATTGTTTCCCTTGGCACAATATCCTATTTTAGTAGGATTACGGCTAGTGAAGTGGGTGTGCATAGAACTAGAAGTCGGATGAGTAAAGGAGCCCAACAACACCCATGGAGTGCTTAATAAAAACAAAATTCGCAAATTATCTTAGAGCCAAAACACCATGAACCTAAAGTCCTCATTCCAATGCAGTGTTTAAGGAGGTGGCTAAAATAATTGAAAGGTGCACATACATATATGTATAATACTTGACTACCTACAAAATGGGTTTAAATTTGACAAGTCTAAATACATTGTCACTCACAGCAACGCGGGCACCGTCGTTCATAGGACTGATATTTTTTTTTAAAACAAATAGCATTTATTATTGACTGATTTTTTACTAGCACTGTTTTAAAACTTAGGAAAAAAAAATGTGTTTTTAATTGTTTTTCTCTACAAAATCTCCTTGAGTTTGCTCGAGGTTTGTCTTGGGGCACTTGGGTTCGCTCGGGTTCTTCTGGCAAAAGAACCCGACTGCCCTAGGATGAACCCTGGGCAAATTTAGACATGCACCACACCAAGACCAAGATCTAGTGCAAACCAAACCTTGGTTCTTCTAAAAAATCCCACTAACCAGTAATGTAGTATAATACCAATAACATATAGCCTAGATATAAACCAATGTTACGGTGAGACGCATCCCTAACCCCTGGGAGGCAGCTTCAATATGGATACACATTTCCAATACAAGAGATATGTAGCAAGACGGTTCCTATACTGGGAGACATATACAGGAAACCTTAAACGTCTCCTTTGCATTTCCCTTCAAAAAAACTCACCTTATCCCTTGGGAACCCTTGTCGTCGTTGGATTCGCACAATATTATAATCGGGTTATCGCCGAATTCAATGTTATACTCAAATTTCCAATATTATTGGCCACATTTGCACTGGGATGATTTTTCAAGTAAGCCGCAATAGTGGGACAACAATGTCATGGCATTGTCATCCCACTATCATGGCACAGGGACAACATTGTCGTTCAAGCTACTACAACTCAAACAATATTGCCACAGCATTGCCGTTATTTTTTGTTTCTGTTTTTTATTACACTTAGTAACTTAGTTTAAGTTTTTAATATTTTTTTTTAATTTTTAAATTATAATTATGGTTTATACTTAATAATTATGGACTATAAGTCTATATTTATTATTATCATTATGTGATATTAAAATTAAAAATAAAAATTTACATTTTAATATTTATCTTAATAGATTATTTTTAATTTTTTATTTTCTTAAATTTTATTGCGTGTGTATCATCTCCTCGTACCCCTCTCCTAGTTTTCTAAAAATTCGTGTACCGGTACCAATACCCATCTCCCCATATATGTGTCTCTTAGTTTTATGAAAATTTGCATACCCCGATACCCGTCTCCCCATCCCTATCCCCTAGCAACTATGATGTAAACATAAATAGGGTTGAGATTACTTCCTAATACCCTAGGTTATCAATGTAGATCTTAGGCAATTTTGATAATTATGCCAAGAGGCGTAACAATGATGATATAGAAGGGAGTGGGTGGAGCAAGTATAATACTGTGAGATGTCAATAAAATGGCTCACCTTAAATCTGACATCCATTTTACTATCATAAGGCAGTTTTTCTTCTTGCTTGGAGAAGGCAATCAATAAATCGCAACGTCTTTCGCATATGGAAAGCCCATTTTTTTTCTCAGAAATATTTTTTCAAGTCTAACACATTAATGCAGCTATATTGAGGCCATTTGTCACTAGTCAATTGGAAATTTGCAGAGAAGGTGATCAAATCATTAATCAATGTGGAACCCTTCAATAGGCGAAAAAATTAAACTATGAGACAAATCCATTATAAGCGTGTCGAGATTGATATGTCTCGACATTTTTCAAATAGATATATTTAAGATATTTGTACCATAGTTACCATGTTCGGAACGTTCAAAAAGTTCGAAAGGCGAAAAAAGTTCGAAAGTTCGAAATTTTGAAAAAAGTTCAGTTCAGTAGTTCGGTTAGGAAACTTTTACCAATCATAAAAAATAAATATATCATACATATTTGTAAAACATTAATATAAATAAGTTGATCTATGATAACACATGATAAGAAAATTCAATAGTGTTAAACCTTCAATGTTCATTGTTCAACATTATACATATAAAATATAACAATGAGAATTGTGAAATATCCTTTGTTTAACATTAAGGTTTTCAACATTAACTAAAAATGGGAATGAAATTTAAACATCTGTAACATCAAACCCTACATCTACACCAAAGTCGTCACTAGCAACATCATCTAATCCTACACCAGTAGACTCATCAACAACAACAATATTTTTTCATTTTCAAAGCATGGTTCGCCAAGGCGAGAGTTGTCATCTTCATTTGCAAGAGGGTAAGCAATCATAAATTGCTATGAACAAACACAAAATCAAAGAGTTTTTGAGCCCCCAGTTGATTCCTCTTGTTAGTGTGGATTAAGTCATGTGTACTCCAATTTCTTTCAAATGCAAAAGCATTGGAACATTGGTTGAAGATTCGCACGGCAAGCCTTTGCAACTGTGGAGTAGAAGTCCCATAAGTTTGCCACCATTTAGATGGTTCCCACTTCATCCTGCTTGCCTTTGCTTCCTTGATACCAAACATTTTTCATTTGCTGCCCCACAAAGTTTCACATCTGAGGATCCTCCAAGATAATGGTACCGAATTTTGGTAATACTTCTTGTGATATTACCATTGCACCAAGGGCATCTCATTTTTTTATCTTTATCATCTCTCTGGACGATGTACTTCATCTCCAATGGGCGGCTTGGCATGCTAAAGTCTTTAGATGGACTAAAAATTTGTTTTTTGTTGTTGGTAAAAAGGATTTCTTGCCCTTTCTGCTCAAATGCCCACTGTTCAATCTTGTGTATTCTAAAATTGTTCCTTTGCTGCCCAACACCCACTGGCACTACTCAACCTCTGCTTAAACCTACAAACTATTATCATTTTTAATTTTTTATATACAATAAAATAGTTATTAAATTATTAATTATAGAAATAGTATATTAAAATATTTTATAAATTATAAGCTTATAATATAATATTTAATGAAAATTAATCATAAATTTATAACTTATTGAAAAATAAAATAATACATATGGAAATTTGATATTAACACAAAAATAAAATTGAAAGAGATTATTAAAAATTTAAAATTTAAATACAAATTGAAATAATAAGTTCCAAATTAAAAATCCTAAATACTATAATAATAAATTAATAATTACATAATATTTACTAAACTAAATTAAAATTACAACTATTAAAGATTCTAATTTCCAAATTGAAATTTGAAACAACACATTATAAAAATAAAACCAAAAGTCTAAATATTTGAGAATCAAAATATTAAAAATTTAAAAGACAAACAAAAAAAACCAACCATACAACCTACACATCAAAAGACCAAATAAGAAAAGAAAAAGAAAGAAAAAATGACAAAAAACCTACCTGAACCTCACAATCCTGACGGGCCAATGGTCTTTTAGCTTTGGCAGTTGCTAAGGTCCTGAGGCTCACCTTTGTCGTTCCTGTTCGCCATTCAACTATGATTTCAACTTGTAACTTCACCGCGATTTGTTATCCCTGCTAGTGTTCAATGCCCACTGCACCAACGATAATGAAAAATCCGAAAATGTAAAATCTAAACCTAAAAAATGATGTGTGGACGATATTAGATATTAGGGTTTTCTATTTTATTGGTGAATCACGTCACCATAGGACCCATGGGTCGTACATACACATTTTGACTTTTTTTTTCCATTTTTCACAGTTCAAATATCATTTTAAATTATTTTTTAATAAAAAAATTTAAAAAAATGAATATTCCCCAAAGAACGATGAATTTACCGAACCAATTTGTTTTGGTAAAAAAGTTTGGTTCGAACAGTATATGAACTATATTCAAACAAATATGGTAACTATGATCTGTACGAGTAGAAAACAACTATATTTTACTAAATGTTTTCTACTAAATGGTTTTGTCATGCCTTCTTTTGATTTAAGTTAGGCATTTTTTCTGTTAGTGTAATTATGTACTTACCTTGGGTTATTGACTAAGGTATTAGATCTATGGTTAGTTGCCTTAATCACTTGGGTTAAGAGGTTAGTTTGTTTTATTGGGCTTAGTTATTTCATGCTAACCGACATAGGTTGTTTCACCCACACTCTTCGTGATTCTCGGGTGGTTCTTTTCTTTGCCTATTTAAGAGGCCTTCATGTATGGTTCGTGATATGTGCTATTTAATATACAATCTTATTCTCTTTCAATCTCTATGCTCAATCTAATATGGTATCAGAGCTTACGGATTAGGAAGCTTGGGAGGGAGCCTGTAGAGCAAGAGAGGACAGACTTGTCAGGGAGGAGCATGAAGCACCCAATGGAGTGTCGTGCGAAAGAGAAAATCAAATTTTTATTCCCTATGACTAGCCAGAAAGCCAAAAATCCAAATAAGAGCAGCAAAAGGCCTGTAGAGATAGAGAAGAAGCAAAAGGAGGGAGAAGGGGAGGCTCTTAGACTTCATTTTTTTCCCTAGCTCACCCCACAACGGCCATACACCGTACAACACTTGGAAGGAGGCCAAAAAATTCTTTTGGTATCCGTTTCTTCTATTTTTAAGTTCACTAAATTTCTTTCATCTGAGAGGACTTCTGGAGCTGACGGTACTCAATTTGGTGAAAAATTGGGTCTGGGAGGAACTTCTAAAGAGTCGCGTGGAAAGGGAGCCAAGAAATTCAAACGGTGACCATTTTCTCTATTTTTTGTTGCTGGTCACATCTACGTCCAGAGAGAAGATCACAGGAGCTGACGGTTTCTAATTTGGTTGAGAAACGAATCAAAAAAATTGATTTGAAAATCTGCAGGTAGACCATTTTCCTGCAAATGCATAGGTCTATGCTAATTGGCTATTATTTTCAATTATTATATTTTTAAACTATTGAAAATTGAAAACTTTAATGTACAAGGGGTATTGGGGGCCTGATGGTGACTAATTGTCACGAAAGTGTCTAAAGGCTTGAAAACTTCACCGTTTTTTGGGTTTTTTATCTGGATGTTGACGGAGAAAAAAATTTTGAAATCAGAGTTGTAAACCTCCCGATTTAATTGTTTTTGTCCATTTTTTGATATTTTTAAAGACGAAAAATTTAAAATCTCTCAAACGGTGTTGAGTTTTTTGCTAAAAACTAGAGGTATTGACCAGTTTGTGATTTGAATTAGTGGGTAGGAGGAATTTTATATAAAGTCATTATAATTTTTCTGGGATTTGCATTTTTTAGTCCATTTCTTGGCCTTTTTGTGACCATCGAATTTCTTCAGACAAAATGTCTAAAGGAATTCCTTCGAACATTTTGTCCAAAGGAATTCCTCCTTGGCTTCCCTTCTTTGGTTTTCCTTCGGACAAAATGTCCAAAGGAAAACTCCTTCCGCTTGTCACTTTTTCCGAAGGGCAAGTTCCCTTCCGGCTTCTTGTCTTTGCCCCTTTACTTCAACCAACTGCCCTCCACAAGGGGCATTTCGAGCCAAAAGTGCCCTTCGGAACTTTTGTATTGGTCCTCACGCCGACAAAAAGCCCTCCGCAAGGTCCATTCTACCTTCAAACATACCCTTCGAAAGTTTTGTAAAGGTTCGTTTCATCTTTGAAGTGCCTCCCGCAAGAGCACATACCCTTCAAGAAAATTGCAAATGACCCTACAAAACGCCCAAGTGCCCTCCACGGAAAAACACTTGCCTTAAGAGCATCTAAGACCAATTCGGACTCTTCCGAAGGACTTACTCAAAAAACTTTGAAGTAAAGACGTCTCAAAACCCGATTGCTTCTTCCTTACCCTTTCGGGTTTGTGAATGACTCCAACTCATGAAAGATCATAAGTCAAGTAATCCTACAAACCTGAATTGAACTGCTCTAACCCTTATCGGGTTTCTCTTCAGCTTCAACTTATAAAAGTCATAAGACAAGTCCCCTCGTAACCCCGAAATGCACTGCTCTGACCCTTTCAGGTTTCTGAACTGCTTTTACTCATGAACATTGGCAAGTAAAGTACTTTGCAAAACCCGACCTGCACTGGAACTGGCCATAGACCCTTTCGGGTTTTTCAAGTGCTCCTGCTTATTACTTCCAAAGTTTACAAGTAATGATGTTCTGAGAACCCGATTTGCTCTGTGAATGCTAGAAAAGACCAATGCTTGATGAGACAACACCTGCACCTAAACAAAAACAGCTTTTCCTTGATTTTTAAAGGGTTAAGACATGGTTTCGGAGCAAAAGGTCATGAAGAACAAGGTTTCAAGGGAAAAAAGAGGGGGGGTGCCCATTTTGGCATGCAAGATTCACAAAATGGTCAACGGGAAGCACTAATGAAAGGAGACTTGCCACAAGATGTGGAAGGAAGAAGATTGAGATCAGAAAAACAGTTTGATAATAGAGGTGAGCATGACAATTTTGCTCTAACCACTGTTGTTTCACATGTATTTGAGCCTAATTCTTTTTCAAAGGCCAAAGGGAAGCATGAGTGGGAATCAACCATGCAAATGGAATATGATTCCTTGATAAAAAACATGAGTTGGGATCTCATAGAGCTACCACCATGAAAGAAATCCATTGGTTGTAAATGGATTTACAAAATAAAATGCAAAGCAGATGGTTCATTGGACAAACACAAAGCCAGACTTGTTGCAAAAGGTTAAGCATAAGAGGAAGGGGTTGATTATGAAAAGACTTTTGCTCCTACTAAAAAGATGGTAACTTTTTGTTTGATTGTTGTTATTGCTGCTTAGTTTGGATGGCAGGTGCACCAAATGGAAGTCAAGAGTGCTTTCTTTAATGGAGATCTGGAGGAGGAAGTCTACATGCTTCAGCCACAGGGTTTTCAAGTTCCTAGTGAGGAACATCTTGTTTGCAGGTTCATCAAGTCCTTGTATTGGCTTAAACAAGCTCTTTGAGCCTAGTACATGAAAATAGATTCATATCTTAGGGAGTTTGGTTTCAAAATGTGTAATTTTGAACCAACTCTCTATGTAAAGGTGTCTGGTGATGATATCTTGATTCTCATTGTATATGTTGATAATATAGCCATCACTGGGAGTAGTGCTAGTCTCATTCAACAAATGAAGGTTGATATTTGTTGTACTTTTGACATGACAGACTTAGGACTACCGAAATATTGTTTAATTGTTAAGTTTTGACAAGGTGATTGTGTTGTATTCATGTCATAGAATAAGTATGCTATGGATTGTAATCCAACTCACACACCTATGGAAGTTGGAGCTAAAATTTCAACTAACATTGCTTCACCTCCGATCAATAAAACAGTGTATCGACAGCTAGTGGATAGTCTCATTTATCTCACTGCCTCTAGACCGAATATTTGTTTTGCAGTGAGTTTTCTATCTCGCTTCATGTCTAAACCACAAGAAGTACATTGGTTAGCTGCAAAACGGGTATTAAGATATATCAACAGTACTATTGACTTTGGCATACTATATGAGAAGTCTATAGCTTTTGAGCTTTCAGGATATTCTAACTCTAATTGGGTAGGATCAGTAGATTCAAGAAAATCTACAACAAACCATGTTTTCACTCTTGGTTCAGGAGTTTTCTCATGACAGAGCAAACTACAAACTACAGTGGCATTATCTTCAATAGAAGCAGAGTATAAAGTTGTGGTCAATGCAAGTTATGAAACTATGTGGATATAGAAAACCTCGGAGGATCTTCAATTTGAGCTATCAAGACCTACTCTGATTTTCTGTGACAACCAAAGTGTTCTAAAGATGATGAAGAATCCAGTATTCCATGCCAAGACCAGTTCACCATCATTACATCCAACAATTGGTTACAAATGAAGACATCAGTCTCTTTTACTGCCCCACTGCAGAGCAGCGAACTGATATAATGACCAAACCACTTGGTGCAGACAAGTTCATAAAATTCAGAGATAAACTTGGTCTTGTTTCTGGTTTATTCATTAAGGGAGGGTGTTAGCGTAATTATGTATTTACCTTGGGTTATTGACTAAGGTAATAGATCTATGGTTAGTTGCCTTAATCACTTGGGTTAAGAGGTTAGTTTGTATTATCGGGCTTAATTATTTCATGCTAACTGATGTAGGTTGTTTCACCCACCCTCTCCATGGTTCTCGGGCGGTTCTTTTCTTTGCCTATTTAACAGGCCTTCATGTATGGTACATGATGTGTGTTGTGTAATATACAATCTTATTCTCTTTCAATCTTTGTGCTCAATCTAATATTTTCATGTAATCTTGGCACTACTAGCATACAAACTCTAAAGATTTATAACTCCTGTACACCCTTAGAGTTACTCTTGTACTATGTTAAACAACTTTTGAAACACATAAAACAACGATATAACTCTTCATTACAAGAATCCCAAACTTCTCTACCAAACACCTTAAAATCAAACAATGACAATTTGTTAAAGGCTCAAACCTAAAACATACCCTTTGTTAAGTCTCATTGATTATTTTATTTTTCATATCCACTCAATTTCTTATTATACCTCCAAGCAACTTTGCCAACAATGAACTCGCCTTCATAGTGTTGCAACATAACCAGGTCATTTGGATATACGTGTTTGAATAATTTAATACAATAATTTACAAGATAAAGCACCAAATTCTAACCATTGAAGATGCTTTTCAAGAGATCCATACACTGGAAGAATTCCCTTTGTTAATATTTGGTAAAACCTACATCAATATCCTCTGCACATAGTTTTCTATTTTAGTCAATAGCTATAATCGATGTCGCATGTCTCCCTACTCAAAATTACATCTTCATTAATTTATATAAATGTAGCTTTTGTACCCTTCTGATAATCCTGATTTGATGTCCCATATCTTCTCCCAGTTGTTCATATGAGAATTTATATTTAATATTTATACTTATTCTGCCTTCCTGTTCAACTGATGTTTTATACCAGGCCATGCTTCCTAAAGAATGAAAAGTAATACTTGTTTTCACCTTTCTTCTATGACTGCATAAAATACTTATGAAACCAAGATTTAGCTAAAAGCCTATGTTTTCCTTCTGTTAGGTCCTCTTCAGGAATCTGTATTCCTTCCATTCCTAATCTAATTGTCTTTCCAACAAGTTTTTCAACATCCTTATCTTTAGAAGGCTTCACTTTGGTCTCTTTGAGAAGGTTTTTCTTCATAGAAGTTACATGCTGGGTGAGAAACACCCAAGGGTTGATGATTTACCTGTATCATTTTTTTATTATCCACTTATACATTCAACTAAACAAGACGAAGCAGTACTGATACAGAAAATACCCACAACAGCAACAAGTCTAGTAGAATTGACCAAGTCACTTTCTTCTGCAAGTTCTTAAAGCGAACACTAAATCAGGTGGGACAAATCCTCAGCTGAGTATGATTCCAAACTGTTTTTTCAGCATCCCTGTCTTTAGAAGTCAGCACTTTAGCTATTTCAAGATGTCTAGCTTTCTGAGAAGATCTTTCTTCATAGATGTTACATGCTAGTTGAGAACCACCCAAAGGTTGATGGTTGTCGTATATCATTCCTCTATCATCCATTTACACGTTCAACTACACAAACCAGTATTAATACACAAAATACCATTAACAGAAACACAAGTCTAGTAGAATTGACCAAGCTGCTGGTTCTAAAAGTTCTTCGAGCTGACACCAAATCAGGTGGGAAGAACCCTGTTGCTGGTTTCACAAAATTGAAGATATTGGGCTTGTACTAATCATAGGGTTGGGGGGTAATTCCTCCTGTGATTAGTTGTAATACCCAAGTTATCTGAAGCACCTGTATCTGGTGGTCAGTGTCTATCCATTTCAGGAAAGTCTCTCCCCAACCAAGTTTTCAACTCAGCTGCTTTGAACTTTAGTATCCTAATAAACATGGGTTAGCAATTAGCATATATACCTTGAGCCTCATCAGCTTAAAACCAATTCACTTCTTGATAATCAACTTGCTTTTCTTCTTCTCATAATATTGTCATTGCATCAGGTCAAAAAGGTCTAATGCACCAACAGGTTTTCAGTGAATATCCAACTTAAAGTGTTTACACTATCGATTTTCCCAGTGAATATCCAATTTTAAGCATATGCACTATTATTTTTCCCGTGGGCATCCATACCGTAGGTTATGGTCGAGTGGGTTGTTAAAAGTAGCCATGTGACTCAGAAAATGTGTGCTTTGTGTGTATCATGCACATCTTGTTTGCAAACCAATAAAGCAAAATGTGTTGTTCAGACATATTTATCCTTATGAGGGCACATCCGACATCCATAATCAACCTATTCTGGTGAAAACCATTATTCCTTGACAGCGTCGGTAATGGCTTCAATGTAAGATGCTTCTTATGGTTATACTTGCATTTATAACCCTGGCACAATACTCCTTAACACGGTAGCTTATGATTCAAGAACTTTCTAATCTTTTTAAATTTCCAGTGCAAAAAATGGGATATTCTAAAAACACATTCTCAGAAGCCAAGCATTGGTTCATAACACCTTATGAATACACAGTTTACTGTAAAGTTAAAAATGCATGTTCAAGACCTTACCGTTAAAACCATTAACAGCTGCCTCAATGAGCTCCTTTGTGTGAATTTCATAAATGCTACGATTTTTCGAGTCGTATCCGAAAACGTGATCTGCCGAACATTGAATGCCGCAACAGTTTTTCAAAATCCATGCCAGTTTAGGAAAAGGAAGAATAAGATTCTGCAACTGCGAGCATAATAATTCTTACCAAATGTATAAGAATAGCCTGAGATGGGCGTTCCAAGGGCATTATGGAGCGAAATTTGGTTGTCTTCGAGTCTCCAATAGTTTCCTTTCACTGGATCTTGCTTTATCGGGGGTCGAACCCTGACCGCCACGCAAATCCTCTCCATTTTTCAGTTTTTAAGGAAAAAAAACTTATAAATTTGTGCAAAAGCGGCTCCAAGGTTTTTTAAAAAGCTCATTAATGCATGTAAAAGCCGCTTCGATCCTTTTCGACTCGACAGAATGTTGTTTTCTGGGGAAAATTTATTTAAAAAAACAGGGGTTTGTTATACTGGCGAAGATCGCTTAACTGTTTCGTATGACTTTATAAAGAATGCCTGCGATGCTTAAATTGAGCTGCATTTTACGCGTATTAGGGTTTCAAGGATTTTTCAAAGGTATTTCAGCCGGATGGCCAGCAAAGGGGAGAGCAGACGAAGGAGAAGATGAAAATAATGGCCTGGGTTTTAACTAAATTGAGCCACTCTAAATTGCCCGCCTTAAATTTCAAACTCAAAAACTTGAAATTCGTGGTCCATTAAAGTCTGGAAGTACTTAATTGTCCTAGATAGCGGGATGCACGTTTTTATTTTGGAAAGAAAGAAAGATTTTAATAGCGTTTAGAGATCATAGTGTGTATGGGATTAAGAGTTGCAATAAGGTTGTAAATATAAATGGAATTCATATAAGATTCATTATATAAGGTAGTTTATAATACATTAGATCGTTTCGTATTTTTAGTATGTAGGAGGCGTTTAATTGTGCTTCAAATTTTTTATTTTTTGTAAGATTTGAAATTATGACCTTCTTTTCAAGAGCACAAATTTTTCACTATTAGACCAATTTAGGGCTGCACTTCTTACCTCCTAACAAATGTCTCTTGAAGATAAGGTCACATAGAGACTAGTGTCAGTGAAATAAAATAATTAGAGATATTGTAAAGATTGCACTTGTATGAATGAAAATGCATCTTACATTAAGAGATTTTAGACGAGGCAAAAATAGGAATAAGTATTCTTGTATAATATATTGCATTATATGTTAGTCTTGGTTAGTTTTTGTAATTTGTATATAAAATTATTACAATTAGTTTCTAACCTTATTTCAATCATTTAAATATTATTGTAATATATTTTATAAAACTAGTTTAACTTGAATATGAGTTGAATGACTCTATTTGTGTTATTTATAAAATTTGGAGTCCTAGTTATTAATATAGCTTATCTTATAATCAATGGAGTTTGTTGATACATTATTTTCCCTCCATTTAACAAATGAGTGATGAAGACCTCACACATTGAGGGTTAAAATATTCAATTTTGTGAGTAAGCATCGAGTTCCTCCTTTTAAGTAGACCATTTTCAAAGTATTACACATAAAAAATTAATGTTCTATCATAGATAAATACCTTATCATTATTCATAGTGGGTAGGCACTATATTAATAATAATAAGTGGCTCGATGCCCTGATATTTTATTGGCAAAGAGACTTTCGTCAATACTATCAATATTTAAAATTCTTTCTAATGATTTTTTATTCATGATGCCAATCAAATATGCATATATAATTGCAAAAAACATTTGCCAAAGCATCATATAATAAATAATCTGCTCAAATGATATGTCAAAAGCCCTTCACTTGAAAAAGGCATGATTGTAATAAATATTTCTTTAGAGAGTATAATAACAAACAGACTATCTTGGTCCTTACGTGATGTAGAATCACGATATCTTATTACATAAATCCAAGCCAAAATATAGTAATAAATACTTTTAGTCTTGTATGTTTAGGATTACCTTTGTAACAACTCTGTGAGCAACGGTCCCTGAAATCACTCATCAAGACATGTTGTGTCATAGTCTAAAGATGTTATGATGGGACTCTTAATTATTACAGGAAAGTATAGATATAATTAAGCCTAAATGTAGTGCAGCCTCATACTCAAAATGTTATTCTTACTCGTCATTAATATATATGCATTTGTTTTCATTCTTACCAACTAATGAATTAAAACTTAAATAGTATACAAGAATACGTTCATTTATAAGGAAGATACACTCAATTCAAGTAAGATTTATATATGTTCAAGAAAGTTCTATAGTAGATTACAGATTTGAATGGTTACATATATTTCTCTCGATCTCATTATAACCTTTCCTTTTACAAAAGCAGGGTATATATAGGCTACAAAGAGACTATGGCTCTTCATCTTCTTGACCTTTCATTTTCTAAATTGAGGCACTCAAAGGAACTGTTCAAACTTCCATGTGCTTCATTATCCTATATGAAACTATATTTATACAAAATATGTTATGGTGTACACTTGTTGCATGTTTATCTTATAAAAATGTGTGTAAATTATATTTTGCATCTCCCTACTAACACTATCCTGAATTTAATTGTTGTCTTATACCAAGAAACGGATGTAAGCAATGTATAAATGACTGAAGAATGTAGGAGTTCGCTTGAGTTACATTGATCCTAGGGAAAGAAGCATTAGTTATAATTTTGCTCGAAGTGTCATTTGTCAATTTCCACTTCTTGTGCACTACATAGCTGCTCTTTCAGGTAGTAAAAAGTATATCTTTATCTATATAGCCAAAATGTGACAAAGTACGATAATAAACATATTCACACTTGAACCATTATCAACCATAACACTCTATATAGGTTGATGATTAACATGTGCTCAAATGAATGAAGAGTGCAAATCAAAATCATCATCTACTATTTCATGTTTAGCGAATGTAATACCCAGTTTATTTGGCATTAAAACATAAAATGTACCAATAGTTCCATTCAAAGGATATTGTGCCCCTATCTAATGATAATAAGAAACTAGTGGAGGATGTGCATGATATGTGTAGTGCACTTATGATTTACATATTATTTATTAATGTGTGCACTTGGGGAAAGGATCAGTGAATATCTTAATTATTTGACTCTCACTTGGTTTTGCCTTTGTACTTTCAGTAGATGTACCCACATCGATGATGTTGTCATCTCTTGAATCTTGTATCTTATGTCTCAGACTGATACATCTATTGGTAGTATGCCCTGGTGTTCTATATAAATCACAAAAAACATGTTGATTAAATCCTTTTGGAAGAGGTTTAATCATATCAACCTCTTTAATGGGAGCGAGTGACATGAGGTAGCATTCCAATATTTATGGTAACACCTTATAAGGAGCTTCTTTCAAGTTGGTAAACTATCTCCTTGGAGGAGCGAATAACATAATACGTTGAGTGAGTTCTGAAATTACATTCATTATTGTCTTTGGAACACTCTTATTTTCGCTTGACTTTACCCTATATGATGGCTTACTTGGATTCTTTGTAATAGAGATAGAAATTAGGTTGGTTACATATTTTAACTTATTTACTACCAACAATTTAACATCTATTTCCTTAGTTGTGTGACATAAATTAATAAATGATAAAAACTTCTTAAACATAATGGATTCATGTATAGGTGGAAGTAAACTTTGTTTGTATGTGTCTTATAATTCCTTATCTACCACAAGATTCTTCATCTTAGATATCATAGTCTTATACTGTAATATGTTATCTATGATAGGCACAATGGATTCTTGGTTGAGCTTAACAAACTGAGCATATGAAATCTTCTCACTTATGTTAATGGAAAAATGTGCAAGGAATAAATCTACTAAAGGATCGAATCCCTTAACTAACTAACATGGTAAATCATAAAAGCATCTTAGAGCGTGCTCTTTAAAACTCTTGGGAAACAACTTGGTCAACAACCTATCATTGAATGCATGGTCCAAACATGTTGCATGAAATGCTCTCAAATGTTGCTTGGGGTCACCATTTTCATCATAAAATATATGCTTGGATGCCACAAAAGTAGGTGGTAAATGATATGATGAAATATGTTGAGCTAATGGAGTATGCAATAAAGTCTACGAGTCAAGTGTCTAATTAGTTTTTAAAGCACCTTGTTCCAAATGTAACACCATAGTCTTCAAAGTTGCAATATTCTACATAAGTGATTGTAATTACGAATATAATGTGTGCTAACCAAAGGTGGTGCAACAAATGATTGAGTAAGGATTGACATATTGATATGCAAAACCCTTGGGCTGCCCCCATAGTATATGTTGGTATAAAAGTTGTATTTGGTTATGTAGAGAAAGGAATGGAACCCATAATAGTAGAGATATCAAATTACTGGCCTTCATAGTCCTACTTTATTTCCTCTCTAACAATATTTAAAAACTCTTCTTGCATATCTGGATACTTGAAAATATATCTTTATCATTCTATTTTTTCCAGCATCATCAAATTTATTAATTGATTGTGTCATTGTGTTATTATCAAATGAAATATGAGACTGTTAAAATTCAATAGCACTTAGTCTAACGCTTTGTCTAAGAAAGATATAAATAAATTTATTGGATTGTAATATATGTAAAATAAAAATTCAAAATGTCATTGTTAGCAAAAAAATTACTAAATCTAAAAACTCTAATACAAAAATTGGAAATACAAAAAAAATGAAAGAAAACCTAGCAACATGAATGGGTAGGGTTTTATAATATTCAACAATAAATGGGTCCACCAATATGTTTTATCAAGATCAAGATTAAGGGGTATTAATCTAATTAAGAAAGACAACTAATTAAATCAAAATGCTTAAGATATACAATAAGAACATAAGACTAATTGTCAACTTACTATTTTTAGAGCTATGGCAAAAGGGGAAAGTACTAAGGAATAAATAACTTAGCTAGAACTCAGGTTTGCAAGACTACAACAATGATTATGAGACTATTTGAGGTTCATGTGAATTTAGAATAGGGCTTCATGTTATTTTTGGATAAGGTCATGTTATTTGGACTTGGCCAGCATGCACTAGTGTTTATAGGGTGTTGCTTCATCCTTTAGTATTTTTTCTCTTTATGCAAATTTTGGTAGGTGTACCTTCACATATAGATCATGTGTGTATATGCAAATGTCAATGCTTTATTGTGTTAGTTGTTGTGTGTTTTATTCTTCACTCAAAACCCTATCTCACTGATAAGAAGGTGAAAATGCTATAAAAGGAGGCAACACGTAAGCAGATGGGGATGTGTTTGACATCAACACCATGAATGTTATACAATGGTGCAATCTTGGTGTGATTATGTTCTTGAAACAATGACTTGTGACCTTGTTGTTGTATTCAAACATAGCTCAAGGCTTCTTGGGTTGTGTGGACTCATAATTGGGAAGAATAGGTACTTTCCTCTATGTGTGGTTAGATAATATATGGTATTTGCAATAGTGGAAGTTGTTTTGCCATACGATGAATAATGGGTATAAAATATGCTTACATAGTGGTTTTTTTTGGATTTTCTCAAATCAGGCTTGCAAAACATGTAGAATGACTGTTGAAATGAATTTGAATTTGATAAATTGTTGTTAATTAGTGGGAGGATGAAACTGATTCATTTAGACATGGTCGGCCTATGGGATTGTCCTTAAGGAATAGAGAAAGTTAAACTAAAAGTATGACTTAATCAAGTAATTAGTCTAACTGTTTGGAATGAAAAATAGGAGCATTTAGTATTAGAGTTGTCTTAACATAAAGGGTCATCCATATAGAAGTAGAGGAATAGCAGTTTGAAACCATGGAATTGAGCATAGGTTAAGCATGCATAAGAAGTAGTCACAAGGTATCATTATTTTAGCATTAAATGTTAATTTTAGTGTTTACACCCTTGAACAACAAATTCCACAACGTACCCATCAATTATAATCTTCACCCAATGGTTAATCACATAGGTCCAGTCAATGTCTATGTTGTGCAACATTTCTATCTTTTCTTCACTCCACAAAATTTTCTATTTCAGGTGGCCTAAAATAATAGTATTCAATTCTAGACAACCATGTTGGTAATAATTCCATTATTAGCATCAGTCCATGAAATTACTCATCAGACCATGCAATGTGTTTTAGTCTAAGAATGTTGTGAGGGAACTTTAAATTGTTGTAAGAGATTATGAACAAAATTAATGCTAAACACAATGTAATTTCATATGCATAACATTCTTCTTACTCATCATTAATGTATATGCACTCATCTTCAATTTTACAAGCTAGTGAGTTAAAACTGAAACAATATACAAAAATACATTCAATTGAAATGAAGGTACACTGAACTCAAGTAATATCTATATACATTCTAGAAAATTTCTATAGTAAATTACATATTTGAATAGTTCCATATATTTCTCTCTATATCATTATAACCTTTCATTTTACAAAAGAAGGGTATATACAGGCTGTAAAGAGACTATGGCTCTTCATCTGCTTGATCTTTCATTTTGAGAACTGAAGTACTAAAAGGAACCATTCAAACTTCCATGTGACTTTGTTGCATGTTTATCTTACAAAACTATGTGTGAATTATACTTTGTGTCTCCCTACTAATATACTTTATGGGGCTCCTAAACTGCATAAAGTACTGTGTACTTATTTTATCAAGCCTTGAGAATTTCAGATGTAGTTTTAAAATATTAAATTTATATTCGAGATGATAACGCATGCATATGAAATTTTAAATAACAAATATAAAATTTTGTAGGACGTTTGTTACAATAGAGATGTCATGATCACATAGTTTTGTGAAAAACACATAGATCAGTGCATGACATCTAGCATTGTTATATCATATACCAACTTGTGATTCTAATAAATGTCATTTATTATAAAAATACAAATGATAAGACTCTAGAATATGTTTATGGGCATAAGAATAACAATAATAAATGAAGGGGTTTTTAGGAGTATCTACAACTCGTCTATTTTTGTAAACCTTTAATAATTGGGTTTGTTATCTTATGACCTGAGTGTTTTAGATTCATTTATGGCTTATTTGGTTTAAATTGTGGTTTTTTTAATGTTATATCTCTCTAATATAGTTGGATTCCATCTGCATGTTTTGGGTGTTTACATAATGGCTATTGGTCATTCAGGAAATTGCATGAGAAATGCATATTTATTTTTATGACTTTGTTCCATAGTTTGTTGGTGTTAATGCAGAAATCATTTAATATATTTGAGGACATTCGAGGAAATATACCTTGAACCCCTATTTTATTTGATTTTATATTCAATGTTGGAAACATTTAGTCATTGAAGGGACTTTGGAAGTTGAAATTCAAAAGTTGGTGGTAGTGTTTGTAATGCCTAACAAATATCTGAAGCCAAAAAATTAGCAGATAACTTGACCTAAAGACCAGTAGTCTATTTTAAAAAATCATAGCACCAATGACAAGCTATAACTTATCAAGTATTTTGAGGACACAAGCAAATAAATTATAAAGGTATCATCGAGAAGAGTTTTGGCTGAGATGATCAAAAAAATCGGGTTGGCTTGATTATGGAACTTCACTAACCAACAATTTACATTAGTTTAAACTTTATAGCATAAAGAATAAGGATATGATATCCCATTATAATTATGTCATTGGATAATGTGTGTGTAAACATGGAATAATTGGTCTTGGAACAACAAGCCCTAAGTGTTGGATATCTACTTGGTATTAATGGTTCAAAGGAAGAAGTTGAAGTTAAGGGTATTTTGTAATAGACATAAAATATTATCATGTTTGTAGGATCAAGGCCTAATAAACCCCAGTTATGGGTCCCATATCACAAAACATAAATGGAAATTAGTCCATGCTTTAATAACAAACTAAACCAAAAAATGAAAAGTGGTCTAAAACTTAGGAGCATGTAACAATGCTCCAACTGTAAGGATGCAAAGAATTCGTGTCCCACTTCTCTAATGCATTATTAGTGTCATAAATAAAATTATTTTATGCTTGCCAAAGTAACAACTCCATCACAAAATATGTGCACCCATTTCAACAAACACGCGACATCCAAAATTAAGTGGTTCAAACCCATTTCTATTTAATTCCATAAAATTGTGGAGCACCCTACATCATTTAAATTTACTTAACCTTCGAATCACTATTTTCATAATTTTTTGTTATAAGTAAAATATAAATGCAATTTATTCCAAACAAGGGAACCTTTTCTCTTATATAGATCTCAAAATTTAAGCAAAATAGATGTAATAGTGTGATCTAGAATGTTAATGTGACAACAAAAATTTAACCATTATTTTAAAAAAATACATAAGCATCTTTCTATTAGATTATGAATTGTGGAAACTAAAAGTCTAAATACATAAAAAAATAACTTTGCTTCAGGAAATCAAGTCACACATAGTTTTCCCATGTAGTGTGATTGTGCAAATGTGTTCCTTTGCTATGTGTATGCAGCTAATGATTGTCTTTAATAATTGATAATGGTTGTTTTGGCTTGGATTTTTAGTGCTTTAGGCTTGGATTGTAATTGATCTGAGTGATAGGTATGAAAATTGGGAAGAAAAGAGCATATTTGTGAAGTGTAAAATAGTGTATAGATGTATACAAATAAGTGTTAAGTCTCTTTTCGAATGAGACCTTGACTTTATATGTGGATCAATTGAAAAATTACTTATGCCATCGACATGCTAGGTTATGGTTCGATGCTAAGGATGATATTGATTTTATAAAATAGTTGTTTCTGTGAGTGGGTTAGCTTCATCCAGTGCATGTCGTTTTCGACTCGCAATACCAACCATAACTGGTGAAACTAACCCTTGTACATGTGGATTGATCCAAGAGTTTGGAGATGTCTACTTGGGATATTTAATAGGTTAAAATTAGAAAATGATATTTTTATAGGTGTATAATAATATAAAAGAAGGGTTAGCTTGTAAGATAACATGCAAGTGTGAGAAGATATTCAATTAGGACATTGATTGAGTGTTCCAGTCATGCGTGGTAAATGTGTGTCAAACTTGTCATTGTCAAGTACTGAAGACCATATTTAATATCATTAGTGGGCTCTTTTGTTATTTTAAACATCATCAAATTAATGACAACAAATTTTTAGCCTATTTATAGGTGTATTGTAATGTTGAACAAAGGCCATGTAATGGCTAGTACTTTCTTGAGTAATTGATGACAGGGATGCACTCAAAATCATTAAAATAATGAAGTGTTATTGAACAAGTTAGGGAATTTTTTTTTTTTATGTTTTATTTGCATTGTATGTAGAATCTCATAATATGATAATATTTTGTTATTAATTCATGTTATAATGTGTTAAATTTGTATTTATAACCACATTATTTTATAAGAAACAACTGCATGTTCTTAAAATTTGCATTGGAACACGTATAAATGTTGAAAGAAATATTCATCTTTTGTGATGGGATATTAGCCATAGTCATCAATTAAATGTCAGGGACTAAATGTGATGGCAATTTGATGATATTTATGCTTTTTTTGGTGTAAAATACAATCAATACTTTCGATAAACTATATCAAATACAAGTTGAATTTTTTTGTAGACTATAAAAAATAGTTAATTATTATTATTATTATTATTATTATTATTATTATTATTATTATTATTATTATATATATATATATAGGAAGTTCCATTATGATTTTGGATTATAATCATAATGATAGTTAGTTTGATTTGTAAGGTTGACCTTAGGTGGTAAAGTAGTGGAGGTATTTGACATTCTAGGTTGAGGTTCCACAAGTGGAGCGAGATCATCACCAGGGGAAAATTAGAAGAGGCTATAATGGTGGTAATTGTATCCTTGGGAAGCAATTCATTGGGGGAAGGCTTCTTTGGCTTAGTAATAAGATATTTGTTAGTGGGCTTACAAAGTTAGTTAACCTTTGTTATATTCATGAATTGGAAATTGATGTAATAATAATCACAGTCAACATCAATGGCACAAATAAATTAGTTTCAATGTTGTGTATTGGGAGCAAACATTAAGAATATTTTCGAGCTTTGTTATTTATAGATTTAGGGTGATTAGTTTGATTTTTATAAGCTTTGAGGTATTCTTTCTAAGTTTATTTGGCGATAAGGTCAGGATTGAATTTTTCCCCCAAAATGATATTTACCTTGAATCTATGAAATGCAGAACATGTCTCATGAGAGTGACCAATATCAATGTGGAACCAATATAATTTTTTGGGATCCTACCATGATGGGGGGCAAATAAATGAACATATGGATTAGGTGGAGATAATAACTTCCCAAGTTCCTACACACTGAAGGGAGGGTGAAAGGGAAGTTGATTATCTGAATAGGATGCTCCCACTTTGGGTTGGAGAGGCTTATTTTCAAAAGAATTAGTATTGATTGTGTTAGTTGAGGTTTGAAGAGATTCCTTTTTGGTGTTTTGATATGGTTCAAATTGGGTCAGAAGGAATTTTTTCTTTTTCATTAGTCGAAAGCCTCTTCTAAAGTTTGAGGTGAGAAGATCCTAACATGTATTGATGAGGAGTTTTAAAAGCAGTAACAAAGATTTTGGTCCCCATTTTCAAAGTTTAAGCCCTATGCTTGAAGTTCACAATGACTTTGTACAAATTAATTGGTTCGTGTTGACACTACACAAAATACATAGTTTATGTCCCATGACTCCATGGTTATTACATGTGTCTTTTCGTAGTGTTCACCCCATGACCTTCAAATACGTGATTTTGACACATGTCACACTCTTGGCCATAGATATCCATAGACTGTGTTTAATTCCATGAACCTTTTTACTATGTGGAAGTTGGCCATGAAACTATATTTTGATTTCACAATTTTAACTATGAAATTTAATACAATAGTAATTGTGAGTTTTTTGTTTTGTCACAGGAATATGTGGTTACTATGGATTGTAATGGTGATTGTGTTTTCTATTTATAAAAGTAAAATTGATCACATGTGTGTATTTTTCACGAGGACTAAAAGGAAAATCCACGGTAAAAATGATGTGAAATGAATAGAGTAATGGATATGGGAAACCACAGTCAAAAAATTACACTACGTCCCACGGTACGAACATATTGACCCTATGGCAAATAAAATGATGCCACGTGTCTCAAAACAACTAGGCATGGCATTGCATAAACTACAAAAAACTTTTCAAAGGCTTTATGGAAAGGGTACCCCATGATCACGTGGCATTGATGGTTTAGATGTTCCCTAAACCTAAGGCTTAATCTTATGGCATCGATAACAGTCACCAATCCACACAAAAGTGATCTATTGATTTGTGCATCTCATGATGTCACCACATGTACATTATAGGTACTTAGTTAACATTTTATTGAATTTAATGTCCTTCACTACCGGCCAAACAATCAAAATTCATAAATTCCGCTGTAACTAAAAAATTATCTGACATTAGATGGGTTAACATGTACAAGTACACTAAGACATTTTGAGTTTTAATTTATATTCAAATTGATGAGCATAGATAATTTAAGGTCATGGGAAGCATTTATTTTTTATTAAATTCATAGTGAATTCAATCATTGGCAAATTTCACAAATAATGTTGAAGTTAACACATATAATGAACAAAGCATGCAATAAGGGACTTTCCAAGTAGTTAACTATTGGAAAGGTCACAGTTGCATGGATATATGGAGATTTAATGAAACTTTAAATGATACACTGTGATTAAATAAGATCATGTGGTTGCATACAGAGGACAATGGCCATTTAATAAGGTTCACCATGGAAGGGTAAAGTGACAAAAAATGTGATATTTGCATGGATAAGACATGTTAATTGTTTTCATGATTCCATATAATTCTTAAATTTAGCCAAAGGGAAAAGCATGAGTAGCCTAAAAATCAATTTTTTTCTTTGTTATCTTTTATAGTTTAGTTATATTGTTTTAAAGCTAGGATTTCTTATTAGCTTATTTAGATATAGTTTACTTATAAGTAACTGTGTACACTTGCAAACTACTTTTTCAAAGTAAAGCAGTGACAAGCATACTATCATAAATGCTTTGTATTGAGACTATTTTCATTTAGAAGAAAAAGTTGAAAACTTCATGCTCAAGAAATAATTGTGGATGTTCTAAGAGATTTTTTATCTTTCCCCTTTCTCAAACTCAAATAGATGTTATATGTTTCTTACTTTAATTGATCACTACATGGAATTTATATGCTTTGTTATGAGTAGGTTAGTTTGAATATTTATGCTATTCTAATTATTTTTATAGCGAATATCTGATATTTGATTATAATGGTTGGATGTAAAAAATTACCATTTTATGTGGTGACTTGTGATATTTATTAATTATTGTAGTTGATTGTCATTTTAATTTTTTCTATGGTTAATCTATGTTTCAAAGATATCATTTTGGCATTCCAATAACAACCCATGACCAATATTTGTCTAGTTACAAGCTATACCATTACATGCCCTTGCATTTAGTATATTATACTTTTATGCACATAGAAGCCAACACATAGGGGAGAAGTACATATGTCTAAGGCCTTCCTTAGAGTATCGTCTATGTAGACAATGCTCATTGACAAAGGGGTACTTGAGGTCAACTCAACACCATGAGCCTACTAACCCATTTTTGACAAGGATAAAGACCTAAGGTGAAGAGTTACATAAACATTCATCTAAAACCTATATGTGCGAATAAAATACACCAATAAAAAGATGACATAATACCCATAAAGAGTGAATGTTTTATATAGGACAGAACCATTGAGATCAAGACACTTGCATTAACGCAAGTGTCCCAAAGCTAACGTAAGTGTTCAGGCCTCCAGAAACAATATTTCCATAATTTGTGACTAGATGCTAATCTTGTCTCTACCTATTTCCACCTCTGCTTATCTCATATCTGCCTACGCATTTACAAATAAGTTGAGTATTTTCTCTTCCTATCTTTATGCAATCAAACTATTGTTTTGAGTGTACTTTATATATTTAGCATAACTCAACATTTAAATTTAGACTATTCATATATCCAAGTTTTTAATTAATTGATTTGCTCTAAAATAGTTTTATTCATCCTTGTGTATAGGTTAGTCCACCCCTTTAACCCTATCACCTCGTACAAAACATCTAAAAATGGTTAAAAATTTGGTGAACCTAACCTCTGTGTTTCTTTTTGTAACTCCTAGCTTTTTCTAGGGTGTTCAGCGTTCTAAGGTTTCAAAATGCTATGATTATTTTTCAGATCTAAATCTTTACCCTATGGTTTTAACCTCATAATGTTATTAGGGTTTCATATTCGTACACTCATAATTTATTCTTCCTCAATTGGTGCATTTTGGTTTCCTGAGAACCCTATTTTAAAATTCCTCAGAGGTTTCTTCTACTAAGGTTGGTATACTCAAAAACCTCTTTTTGCCAATTTGTATGGATTTTTCAATTTTTATAGTTTATTATATTAAATAAATATTGACATATAAGGTGATTGGTGTATCTATTTTCTAATTAATTCATGGATTTCATTGAAATTCATAATTTATTCAAAAACCTCTCTCAGATCTTTGAAATATGTTCCCGATTTATCACAATTGTTCATTCTTTATTGAGAATATTTAAGGTTTTTATTTGCGAAACATTCCAAATTATTTGGCTCGTTTATGATTATTAAATTTTAATTTTCAAAATCCTCAAACATTTTTCATATTCCTATTTCTATAATCAGAAACCTCTTTTTATTTGTCAAAATTATGTACGTATTTTTCAAATTGTTCAATTTACTATTTTTAGTACATATTGACATTAAGTGCGCAAGGGATACTTATTTTTCCCTAATATTATGGATTTTGATTAAATTATATTTTTCTTGATAAACCTCTCAAATTTACAAAATAACCAAGCAATATCCTAAAATTGGTACATACTTAATGTGCAAAACCTAGTTTACCCTAAGGTTTTCAGCATTCTAGGCTTTCAAATTGTAAAAAATATTTAGTTCTGATTTTTCCTATCATGTTGGATTATTCCCTAATGTTTTTATGCCTCTCTTATCCTATTCTCAACTCTATCTTTAGAACATTTAAAATGGGTAAAAATGACCCTCTTCTTCATCCTAACTCTAAACAGGGTCATAACTGCCATCCCTCTAGCCATGTCCATGTTATCATTGCTCCAAGGGGTATGGTATCCCATCATATGATTTCAAATGAAGGCAATCAATATATCCTCCCTTAAACCCCTCCACCTCCCAAATCTCCTTTAGATGGTGTGTGTATGTCTATTCAATCTGAAATACCTAGAGTTTATGCTTGTGATGCGCTCAAAGATCAAATCATTATTATGAACGAGTTAATAGAAGAGTTACACAAATAAAATTAGCATTTATATGCAAATATCAGACTATTAGAAAATTAGATCATCTATGCAAAAATATAGAATGTGTTAGTGTCAACCATGTGTTTGCATCTTCATCTAATGATGTTATACCCAACAAGGTTTCATATCAAAATAAGAAGCGAAAAGAGAATTCATCTACGACTAGTGATTCAAAAAGTTAACAAAAGGCTAATAAGAGTCCAAGTGAAATCCTAAGAGAAATGATCCGAAACAAAGTGATTTGACTACCTCATCTACATCCTATAAGGAGATCCCAATACTATTATGCATATCATAGATTACATAGGCATCATACAAATTGTTGTTTTTCACCTAATAAAAAAATACAAAGTCTCAAATATAGTGGTGATTCTATAATAGATACATCAATCAAGTGACCCACTCACATTAGGAGTACATTTCCTCAAGCACAAGTGCCAAAACAACAAATATGGCTACCAAAGGATAATTAAAAGTTAAAAAAAATACAAAGTGAATAACTAGAACAAGAAAAGGATCCATATCTACCTCTTAACAATGATACTTTACTTTCAAAACAATGTGGTTTTAGACATCAATATCTACAACACTTTGACTATCATGGTCAACATGGTCAAGGACTGGGAAAACATGCACAAGTGTTAATCATCCTATATCCACATCTGATAATAATAATCATCAAATATTGGGATATGTTAGCAATACTAATGCAAATCATTCAAATATGCATTTTCATTTTGTTAATGTAAAGGAACAAGAATTGCAAATGGAAATAGGTCCAAGAAAAATACACAAATAAAATAAGAAAAAAAAATGGAACACAAACATTTACAAAATAAATACATACATCAAAAGGATAATGCTACATGTGTGCCTTCATATGAAGCACTTACAAATCATTCCTCAAAAAATCAAAGCATTGAGACTTGCATAGATGGAAAGCAAGGTCAAAATATCATAGTTGACCCAACTTATGAATTCAATATATGTACCTGGAAATTTTTTACATTTTTGGATATGGCATAGAGCATGTGAATAAAGTTAATGTATTTAGTTCTAGTTTCAGATCTATTCAATGGACTGTCACACTTGGATCTGAATCATGCACTATTATACTGCATATTAGTCCATTTTTTACTAAATATAATGCTAAACTCAAAAAACAATGGTACTAGCAACAAAGAAAAATATATCTAAAGTAAAGATATCAAGTACCAATTTACCAAAAGAACATGATACACTTCATAATTATATTTTTCACACATATGGCACATTTCATTCAAGAAATGTTATTTATTTACCACTCATCACGTATAATGATCATCCTCTTGAAATCTTTGGATTGTTTGCATATTTTTTAACTCTCCAAGAGCATGTAAACATGCTCCAATTATAGCTACACCAAGGAAACGACATAACACTAAACAATAGGTTTCACGAACCCCTACTTATATTACTTTTTCATGACCACAAAGTCTTATGAGACATTCACAGAGTACCGTATATTCTACATTTCTAGCTATTACACCTATATAAACTCCTTGGTAATATCAGTGATTTGATGTACCATATTCTGAGTTTGGAGCTATTTATGAACATCCCTTAGATGGGATCATAGGTTAGACCTTTTTCTTTTCCAAAAAATAAAAAAATGAAATATTAAATAAAATAAAATAAAGATTCAAGTAAATTAAAAAATATAAAAATATTTAGCATTCACGTGTCTATTAGCTCCTTGGCATGTATGTTGTTTGCTTTATGTTAGTAGATAACATATTATTTATTTTCTAAGTACACATATGTTTCATGCATACTTGAGTGTGACACATGCATAAACATGGTACATGATATACACACGTACATATATTGGACATTTCCTCTTCCCACTGGCACACTATGTTGGGTACATCTGCTTCTTCGATCACAATCGACATAGGTTATATTGTTATATGATCACCTTCCCATTATCAAGTTGAGATTATAAACTAATGCTTACACATGCATGTACTCATGTTTACATTCTTCACAGTATACTTGATATGGTATGTCACATGACTTTTTTTGCCAACACATATATGCAGGGATTTATATGATATACTTATGTTGGTTATTTATACTTCATTTATTCACATTGTTGCTTGCTTGAGTGTCTTGCTCTTACTTTTTATTGTCTTACTTTTCAAAAATTTTAATTTGTTCCTTTATGGTTGGCCCATGTGCCATTATATGTTTTTTTTCTTTTGTTATATATACATTTCAATATGTCATTCATTTGAGTGTGTGGGATTTGAATATGCCCCCTTGTTTGTGGTCTCCTTAAGCCGCTTTTGTGCAGCATTGATTTCTCTTGTGTATGTGCTCGATTATTTGTTGAGTTTGTATTTTTACTTTCTAGACATTGCCATGATCCATATCATGCATCTTGGGGCTCGTTGTGATCACATACAACAAGTGTTTAACCCTAAAATAAATGTTTAAGTCTTTGGAGTTACCCATATATTACTTTTAAAGGGGTGTATAGAAATGAAATGGCACAAGGGTGATAATCAAATATATAACAAGCGAATTAGATATTAAACTCAAATATAAGCATATATTGAATTTACTATGTTGAGTAAGTCTAGATATGGAAAGTACAACTATGTTAGATATATAAATGACAAAGAAGTGTTGTACTTAACTTGTTCTGATGCTAATGCAATTTTGGATTTGAAATAGGTAGAAAGCATGTTGGAAGGAGATTTTAGAAAAATGGTCAAATTATGGTTTTGATACTTTTGGCTCTTTAGTTAGTAACGTCAACCTGGGATGATTATATTGATGCTATTGTCTGGGTTTGATACTAGTGTATTGCATGGAATATCTATAGAAATAGGATACAACCACCTAGATGCTTATGGGTTTTACTTCGCCTTCACTCTGGTGTATTTAGATATAGGTCATGGATTGTCGGTCCTTATGAAATGGTAAAACCTAGTTCTCCACCTTCATAATGACTTTGGGGGAAAATGGGTTGGTGATCACATGGTGTCAAACTAACCCTAAATATCGTGTTATTAGAGTGTGCCACCTACATAACCAATACTCCAAAAGATGGCCTCAGACTCATGTAGTTCTCCCCTACATTGTGGCTTGTGTGTGAATCATACAATATGTGCAGAACAAGTACAATAGTGACCTATCTTGTAACTTGGTAAATTAGAATCTTGTGTTGATCCTTTAGTAATTTATGCATATAGATGTGTTGTAACTATGACTGGTATGGAAATAGGGAAGCTTTGTTCAATTAAATTTTTGATACAATGCTTTAGATAAGTTGATTTGGTCTTTTCATTCTCAATCACAGGTCTTGTAGGTGAGGAATGAATGAGGGTTGATCTTGTATTTATATCAATCCATTTGGAGTAATTAATTACATTAAAGAACTTAAGTCGAGCATTAGGACATATTTCATTTACAAATTAGATGAATTTAAGGTGCTAGACACTTACGTTCGAATGGGATACTAATGTCGATGCTAGTGTTTGCCCCAAACATTAGTGTTCAGGGAGTAGGAATGTAGATACAAATTTTGAACTTGTAGAGATGGAAGATAAGTGCATTTTAAGCATTTTGAACAATATAGAAGACCTAGTTTATCAACATAATACTGGTCAGACTAAGAGATATAGGTCAAAGGGCACAAAGATATATCAGATGTGAGATCGAAAAAAGTGATAAATCTAAAGAAATGAGAGGAACAACCAGTGTTTGAGTTTGCCAAGTGTACAAGACTGATGTGTTATATAACCATAAAATATCATCTACGTTTCCCCCCTTCAATCTAGTTATGAAATTGCTAATTTAAAGGAAAGGAATGCATACATGGGTGTGTATGGACACCTTGTCTTTGTCTGTTCCCAACTTTAGTGCTTTATTGGTGACTGACTTGCAACCAAGAGCATGTTATAATATAAAATTGGTGCATATAATTTGGGTTAAAAGTACTTAAAATATATTGAAATTGAAAGATATAGGTTTAGGAGTACACCTGTGTGTAGATGTAACCACCTTGCCTATTAACAAGTTGTATCTTTCTCTTTATGCATATATATGTGTACCTTAGAGTTTAATGCCTTATTTATATCAAGAGATAAAGGAGACATTGTACTTGACTCACTTATTTCACATGTATGCATGTGTTCAAGAGGAATGGATTATTTAGGTGGTACCATTGTAGAGATGCCTTCAATTTTAGAATGTATCATTTTGTAAAATTCAAAAGGTTCATCATCGACATGGATGGATAATAAGGTCTCCTCATGTATGAATTTTACACATCAATGAAGTGTAGATGGGATAGATTCCATTAAATGTATCCAAGGTCTACCCAAAAGCAAATTATAATGTAAGGATCGAGACATGACCTGCAAAGTAGTTGAAATTATTTTTGGTCTTAAGGTCACATCCAATGTAATTTTTCCAACTGGAGGGCCATGTGAATTGTTAAACCCTTGTATGTGCATGACAATGTTTTTAATAAGGCTTTTGTTGATACCCATGGTGGTTAATAATTTCATGCTACAAATGTTTAGGCCTAATCCATTATCAACAAACACTCTTTTCATACCTTTACTTTGATTTGTTACTTGTATCAACAAAGGAAATTTTTGGTCAATAATATCATTGGATGGTAAATTTATTGGATCAAAGGTGATGAGCTTATTATCATTGTTAAGGTCCTTAATAATATCTATAAAATAAGTAGGATCAATATTGTTTGGAACTCGTGTCTCACACAATGCCTCATACATGATATCCTTGTACACATTAGATTGCTTTAGGAACTCAAGAATTGAAATTTTTGCATGTGTATTGCTCGATTGGTCAATAATGTCATATCCCTTAGAATTGATTACCAACTTTAGTTTAGGAGGCACTTATTGTATATTAATTGGTGGAATGATGGGTTTAGAAACCTTACCTATTTAAGTAGTAATAGCATGGATCATAAAATCCAATATAAAGATAGGGGTGAATAATGGGAGCAGGATGGTAGTTATCGTTTGAATGAGTTATAGGTAGGATAAAAGGTTAAAAACATACATGTTGGCATTTAGGTGTTGGCTCTATAACATCGAAAATGAATTTTGAAAAGAGATTAAGTGTTGGTTTCGATCAAAACCCTCCCTTTATTGGCACATATTTGCTTATAATATTTGACAGGGAAAGCAATGTAACAAACCATAACAACTATGATATATTGGAAAATAAAATGGGTAATAGAGGCATCCATGTTGCAGATATTTTATGACAATCAAGATCGATAATAGAAAAAATTTAGAAAACCCTAAGTGACATAGGGTTTGATGTCAAAGATTAGGTTCACCAAATGTTTAACCCTAAAATGGATAGGCATCCATGTTTCACATATTTTATGACAATTAGGGTTCAACAAAAAAAAATAGAAAACCCTAAGTGACCTAGGGTTTGATGTTCAAAGATCGGGTTCACCAAATGTTTAAACCTAAAATGGATGTCCAAGTCTTTAGAGTTAGCCTTATATTGCTATTAAAAGGATATATAGAATTGAAATGGCACAAAGATGATAATTAGATCTATAACAAGCCAATTAAATGCTAAACTCATAAGTATATACTAGATTTATTATGTTAAGATAGTATAAATATATAAAGTACAATTATGCTAGATATAAAAAGGACAAATAGATGGTGTACTTAGCTTGTTATGGTGTTAATACACTTTTGGATTTGGTATAGGTAGAAATTAGGATAAAAGGAGATTTTGTAATAATCATTAGATTGTGGGTCTGATAGTTATGGCTCTCTATACAATAATGTCATCCTAGGATGGTTGCATTGATGTTGTTGTTTAGGTTCGACACTAGTGTCTTATACAAAATATCTACTGAAACAGGATACAACCACTTGGATGCTTCTGATTTTTGCTTCGCCTTCATTTTGGTACATTCAGATCTAGTTCATGGAATATATCTATTTGTAAAATGGTAAAACTCTAATTCTCCACCTTCATAGTGACCTTGGGGGAAAATGGATTAGTGGGCACACGATGTCAAGTTGACCCTAAAGACCTGGATATAAAAGGGCATTCCTTACATAGTTAATACTCCAAAAGAGGGCCTCATACTCATGTAGTTTTCCCCTATGTGTTGGTTTGTGTGTGAATCATACAATATGTGCAAAGCAAGTACAATAGTGACCTAGCTTGTAACTTGGCAAATCAAACTCTTGGGCTACTCCTTTAGTACTTCAAACTTGTATATGTGTTGTACCTATGGATAGTATTGAAATAGGGAATTTTTATTTAATTAAATGATTAATATAGTGCTTTTGATAAGTGGCTTTGGTCTCTTTAGTATTTTGCTAGGTCTTGTAGGTGAAAAATGAATGAAGGTTGAACTTGTATCTATATCATCCCTTTGGAGTAATGAAACTCATTAAATCACTTAGTCCGACCATTAGGATACTATTCATTTGTAAATTAGATGACTTTAGGGCACTGGACATTTTCATCAAGATTGAACACTAATGTTGACGTTATTTTCTATCCCAAATTTAAGTGTATAAGAAGCAAGAAAGTAGGTATAGGTTCTAAACCTGTAGAGATGGGATATATGTATATTTTAAGCATTGTGGGAAAGATATAAGACTTGGTCATCAACATAAGACTCATTAGACTAAGGGAAATAGGAAAGGTGAATAATTCAGAGGAATAGTCAAGGTTTGAGTTTGCCAAGTGTATAAGATTGAAGTGTTATATAATCATAAAATACCATATATAATGAGCTTCATTGATATATCCACTTATACATGGTAGTTTTACATGCCACATGATTCATACAAAGATTATATAGTTATATTAACCTTTTAATGTAAGGTAATTACTTGATTGCATTTCACTCACCTAAATATTGGTGGGGGCATGTCATAAAGACATGACCTCCACACTTACACAACTCTCAAAATTTATAGAGTTTCGTTACAATTTACATGATTTCGATACATAATTGGGTCATAATCCTATACACATTGCACCTATTTTTACAATTTTGGGCCAATTTTTTTAGATTTGTGACATATACTATACATTTTTATAGAGCAAAGGTTATACTTTGATAATTAATTTATCTTGAAACATTATAGGTGAATGCACCATGCAAGTGCACCAAAAATTTCGAGCACACATTCAAACTTATTTACCAATAAACACCAATAATTTACCAAAAAACACCATTTTCACTACAAAGCATCATTTTAGCCTTGTCTTGTCTATAGCATTTGGCTCATTTTAATAGTTTTGTTGAGATTCAACAACCTTATAATCCTAACACTAATTCCCTTTTGCAAGTTAAGTTGGTTATACCACTTATCTTAGCTTTTTCTATACTATCACTTGAGTTGTACAATTGAGATTCAATTATCTCAATAGTCATGTCACGACTCACCTTTACACCAGATTAGGGGCATACTTACTTTACAATCTCCCTCTTCAAATCTCCAAGGTTATGTTTTGAATATCTCTCATCTCTAGTGCTTAATAAGGAAGCATCTTTACTAAGTCAAAGTACCAAAGGGAAACATGGTTACATCGACATACAGTTGCACTCCTTCCTTACTCTCTTTATTTTCAAGAATTTCAATTATTTAAAAATTTAGATTATATGAATTTATTTATACTATAAAATGCTCCTAGTTATAGTTCATACATCAATAATCAAATTCACTACAGCTCAAACAAATTCAACACACCTATGTACACATTTCTTTCCTTTAAACTAGTAGTTGATAGTGAATGCTTATAGGATGGGGGGCAAATGTAGATACTCAAATATGAATTATATATCATCTTAGTCTTGTATAATTGAAAAATACCTATCAATACTATGCCCTTTTGTTAAATACCTCCTTATTATTGAAAGGCTCGCATTCGCCATCTCATTATGCTTGACTATTTATCCCATAATCTGACCTTGTCCTTTCTGATGACCTAGATATCTTTCACCATATAGAAAGCATAAAACTTAATATATATCATTCATTTTTAGTTTCAAATCATCAAAAACCTTATAGCATGTTAGACACTTGCATCCCACATAGGGACACTTGCATCAATGCAAATGTCCAAATTATTATCAAGTGTTCAGCCCTCAAAAGTCACATAATATTTAAATATTTTGAATCCTATGGGTCAGACCATTTGTTTTGTTTAACCCTACCATGAGATATTTCCAAAAGGCATGGTGTAAATACAAATTAAAAATTACTCATTATCCATAGAAAAACACCAAGTAAACACCTATTCAAACTCTTTCATAAGAGCAATCATACTACAATTTTGAAGCACTAAAAGAACAATCCATGAGCAATATTTGTCAAGTTACAAGATAGATCATTGCATTCCCTTACATATAGTATTTTTCACCCTTTATGCACACACAAACCAACACCCAAGGGATAAATACATATGTTTGAGGCCCTCTTTAAAATATGGGCTATATAGGTTGCACTCGTTGATAAAAGGGTTCATGAGGTTAGCTCAACACTATGAGCACACTAACCCATTTTTGGTAAGGTACATAGACATAAGTTGATTAGCTAAGGTTTGATTCATAAAAAAATCATCTATAGCCTATGCCTATGAATTAAATACATCAACAAAAAATAAACATAAAACTAAAAAATCTCTAGGTGGTCACTTTTTAATATAAAGAATATTTTATACTAGACAAAACCATTGGGATTAAGACACCTGTGTCGACGAAAGTGTCCCAAGGTTGATGCACGTGTCCATGCCTCTAGAATAATATTTTTAGAATCTGATAACTTGATCATGATCTTATCTTTACATGTTTCCACCTCTACATATATCATATATACATATGCATTTGTAGATAAGCTAAGTATTTTCTTTTCTTAATGTTTATGCAATCAAACTACTATCTTGAATGTACTTTTTATATTTAACATAACTCAATGTTTTAATTTAGAATATTTATTTATCTGAGTTTTCAATTAATTGGCTTGCTCTGGAATAGTTTTATGCATCCTTGTGTATAGGCTATTCTACCTCTTAAATCTTATCCCATAATAAAAAACATCTAAGAAAGTGTTCAACACAAACTGAAAATCCATATAATGTAATGTATTGATAAAACAAGACCTCAATGGGTTATTTGCATTTATTCACATATCTTGTATATTATTCAATTTTAAATTTTTTGTATTATGGGTTTTATATCCATTCCTTAACACTATCTAATTCATCTTCAAAAATAGTCTTATAAATGTCAACTCCTTGGAATGGATCCCAGGAACAATCATATTACACACAAGATAAAGATCACATAAATGAATTACAAGAGCTTCATTATCAGTGTTGGAAATATACATTTGATAGACATAGAAGGCAAATAAAACACCTCATAGACACTCCATATTTTATTCTCTTAGATAAAAAAACCTCTCCCTATAACAACCCATGTAATTCCCCAATGTTGAAACATCACTACACAACCATCTACACAAGGCCTCCAATATTTGCTTGGAACACTTTATTCTACATGTTCAATCCATCCAACCAAATTTACTAAATGTATCCCAATCCTTGTGCATTCTAATACATGCAAGAAAATCATATGGAGTAACCTTTTGGTGTAACATTAACACAATTTTCACATTAGATATAATTTTCCACCAAGAAGGTTTTGACCCATGTGAAGCCTGTGACAATTTGGCCTTCTAGGCCAAATGTCAACCCCTATAATCTAAAACTTGAATCATTGCATTAGTTTCCTTTATACATAAATCTAAATGAGGTCTTTTGCAATGCAGTTTTGGAGAAATTAAGGTAACTTAACAAATGTTAAGGTTTGTTTGTGAAAGTCAAAAATACTTAACCCATGGTGAAAATAATGATGTCATGGTTATCCAAGATGATGTGGTGCTCTATAAAGGATGAAGGACTAGAAACAAAGCTAGTGAGATGGCATTGTTCTCTTTACAAGTTTTTTGAGTATTTAAGGTACTTTTACAAATATTAAGGTTTCTACTATTTTGCCTTCCTTTCTTTGTTTAAATGTTCTAATACATCCACCTTGAGAATACCAAGTGTGAAGGTCAAATATCATGTCTAGAGGTTAAAACGGGGTCTTTTAAGTTATTTGACATTGGTTAATACCATATTATATATACCTTGATTG
The DNA here is from genome assembly GCA_037957365.1 of Torreya grandis. Classification (NCBI taxonomy): domain Eukaryota; kingdom Viridiplantae; phylum Streptophyta; class Pinopsida; order Cupressales; family Taxaceae; genus Torreya; species Torreya grandis. The sequence continues at coordinate 582,988 of JARHVA010004678.1, read as the reverse complement.
TACATCTTAGTCAAGATGTTAAAAAACTCCTCCAATGTTAAAACACATTTGAAACTGGCTTGTCTATCATTCTAATGTCTAAATAAAGAAACAATGAAGAATTGCAAGGACAAGAAAGTGAGGATACACTTGGTATGTTACTCCACCATCGTACAAGCTAAGAAAAACCCCATTAGCATCTGGTTTACCAACTACAATAATTATTCTAGCAAGACAAGCAAGTTTCTTGAAGAAAGAGGGTCTGTTGTAATCACCTAAAAGTGGTATTTGAGTGCTAAGAGTGTTACTTTAGACTGCATATCCCTAGCTTATCCCTAAACCTATCTTAGAACCTATTATCATACTTATTCAGCCTTCACGCTGGCCACAAGTGTCACTAGTTACATCAAACATACTCCTAAACCCTCATTTCCCGATCTTGGCCCTTCGTGCCTAATGTTATGCCAGTTGGACATTAGCGTCACATTACATACCTAGAGCCATGTGGCACTACTATCCCCAAAATGACACATATTTCCTTTACCCTATCTTTCTTGAATAAATATATTCTCAAAACTAAAAGCCTCCTAAGGTCGCAATAGACATATTTTATTATTTGCATAAGCAATAAAACATTATAAATACATGTGTTTTAGGCCTATATCCATTATATGGAAATCTAATGCAATATACCTATTCAAACATGAAATAATTTGAGAAAAATAAATGTTATTAATCCCTATTCTACCCTTCTTTAAAATACTAATATCTATAATAATCCTAAGCTCATATTTTATACATTTCCAATCTCAAGCACACTCAAGGCCACTATCATACTAGCATCACTTCCACTTGCACTTGCACTTGCACGAGCACCAACACTTAGGTGGGAAAAATTACATCAAGCTTGATTCTTCCTCGAAGTATTGGTATGTAGGCAACTCTCTTCATAATCAGGTGTTGAGGATGTTCAGCTTATCCTACCAATGAAAAAACTTTTCAGCTTATACCCTGCTTTCAAGGAGGATTAGGGTTTGCATCATAAATTATTCATTACAGGCATAATACACAGTTATAGAAGTCATGCACATAGGAATAAATCCCAAAAACCTAGACACAGGTGCACTCAGAAGTTTGGGATACTCTTGCACAAAGGATATTAGTGCTAATATTAGGACACTAGAGCCACACTGTGTTATTGTCCAAATGTGATGCTATTATCTAGAAGGGTTTCTGACACAAGGATCTAGTTGACAACACTAAGACCTTCGTCCATCTCAATTTATAGTACTCAGATCATCTTTATCAAGTGTTTTCTTGATAAGTTTTTATTTGCACATAGTTATTATTATTTTTAGAAAGTCAAAGATGGTTAAATCTGTAACAAATTAGTGACTATTTTATGCATATTATTTCCTTGATTTAGTCTACTCATCCCTTTAATCAAACATAATATTTACATAAACTAAACCCTAGGTTAAAGCATTTGGTGAACCCAACTTGCTTCAAACATTACTCAAATGTTAACCCTGTATGCTCTCGGGGTTTGTATACTTTTTGTGTCTGCTCATATTTTAGTTCCAAAATTTTTAATTTGTTTCAATATTTATTTTTTTGTAATCTTTCTTAGAATAAAATTATTTAAATGTTCAAAATATACAAAATCTTTTTTCCTCCTTGCCAAACTACAATGGCAGAATTCAACAATTGAATTGATGAGGCCGATAATAAATAATTGCAAGTTTTTGTGTCCAAACATTTGGATATGCAAGATGACCTCATCACTATTATTCAATAAGAACTCCAAAAATCAAATAATAGTCAATCTTCAACTCCCTTAGCTAATAACATTGTTACACCTACAATAGGGCCAACTTAGCTAACACAACCAACAAATGTAATTCAATAACCTTTAATGATAACTACACCTCTTGTAGCTAGTTCCTCTAGTCTAGATGTACAATCCCTTATGCATGAGGTTCATACTCTCTAGGCTAAGGTGTTACATCTTGGGAAGGGAGCCATTAGGCCATCACATGCATTGGATTTTAACATTATTTTACATACACCTTTGACACATCACATAGCGATAACTCCCCTACCATCCAGATTCATGACACCTAAGCTTACATTATATGATGTAAAGGGTGATCTAGAGCACCATCTCTAAGATTTTCACGCAACATGTTTGGACTGCGTGTCTAATGATTAGATTTTAATAAAGTTGTTTCCAAATAGTTTAAAGGTTTATGCCCTACAATGGTTTTCTGACTTATCGAATCAATCTATCACAACATTCAATCCTTTAGTAGACACATTTTTAGCACACTTCTCCATCAATGTCAGTGAAAATATCTCATACATGCCCAAGTTACACAGTTGAAACAAAAGTCAAATGAAACTATCACAAAATACGTCTTACGATACAAGACTATATTAGCTAAATTAACTTGCCCCATGATAGACAAAGAGCTTCAGGACATCTACAAACATAGTCTTATACCAACATTACATGAAGCTATCTTGTTTAAGAAGTTTCCGACATTCATATATTTTTACCACACAGTAAAAGAAGAGAGGTCAAGCTTTTATCCAAGGGAAAACTAAAATTTACCAATGTATCAGAATCAACTGCTAAGAGGTCAAATAAGCCTTCATACAAGGTAAGGGCCATCGAGAACAAGAGTGATCAAAAGGCCACAATTAACGCAACTTTAGAACCATCTCCTCGATTGGTTTTATTCACTCCTTAACCTTGAATCTTCACCAATCTTCTAGAGTCACCAACATATATTTTATAACAACTCTTGGAATGCAATGTCATATCTCTCCCTCCCATTAAATAGGTTGATACAAAAGGACTTCTTATAAAAATATATGATTCTAACCCATTCTGTGAGTATCATAGGGCACCAGGCCATACAACAAACATATGCATAAGCCCTAAAACATAAGATACAATATTTGATTGAGGCTAACATTATTGATGTGGGCACACCCACAAAGGCACCAAAAGTACAACAAATAGAAGATAAGGCATTAAAGATATTCAAAGATTTGTTTCCAAAGCACACAACAAATGAGGCAGGGAGCACTGCAAGTGTTCACTACACTTATCTGACTCATCCACCACCAGCTTCATATTATACTATTACAGAAGAGGAATAACCATTACACAACATCATTAGTATGTACCATAATACAGTTCTAGCTAGACCACTAATCACCTTCACAGCGCAGGAGATTGTTGACAATGATACAAATTGACATGCACTCTTTATATGAGCATACATAGATCATCATCCTATCCAGAGTGTTATGGTTGATAATGTGTTAAGTATTAACATGTGCACTATGACATTTTTATAGCATTTGGGGTATTTAAAACAAAATGTACTCCCTGCATAATTAGTTATTAATTGTTTTAGTGGTCATGTTTAGAGATCCATCAAGGAGATTGTGCTTCCATTACATGTTGGACTACCAGATATATCCACTCAATTCCTAGTAGTACCTTATGCAGGAGTGTTTGATATGTTATTAGGTAGACCATGGATACAACAACTATGAGCCATCCCATCTATAATGCACAAATGCCTAAAATACATACATACAAATCAAATGGCCAAAGTTGAGGATCTTCCATATGATTATCCACTACCCATTCCATAGGTAGTTACATCATAGTTATCAGTTACAGTTCCAACATAGTTCTCAGATATAAAATAGTTATTGGTTATAGCTTAGAGCATAGTTCTTATTGATACATCATAGAGTTTAGTAGATCCACCAATGAAGATGAATTCTACTCCTACAATATTGACACGTATACATACTCTCCCATGGAGACCATTATTAGAGAGGCCCATGCATCAGAGATATGTCACATATTCTAGAGGGCCTTCCTCCACTCACTTTTTGCTAAGATCAGTATTATCAGGTTATCAGGGTTCTTAACATAGGGCACCTATGTCACCTATAGCTTCTTATACCACACGGGTTCCTAAGACCCCTACAGTTCATAGGACACCATAGTTAGTACCACAAACTCTAGGTAGCATTACATAGGTAGATACATAAATAGATCACTCAGTATAATATATTATGGGATCATAATTACCCTTTCAATTAATATGCATAATCACAGTTCCATTATTTGACATAGGTCACAGTGATTATGAGTCTCCCATGAGACTCATCGATTAGTATGGTTTCTCTTTTCTTGTACATACTTTACCTCTCTCTTGCTCCTTGTACATAGTTCATATTCATATTGATTATACATAGCTTATTTATAGAAAATACAAAAACAATACAATATTCCAAAAACACAAAAAAATTCAAATCATTACACAGAAAACACAAAACTTATAGATTGTATGTATTACTATGTTTACACTTCTTATATTTGTCAGAGACTACATATACTAGTTATCTTAGTATAGTGAATCATACTACATGTGTCACTTGTTCTTGTCAAGTGCTTGCAGACTGCATATAAAATTTAGGTCCACTTCATTAATCTAGACATGTTATTATCTACCCACCATGGGTATATACACTGATCCATGTTTATTCACTTAACACATTCACCCACTTCAAGACATCTTGTACATAGTTTCTATTCCCAGATTCTATACTTACTCTACATTATAGCTTTAACATTATTATATGTAGATATTGATCATTGCCACTCATACATAGATTTTTAACAACTATTAATACTTTAGACTCAGCATATGTACATCCTATCCCTTACACAAATTTGTACTGCATACTCATGCATGTTTTCATTTATAACTTTCCTAGTTTAGACTTGATTATATTTATATGCTTCTTCTATTTGAGGGCATTTGAATATGTCATTGTTCTTTGACTCTATGCTACTTCTATTCACAATGTGTATGCCTTAGACATGTGCCCATGTCCCTTGTGGGTGTTTTCTTGATTATATATGCAGACATTTGAACATGTACTTCTATGTGGCTCTAAGCCAACTTGATTGTTGTTTGTGTATATGGAATTTTGAACATGTCCTTGTGTGTCTTTTTTTCTCAAATTTAGTAGCTTGTGCCCATGTCCCTTGTATGATGGTCCCTTGGCCTACTTTACATGAATCGTATGTTTTGTATGTATGGTTTTTTATATTCATCATGGCCAACATGTGTCTTTGTTTGCTACAAACACCAGTTTCAATGCCATGAGGGACCTCATGAATCTACCCTTTCTATTTGGGTGTCGTAATGGACATCATGCCCTATACCCCTAGTTAGCTACTTAATTCTACTCGGATTTATGTTACATACATTGATTACAACTATATTGACACCCTTGTGCAATGCTATACATGACATGAATTTTACATTACATACTTATTCTCAAATTCTCTTTCATTTTGATGTTATGTATGCACATTATATTGGATTATCATGCAGTTATCATATATGCTCTGAGTAACACACATTTTGTAGAGATTTTTATTTTGAGGATAATTCTTACACAGGTTCAATAACCACATTAAAAAGAGGGGCATTCATAGGGGTTTGTCACAGAGATCAAAGTCCTACATTGCACTAATAGAACATTTTTTAGCACAAAGGCTTAGTTATAGAACATTAGACATAGGTAAACATAGAGGGAAAATAGGGACACAAAAAGCAGTACAATGACATAGAATTCAGACCAAAACTACATTAGCACTCAAATGGGGATGTTAGCATTGCATGGTACTACTATCCAGTAGCCTTAGTTTTAGAACAACTCATATTGGCTAGAATAATACAACATGTACACTACAAGTTTACACATATCTAGTTATAGGTTTATCAATTATACTTAGTTTTTACTCAGATTCATACGATCTCTACCTAAATTCATATTTAGTAGCTCAAATTGGGGGCATCATGCGTGACATGCTTATTCTCATATCCAATTCAGATACTTGGATACAATTATTAAATGTCAATCCAAAATCAATATACTTACATACCAAATTAAGGGCATCTGTGCGGTAGATTATTTCCATATATTTAGTTACACACTAATTGATCAAATGAAATGACAAATTCCATGTCATTCTCTATATTTTATACACTTGAGATCAAATTCTACGTTGTCACCTGTTTCATGCCTTACTCAATTTGTAGTGGTTGGCATTATCGAGTTGCCTAAAGCTGCCTAATTTGCCTGAGTGGTCATAGAGTTGACATACACAATTAAATATACTCAATTAGATATTTTCAACCCTTCACATAATTCATTTTTAGATTTATCTACTAAACACAGATGGGCAATTATGGAGTCATAACCTACTTGAGTTCTTGACCTGCCCACATGAGAGTGTTGGACACACTATCAGTCCAATCCAAGTTATTCACAAGTTATGATCCACCAAGCAGGGGTGGGCAATGATGGAGTCAAAATCATATTTAGTACTTTAGCCACCCACACATGAGGATTGAGCAAGATATCAACTCATTCCAAGTTACCCTACGCATTTTCTCTGAAAGATATCTTTTCAAATCCGAATGGTACTTTACAACTTTTTTTAAGGGTATTTTTCCTTCCAAACGGTCCAATTCAAATTTTTAAACGGAATTATTGTGGAGAAAGTGCCCTTTACAAAAAATTTGAAGGATACATTTCAAAAATTCCAAAGGATTCTTTTGCAGAGAAATGGACCAAACAAAAAATTTGAAGGGTACCTTACAACTTTTTTAAAGAGCAATTTAGTTTTCTGAAAGGCACTTGCAACTTTTTTGAGGGGCAGTTTTCAACTTTTCTGAAGGACTCTTTCAAGCCAAAAAGGACCCTTGTAACTTTTCTGAAGGGTATGTTGCTACTTTTCTGAAGGGACATTCTAAATCTAAACGGGCACTTTCAAATCTTCCAAATGACCATTTTAATTTTACAAAGGGCCAAAAAGAAAGTTCGAAGGAATTCTTTCAGAGAAATTATCCAAATAATTCTTTCAAAAAACTTGAAAAGGTGCTAAGGTCCATTTCTTTCACACATTTTGAATTCTTACGAGAAAATTGTCTGCAAGAAAGGGTCAAGATAAAAGTTTGAAGGAAATACCTTAAAGGTGATGGATTTTAGAATGTCAATATCAAACTACGAGAAATAGTTGTTTCTATTGAAAAGACTTAATGAGAATGTGAGAGCAGATGTGGAGGTAATGAAAGTGTGAATCCTGAGCATCTGGTGTAGACAAAGCAAGGAAAATGGACAGGTTGATAGTTTGGGTCATTACTTACTTGAAATCAATAACTACACGTGTCCAAAAGATAGCTAACAGTTAGAAAGAACATTTTCTAACTTTTATCATGAGTTCCATTCTCCTTAGTAGTGATATGTTTTAGCTTCTCTATTTTTAGTTTTGAATGCTCATGGATGATCTTTGATAGAAGTAGTTTCCTTTGACACTCCTGAAGGTTTTATACAACTTGCCACCATTCTCATGACTTGTTTTGAACAAGTAAACCTCTTGGCATGACATGGCTCACCCCATCCATCTCTCTCATGCATCTGTAACTGATTCTCACATGTGGACACATGTCCTTGTGCCTCTTCAGCTTCTTATCCCTCCCCCTTCCTCAAAGTTCTATAAATTAAGTCATTTCAGCCATTACAGAGGGACCACATTTGTGGTATGGTGAAGCCTTGCTAAAATGACATTGCACTTTGATTTTGAACATTGAATACAAGACCAATTTTGAGTTGTGAACATCTGTCTGAGTATGTGAGTAATGTATAACAGAGAAAGGTGATAGGATCATCCTTACTCCCTTTATCCTTCATGATTGAACAAAGGTTTTGATGTTAATAGGTCATGTAAAGTGTGTTGAATGTATTAAAATCTCTTTCATGTATGCAATTGTATCTATGGTGTGCAATCTGCCCCTTAGGTCAATTATCTTGTTGATTGTCTCAACCATGTTACCTTCTCATTGAAACACTATGTTAGTATCTTTCAAAGCATGGAATTAGTCTTGGAAAGCATTGTCATTCAGTAGAAGTGTGATAGTCAGTGGGATAAATTCTTGGTGGATCACCTCTTTAGTATAGTTTTATATTTTATGCAAACTTTTGACTCTTTTCACGAACAAGCATTAAATTAGGTGATAGACACTTAGAGAAAAATCCAATAAGCTAACCTTTGTCAATCCTGGAGACTCATCTCTCTTATAGGTTCCCACAAACTTGAGGGATTATTCAATGTTGCATCAAACTAAAGGAATTTCATAGAATGTCCTATGGTGCACAATTTGATGACAATAGTTCTAGCATTCTCGATGGGACAGTTGGTCCTAATTATTTCCATGTTAAGGTGAGTGCTGGCCTCAAGAAGTCAAAGGTTGTAGAAGTGTTGTTAATCTAGAATTTGGTGACTCCAAAAGGTGATAATTTCTGGTTGTAGGTCAAATTCTTCACATTATACTTCATGGTCTTCACTAGATCATCTTGTAGTAGAGCCTTTAATCAAGTCCCTCTACCTATAACTCCTCTTGAAGAACAACACACCAAACCATTCCTAACCTTTAGAGTTCTTGAACAATAAGGTTTTGAATAGGAAGAAGAGGAGGTTGAAGAAATAGTACATCAAGAGGAAGAATAAATGGCTAGAAGACATCCTTTCCGAGCCTTCAATACCCAAAATCCAATTAACCTTCTTATGTATGATCCCATTCGTCCTAATGCTACCAAAAGTCTCCCCAATTTCAATAGAGACAGTCTTACTACCCCATCTGAGCATATTAGGGATATCTCAATTTTTTGCAATTTTCACAATATCACCCAAGCTAACATAGCTATGAGACTATTTTTCATGTCTCTAAATGGAAAGGTACTTGATTGTTATAAGACATTGTAAGGTAGTTGTATTACTAATAGAGATAGCTTTGGAGAGCTGTTGATAAATAGGTTAAAAAATAAGAGTGACCATGCTTCACTAATTCACCAGCTGAATGTGATAAAGAGAGGTCCTAATGAATCTATGGGCGATTTAAATGAGAGATTTCAAAGAACATCTCATAGGCTGCCATCTATTATGAGGCTTCCTCCAAGATTTGTATTCCCCACCCATCTTAAGGCTATTGGCACTGATGTAGTAGCAATGTTACAATCAATGGGAGGATTTACTTTACCAAAAGCATATGAGATAGCCATTGAAGCTGAGAATAGTCTAATACAAGTTGGGAAGTTACCTCTAAGAGTCTCCATGCATTTATTATCTCATAATTCAGTTGAAGCCCAAAGCATAACACAAGTCGCCAATACTAATGTCAAACCTATAACTACTTCCAAGAAGGTGGATGATCCTATAAATAAGGATGAGATGATTCGGTCTCTACAAGCCCAACTAAAGCAAGCACAAATGTATGCAGGTGCTCCACCCAATACTATCGTCAACAATGTTATAGAACTCCACCCCAATGCACTAACCAAGGAAGAGGACAATGTCAACAAGGTTTCAATAGGCAGCCTAAAGCTTATAATCCCAATTCCATTCCATCCACAAAGGTTATTGTTCTAGTCCACACCAATCGAGTCCAAGGAGAGGAGAATTTGGATCATTGGGGGCAATCTCAAGGTTAGTTTATGCATAATGGTGGAGAAGATAATCAAGCTTTGGTTTCTTAAGAAGGAGCTACTCCTTATGTTACATCAGAAGAAGCGAATCTCATGCAAAGGGATGTTCAAGGAGAAGGTAGCAACCAATGTACTAGTTTTATGAACTTCTAAGTAGAAGACAATTATGTGTTGAATCAAAATACATCAATTACAGCCAACATAAGGGCTAAAAAGAGGGCTTTAAGAGATACTCCTGGAACACAAGTGATTCCAAGTGGTGCCTCTCCAAGGCAACAAAGTGTGAGTACCATTGTAATAGATCCTACTAGTCACACTACTCAAAGTCAAAATGTGAGCAAGGCTGCCAAACCTCAAATACAATAAGATTAAGCTGCTTCATTGCTTTCGAGAATGTAAGACAAGGTAAATACATCCTCTCTAAACATTATTGATTTTGTGAAGAATACCAAGACAAGCATTTCTCTTTGGGAAGTATCACATATACCTGGCCAAAAAGAACTTCTACAAGAACTACTCTCAAACATTCATGCAGCCCCTAAAATTCCAAGACACAATGGTGTAGCTCTTACCAACACACCTAGTTATGTCCTTGAACCATCCACCAAATTTGAAAATCCTCCAACTTGCTACCTCACACAGATTATGTGAGATAAATTAGTTCATAATTGCTTTATGAATAGTGGAGCCAGTACCACAATTATGCCTAAGGTGGTTGCTGACAAGTTGGGACAAGTATGAGCCTTATAGTAAGGGTGTGTTGCATCTTGATGGAACTCCAGCCAAGACTATGGGGTTGGTTAAAGGTTTGAAAGTTTTCCTGCATGATTGTCCAATTTCCCCATCCTACAAGACATCACGGTGGTTGATCTTCCAACTCATTTTACTATTTGCTTGTCAAGAGACTTCACAGCTAAGATTTGAGGGTACCTTACAGATGATTGGTCTTTTCTAGCCTTTAGAACAAGAGATTGAGCTAAAGTGATTATAAGAACATAGCCCTTGGTGAGGTTCCACATTGAACCATATGTGAAGATAAATTCAAATTAGAATTATATGATTAGTGAGCAAGAAGAAGGTGCCATTGGTGGTGAAACATCCTTTCCCCTTGAAGTTATTTCTGACCTCTTTCTTGATGAGTATGGTACTAAAACTTATAAAAATGACCCCTATGCATTCATAGAAGAGACTGAATTAGGGGTATATTGTATGCATGAGAAGAACATTCCTATTCTATAACTCACTAATGAAGATCATGAACTTGAAGGGATATGGGAAATGTTTTTTTATGGCTCTAGAAGCAAGGTAGGTGCAAGAGCTGGTATCATGTTGGTTTATCCCTTAAAGAACTAATATTACTCTTCATACAGATTCTATCTTAGCAATACTTGTAATGCATCAGAATATGAAGGCTTGTTTCATGGCCTCCAATGGGCAAAGAGAAAGGGAATCACGAATTTGAAGGTATATAAAGATAGTGAATTGATTATACATCAAGTGAAAAAACCAAGCTATAGCCAAGAACTCTTTGCTTAAGTCCTATATACATAGGGTGTGGGATCTAATTGAGGACTTTGATGCTTTCAATAGCCAACCTATACCAAGAGACTCATATAAACATGTTGATAGGTTGGATTTGATAGGAACACACTTCAAAATAGTTGTTGATGTACGTAAAAAGGACCAACCTCACATCAAAGTCAATGTGAGGCCTTCTATTCCAAATAATGAAGTGTCTTGGCAAGTGTTTAAGAGTGATAAACACATTGTACACTTCATTCAAAATGAAGAAGAATTTTCTTTAAAGAATGAAAAGAAGCTTTACAATCAATATGAAGAACAATTCATCTAGCTGAGGACAAATAAGATACTAATGGGGCTGGTTACTTTGGAGAGTGTGTTCAATAAATATTATCAAAGAAGGAAAGAAAGGGTAAGCATGTCTACAAAGGAAGAGAACTACAAAAGAATCTTGATATTTAAGGATAAACTTTTGAAAATTGGTAAGATATGTTCTCTTTCTAAAAAAGCAGGCCTTCATTGAATTATGTAAGGAATTTCATGATATTTTCGCTTGGGAATACAAGGATTTGAAAGGGTTTGATCAAAGTCTAGCTCATCACACCATTGAGTTAGAACTTGGAGCTAAACCAATTAGGTAAAAACAAAGGCCTATCAATCCCAAGATAGAGAAACTCATAAAGAGATAATTTACCAAATTGATTGAGTATAGGATTATCTTTCCTATCAAGTACTCAACTTGGCTAACTAACCTTGTACATATTCAAAAGAAGAGAGGAGACATCATGCTTTGTGTGGACTTTAGGGATTTGAATAGAGTTTCACTCAAAGACCATTATCCACTACCTTCCATGAAGTCGATTTTGTAAGTGGTTTCAGGTTCTCAATGCTTTTCACTATTTGATGGCTATTTAGGTTATAACCAAATATTGGTGAATGAGGAGGATCAGTTCAAGATAATATTCAGCACAAAATGGGGAATGTTTTCATATAGAAAGATGCCCTTTGGTTTGTCGAATGTTGGTCCTACCTTTCAAAGGGCAATGGACATGGCCTTTAAGGGTTTGATCAATAAGTTTTTGCTTGTATACCTTGATGATATGACTATTTTTTCCAAGGATGATAATGGCCACATGAAACATCTAAGGCAAGTCTTTGAGAAGTGTAGAGAGTTTGGAGTTTCTCTCAATCCAAGAAAATGAATCTTTGTTGTTCATGAAGGCAGGTTATTGGGTCATATTATGTCAAAATAAGGCCTATCTATTGATCCTTCAAGGATTGAAGCCATTATATGCTTGTCTTTGCCTCTACACAAGAAAGGCTTGCAAAGTTCTTAGGCAATATCAACTTTATAAGAAGGTTTATTCTAGGATTTTCTACTTTGATGAGGCCTATCACAACTATGGTCAAGAAGAACCAAGATTTTGCTATGGCAAAGGAAGGTAAGAATAGTTTTGAGGTAATCAAACAAACAATTGCCCAATATCCTGCTCTCTTGAACCCAAGCTTTTCCAAGGATTTCATACTCTATACTTTTGCTAACCTTAACACAATCTCAGTTATGCTTATGTAAAATAATGATGAGGAAATTGAACAACCCATTGCATTCTTTAGTCAATAATTGGAAGATTATGAGGTCAAGTACATATTTGTTGAGAACCAAGCTCTAACTATGATAAGAGGTTTGAAAATTTCCATGCACATGGTTTCAAATAACAAGATATATGTTATGGTCTCTCATCCTAGCACCAAGGAGTTCCTCCTAAGCAAATACCTCAATGAGAAGAGAGCTAGATAGATCACAAAGGTAATGGAGTATGATGTTGTTATCAAGGTAACAAATTTGGTAAGAGGAAAGGGGTTGTGTGAACATCTAGATTTATATCTTCAAGGGCCAAGGGAAGAAATATTGGTCAATGAAGCTCAGCCCCAACTAGCTAGTCACATACCAATTCAAAGTTGGACATAAGACATCTTTGGTTTCCTCCAAAATGGTGATTTTCCTAATGGTTTGAACAAACAAAGAAGGTATTTTAGATTTCAGTCATTTCCTTATTGTCTTGTAGATGGTATTCTCATTCGAAAGGATGTGAATGGTGTACTACTAAGGTGTGTTGACAATGATTAATTTGGCATCTTGCTGGAAAAGTTTCACAATGGTGTAGATGGAGGTCATTTCTCCCCAAAAATAATAGCTACAAAGATAATGAGAGCAGGGTATTATTGGCCTAGCCTTTTCAAGGATTTCTACTCTTGGGTTATGAGGTGTCCTCAATTTGCCTTCTTTTTAGGCAAATTAAAGACTTTCAGCCCTTCCATTGAATCCTATCCAAGCAGACCAGCCATTCATGCAATGGGGCCTTGATTTCATTGGTATGATCAAACCTCCATCAAGTGTTGGTCACAAATGGATATTGACTGATACTAACTACTTCACAAGGTGGGTAGAAGCTATTTCATTGAAGGAGGCAAATGAACATGCAATTTTAGAGTTTTATGAGAGTATCACGACAAGATTTGGGGTTTCCTATACTATCATTTTTGATAATGCACTTGCTTTTATTTGTGTTCAAACATTTGAGTGGGCAAATAGAAATGGAATTTACTCGAGTACCTCATCCAACTATCACCCTCAAGGCAATGGATTGGCTGAGTCTACTAATAAGAACCTCATCAAGATCATCAAGAGGACATTGGAGAACAATCAAAGATCATGGCACACCAAGTTGAAGACAAGCTTATGGGATGATAGGATCACTCCAAAGAGATCAATTGGTAACTCTCCCTTTGTGCTTGTTTGTGGGAGAGAAGCTAGGTTGTCTATCTCTCAAGTGCTTCCTGCTCTAGGACTTGCACATCAGCTAATACTACTAGAAAATACTCCAAAGGAAGTCAGATTGACATAACTAATACAACCATAAGAAGTAAGGGACAATGCACATAAGACCATGGAACACCACCAAGTACTCATGAAGAAGTCCTTTGACAAAAGAGCAAGTACAATAATGTTCAAGGAAGGTGACTTGGTTCAAAAATGGGATGAGGACAGATCAAAAATGAGAAAACATATAAAGTTTGATGCTTTATTGAGTGGACCTTACATCATCAGCAAGTACAAGCAAAACAACTCCTTTGAGCTGACTAAGATGAATGAAGAAGAATTGCATATCATTGTGAATGTGATACATATGCAGTTTTGCTATTAGTCCTTGTAGGTCTATCTTGTAAATAATGGCATAGGTGTGTGTTGAGTCTAGTTTTGTTTCAGTTGCTATGTTCCCTAAGTGTCCTAGTTGAAAACATGCGTGTTTCCTTGGTTTTTATCTGTATTCCCTAAGTGCTTATTAGCACAAGTGTGTCTTTATTTCGTGTTTTGCTTTTGTCTTGTGTGCGTTGTTCGTCCCTTGTGTGTTATGTGTATGTCAATTGTTTTGAGGTAAATCTAGTGTCTGTTCATGACAATCTGTGTGCTCATTTGTGTGACTCCATGTAGAATGGAAGGATTTAGACAACTGGTCTTAGGCATAGTAGGCATGCCACATCCAAGAATCACTAAGAATGTTGGTCAAATTCCACCACCAGGTTTGCACCTTTCAAATTTGGCCAAATCTAATACTTAGCTTTTCTTTGAGAGAAATGTTCTTTGACAAAGCCTGCAACAAATGCAAGTCTTTTCCTTTCGTAAAGTTCATTTTGGTCGTTGCTAAGCCTATGTCAAATTTCTTTGGGGTTTTATTTTAAGCCTTTGCCGAATTCTTTCAGAAATTTTGTCCGAAGTATTTTTACTTAAGTGTATTTCTTTCAGACTTTTCATTTTCAACTTTCCCAAAGGATAAGTCTCCAAAAAGTTACCCTACGCTTTTTCTTTGAAAGATATCTTTTCAAAGCCAAAGGGTACTTTACAACTTTTTCAAAGGGTATATTTCCTTTCAAGTGATCCAATTCAACTTTTTCGAAGGTATTCTTGCAGAGAAAGTGCCATTTACAAAAATTCTAAAGGGTTCTTTTGTAAAACAATGGACCAAACATAAATTTTGAAGGGTGCCTTTGAACTTTTCTGAAGGGCACTTGAGTTTTTTTTAAAGGCACTTGTAACTTTATCAAGGGGCAATTTTCAACTTTTTTGAAGGACTCTTTCAAGCCAAAAAAGACCCTTGCAACTTTTTTGAAGGGACATTCTAAGGCTAAATGGACACTTTCAAATCTTTCGAAGGACCATTTCAATTTTCTGAAGGGTCAAATAGAAAGTCTGAAGGAATTCTTTCAGAGAAATTATCCAAAGAATTATTTTAAAAAACTTTAAAAGGTGCTAAGGTCCATTTATTTCAAACATTTTGTTTGATATGAATAGAGCTCTCAAAGACACAAATTCTTTCAAAAAGATTATCTGATGAATTCTTACGAGAAAATTGTTTGAAAGAAAGTGTCAAGACAAAAGTCCAAAGGAAATACCTAAAAGTTGACAGCCTGTAGAACCTCAATTTCAAACTACAAGAAATAGCCATTTCTATCTAAAATACTTGATGAGAATGTGAGAGTAGATGTGGAGGTAACAAATGTGTGAATCCTAAGCATCTGGTGCAGATAGAGCAATCAAAATGGATAGGTCGATAGTTTGAGTCATTGCTTACAAAAAATCAATAACTACAGGTGTCTAGAGGATAGCTAACAGTTAGAAAGAACATTTTCGTACTATCATCATGAGTTTCATTCTACTAAGCAATGATATGTGTTGGCTTCTCTATTTTTAATTTCAAATGATCATGGATGATATTCAGTAGAAGCAATTTTTTGTGTCACTCCCGAAGGCTTTATGCCACTTGCCACCATTCTCATGACTTGTTTTAGACAATTAAACCTCCCGGCATGACATGGCTTGCCCCATCCATCTCTCTCATGCATCTGTAACTGATTCTCACATGTGGACACATGTCCTTGTGCCTCTTCAACTTCTCTTCTCTCCCCCTTCCTCAAATTTCTATAAATTGAGACATTTCAGCCATTGCAGAGGGACCACATTTTTCTTATGGTAAAGTCCTACTCAAATGACATTGCACTTTGCTTTTAAACATTGAATACAAGACCAATTTTGACTTGTAAACTTCTATCTAAGTATGCGAGTGATGTATAATGGAGCTAAGTGATAACATCATCCTTATTCCCTTTATCCTTCATGTCTGAACATAGGTTTTGATGTTAACAGGTAATGTGAAGTGTGTTGAATGTATTAAACTCTATTTCAAGTATGCAATTGTATCTAGGGTGTGCAATCTGCCCCTTAGGTCTATTATCTTGTTGAAAGTCTAAAGCATGTTACCTTCACATTGAAACACTATGTTAGTATCTTGCAATTCATGGAATAAGTCTTGGAAAGCATTTTTATTTAGTAGAATTGTGATTATTGGTGGGATAAATTCTTGGTGGATTACCCATTTAACATAGTTTTCTATTTTATGCAAACTTTTAACTCTTTTCATGATGAAGCATTAGATTAGGTGATAGACACTCAGATAAAAATTTAGAGAGCTACCCCTTTTCAATCCTAGAGACTCATCTCTCTTATAGGTTCCCAAAAACTCGAGGGATGATTCAATGTTGCATCAAATTAAAGGAATTGTATAGAACGTCCTAAGGTGCACAATTTGATGACAATAGGACATTAGCACCACATTAAGGACACTAGGGCCACATGGGGCTAGTGTACCCAAAATGGCGCCTATGTGCTTTACCCTATGTTTCCCAAAAGAATATATTTTAAAAAGTAAAATCCTCCTAAGGTCAGCCTAGACATCTTTTGTTATCAGCACAAGCAATAAGACACTATAAATACATGTCTTTTATCCCTATCTCCAATAGATGGAAATCAGATGCAAAATACTTATTCAAACACGAAATAAGTTGAGTAAAATCAATGTTTTAAATCCCTATTTTACCCTAATTTTACACACTACCATCTAAAACAACCCTGAGCTCAAATTTTCTAGATTTCCAATCTCACACACACTCAAGGCATTCAAGGCCACTATCATACTAGCATCACTTGCACTTGCACCAATACTGAGGTGGGGAGAACTACATCGAGCTTGATCCCTCTGCATAGTATTAGTATGTAGCCAACTCTATTCATAATGGGATGTTGAGTATGTCTAGCTTATCTTACTAACAAACACACTTTTTAGCTCATACCCTATTTACAATGAGGATTAAGGTTTGCAACATAAATTGATCATTATAGGTATAATATAAAGTTTCACAATTCATGCATGCAAGAACAGACCCCAAAAACCTAGACATAGGTGCACTCAAAATTTTAAGATGGTCCTACACAAAGAACATTAGCATTAATATCAGGACGCTAGAGCCACATGGTGTTACTGTCCAAATATTGCACTACTGTCCAAGAGGGGTTGTGACACATAGATCTAGTTGATGACATTCATATATGATTCTATCTTAGTTTTCAACATTGAGATCATCCATATTAGGTGTTTTCCATATAATTATTTATTTGCACATATTTATTACTATTTTTAGAAGGTCAAAGTTTGTCAAATCTATAACAAATCAATGGCTACTTTATGCATATTATTTACCTAATTTAGTCTACTCAACCCTTTAATCAAACATAGGATTTACATAAGCTAAAAACTAAAAGGTTAAAACATATGTAGATGTATTCTAAGACTCTCTAATGTCTCTTTCATCTTGCCCAAGCTCAAACCATGTAGATAAAAAAGTTTCAAGTCTAAAAAGGCAATCACTTGGTAATTTCTCCATCAGGTCACTTACACAACTAAGAAAGGTCAATTTGTGATGAATGGTTCATAGAAGTGAGAGAGTCTTGGTAATAATGCTCTTATGGGTTAGAAGGTACACATATACACTTCCAAATTGTGGGAATTTTTTTTAGTTTTAGGGGCAGAGCTCTATAAACCATTGCTAAGAAGTTAAAAACCTCTAAAACCCTTTGAAATGACATGTCCAAGCTTGGTGAATAAATGTAAATGGTTGAAAAAAATCTCTTACGGTCATATAGTATTTTCAATATCAAACTTGAAGGAAGATTTTAGTTTCCATGGTTATACCAACAAGAAAACCTCATTGACCTGCTAGTTAAACATGACAGTTAGGGTCTATGATGGTTATAAAGTGTTTTCATGTGTATAGGTGATTGAAAGTAAGTTTTTCACAATGTATTAAACATCCTTAAATTCCCTTGTACTTACCAAAGGCACCAACATAGCAAGAAACTTTAAGAAGACTAGCTAAGTTTTTAAGCTAGCTAATTGTGTTTTAAGGTTGCCTAAAGATGGTCACTGAGAAAGGTAAAGAAGAGAAAATCAATTGTGTTTTCTTGAATATTTTGAGTCTAAAATTAATAATAAGTTATATATATATATATATATATATATATATATATATATATATATATATATATATATATATATATATATATATATATCATGCTAACATAATTAACTAAATGACCCAAGTCATTTGGTGACTACTTTAGACAAATATCTCTTGAAGAAGATGATAAGCCTATAGAAAACTCCAAGAGAACAACATTGCTTTTGAGGTCTAATATTTGAGAAACCAATAGGGGGTTGGTTTATTATTAGTGAATATGATATATTTCATTTTTATAAAACATCATTCAAGTGGTCAAAATCTTCTACAGTCATCATTGCTAAGAAGTTGCAGGTGGTAAGCTCAAAACCATTAGCCTAATATGCTTAAACAGGGTTCAGAGTGTAAGAAAGCAAGCAAAAAATATGTGATATTTGGTAATGGTATTGATATAGTCATATTGATATTCACACCCAAACTAACCCCTTAAGTTCATTCTAAAACCATTCATGGTTAAAAGTGCAAAAAGATAGCTAATGTATACATGTGCTCGTGAACTGTCAATTTTGCAAGCAAAATATAAGAGATTCCTGATAATTTTTATATGTTTCCTCAATTGAAAAGGCACTTAAACATATAAAATAATCTTAAAATTTATTTCAATATCATAAGAGATCATTATATTAAGAAAATTCAATTCAAGGAACAAGTTTCTAATAGGCTTTAGGCGTGGAATGCACACCTACAGACCTGCACACAGGAACCTATAAAGAATATGCATTCTGGTGTCAAAATGGATAATTGAAGACTCATACTAAACATGAATAAATTTATGGAAGGTTTTGATAAGGTTTTAATAGGTGTGGAAGAATATAAACCATTAAAGAAGAACCTTTCTCAAGCTATAGCAAGATGACAACCTTAAGAGAGAATCATAGGTCTGCATACCAAAATGAGCAAAAGATGTAAGTTTTGAGCCAAGGATGATGTTTGAAGAGGTTAAAAAAAATGAATTCATCCTTCATATAGTTTTTATGGCTGTTTTTTATCTTTGGAAAGAGAAGAAAACATTAGAATAATACCATTTAGGTCAAAATCGTTAAGTTTCCCACAAACTGTTGCTATGGGTTAAAATAGGTCTAAAGACTTTTGAGGGGATCAAAATCTTGGATAAGTGTTGAGAGACATATTTTAAGGTGAATAAGGCATAATTCATAAGGAATAAGGCATAAGGAAAACTAAAATAATGCAAGTTTAAGTATTTTACTCGAAATACTCACCTTGACCTTCTCAATAGGCATGCACAGTCAAGAAATTCAATTTTCTTCATGTGAGAAGTCAAAGGAGAAGATTCATGGGGTATAATGACATTATTATATGTTCATAAGGTCTATCTAATCCAATTTTGTGGCATTTTTTCATAAATTAAGGACGTCAAATGTTTAAATCATCGTTGAGAAGTTTTACACCCCAAAATTGCCTGTTAAGCCCTCAAAGAGCTCAATTGAAAATATATTTGGTTTAAATGGTTATAATACTCATGGTTTGTTTTTTAATCAACTTAATGATATCTACACACTCCATAGTCACCTATTTGATCTATAATTTGGCACGTGTGGAGTGAGAGATGCATAAAATGGCCTAAAAACTACATTTTAAGGCCTATTTACATGTTATTGGTTGAATGAGGTCTTCTTGAGCAATTGAGGAAGATTCTCCAGTTGGGGCAGAGTTATAAGTACCGTATATATTTTATATCAAAGGTATTCATAATGCTATAATAGGTTTCAAGCCAAGAATCAAGCCTAGATGAAGATTATTTTCACACTTGCAAAGAAGATTGATTCTACAGACCTTTATTAAAGTCATCCATGGTAGTAAGAAACTTCATAATACTTTTTAGGCCTCTAATAACATTCTTGTATGACTCTACAGGTCATATACAAGCCTATTTAAATGGTTTTAGGCAAAATTGAGGGGTTCATTAGCAGACAATCTACTAGCTCTATTGATAAGTGGGCCCTACAAGATCAAGTGCAACTTTCTATAAACTTTATCAAGCTTTTGTTAAGGTATTTTCACCCCATATCATGAATATAAAGTTATTAATAAGTAAATTTTTTACAAACCCTCATTCTTGCCTCTAAGAAGTGTTGACCATTTTGGCCCTGCAGGCCAAAATCAATCTCCTTCCTTCCCTACCACTCTTAACCCTCAGTCTAAGTCATGTACCCACCTTCTGCAAAATCCCCTTTTCTTTGCAATAAGCCCTATTCTTATAAAACATTGAAGGATCTAAGTACCTGCAGGTTTCAGTTCAGTATGGAGCTTTTCACTTTGAACAAATGCCTTAGACAAATACAAGTCTCTTACAAAGCTCCGAAGGGCAGGTACCCTTGCAGTGGGCAGTCAGGCACAAAAAAGACCAATGCAACAGGGTGCGAAGGGTAGTTTCAGACCCAAAGGTGCCCTTTCAGAGGGCAGCTAGTCAAAATGCCGAAAGAGGGCAGAGTTTTCCTTCAAAAAAGACTAAGGCAAAAGAGAGATTTCCTTCAAACTTTGGTCCGAGGAATAAATCCAAAAGAATCCAAGGTAAAGTTCAAAAGTCCTTCAGACATTTTGTCTGAAGGAAAAGACACAGAAAATCAAAGGATCAATTTCTTCAGACAAAATGCCTGAAGGAATTCCTTCAGACATTTTGTCTAAAGGCATTTGTCAGGGAATTTTTTTCAAAGAAAGAAGCCGACCGAAGAAAGCAAGCGTTAAAACATTGAAGGGAACATTCCTTCAAACAAAATGTCTGAAGGATTTCCTTCAGACATTTTGTCCAAATGATTTGAAGACCAAGGCGGCTTCAAGGGCCGTGAAGGGCAGGTGCCCTTGCGGGGGACTCTTGGCTGTCGATAGGACGACCTTCCCCAAGCCTTGAAGGGACACCTTCCCTTCGGGAGGTTTCAATGACAAAGGCCCATATAGAAGAAAAGAAGAGAGGAAAAGACAAAACCAGGAAAAGACAAAGCTGGGAATAGATAAAAGTTAAGAATGAACTCAGCGACCTATTGATGAAAGAGCCCAAAGAGGCAGCAAAGGACATTAAGATAGCCCCAAGAGCTCAAAGTCCAGGAAAAGATAAAGTCAAGAAGAGACAAAATTATGAATATGGACAAAACAGCCCAGGGGGCAAAGGGGAGGCGAGTTATTCCTGTAGTTGAAACAGTCTCCACCAAGTGGTCATCAAGGGGCGCAAACAGTGAACAGTGCGACCTATTTTTCTCTACTTCGCATTGATAAGCTGACAAACCGCGTGAATGTCTTGAAGGAGCAGTCTTGTTTACAGACAAATAGCGTGGCCCAAGATTTCACATATGGGGTTTAATATATTTTAAACACCTAAAGTCAAAATTGGAGCTGACACAACATTATCTATCAAGCGGCTTCCTCTTCCCAATGCTCTTAAAGCACATGGGCCACTTTTAAAAGGGCACCAAAGTCTTTTCCAAAAAGCGGTGCCTTTTGCTTTCTCTTTCTCTATATATATTGTAATCTCTCATTTTGAGAAGGCATCTCGCATGTTGTAAGGCAAAGCCCTGCCAATTTTCCCCTGCAATCAATAGAATACACATTTTTACCTCTATTTTGGTTGGATATATCTCTGAGTGTGTCTGAGTGTTAATCTTGTGTTCAGTCATTGTTCCATAGTGATTTCACAAGTTTGATACTAGCACACCTGGTATAGACAAAGTGCCATTCTTGCAGATAGTGAAAAGAGCTGTATCTGGAGCATAGAGATAGGAGAGGATTATCAGACGATGTGCCTTCCTACAGCACCTGTGGTAAGTTCATCTTCTGTGTGTCTTCATTAAGCCTTTTTGTTAAGTTCTCTGCAGTCCAGTCCTTTAAACAGATAAAGTGTATGTATATGTTCTTATGTTTCAAAGTGTGAGTATGAGTAGATCATACTCGTTTGGTGCATCACCCTCTTAGTTTAGATTATGTTTCGGTATCTTTCTCTCTTTTCAACCCCCCCCCATTATATATATATATATATATATATATATATATATATATTAGCAAATGTACTAGAATAAATGAGAGATGCATCAAAGGGAGCTATCCCTTATCTAGAGACTCTCCCCTCAGTTTTGCCAGACCCACAGGTAAGAGAGGAGTTTCCATTGTGCTGTGTGGAAGATAGGAGCTCAGCCTCCTGTTAAGGGTGCAATCCACAACATCAACAAGAAGCTTAGAGAGAGATCTCAAAAGTTGATCTACCGAGTCCCTCTCATAGAGACCTTGTTATAGTTGGATATGTTCTTCAAAAATTATTAAGGGACCTAATACACCTACGTATCAATCCTTAGAGATGGTTTATAATCTTAACAAAGAAGATATGATCTTTTATAAGATATTCATGAAGTTGGCGAGTTGTTATCTCAAAAGTTGTTCTACCAAGTCCCTCTCATAGACACCTTGTTATAGTTGCATATGTTCTTCAAAAATTATTAAGGGACCTAATACACGTACGTATCAATCATTAGAGATGGTTTATAAGATTAACAAAGAAGATATGATCTTCTATAGTACATCTATGAAGTTGATAAGTTGTTATGGTTGTCTTCAAGTAAGGATTTGGTATTGTGTAAGAGATAGTCTTGTCTTCATTGTACTCTTTAGGTTCAATCCAACTTTAACAAGAATTATTTGGTGCTACAGACAAGGATTAATATTAGAAGATGTATAGTCTTAAGTCTCACTCTCACAAGGTGAAAGAAGTATTGAAGATCCAAGAAGGGCGTAGGAGGATTTCAAGGAGGTAAAGATGTGTCAAATTAGTAACTTGTAACTTCAACATCTAAGAAGAGGTAGTTTCAAGTGAAAAAGGATGATTCATAGGAATTGAAGGGCCATTTATATGACACTTTTGATGAGATCATCATCAAACCAAGCAACACATGTTGAGGAAAAATAATTGGACTATTTCTTCACCTTTTTTTGGCTTTGTGACTGATTTGATGATGGATGGCATTCATCATGGACTCTTGACACGTCCTCTTTCTCTCTCTTCTCCTATCTTCTATAAATTTGGCATTAAATTGCAATGTATGGATACTCAAGCTGAGTATGGCAAAGCCCTACTCAAATCAACACTTGATATTGCCTTTTGGAATGAGTAACAAGTTGGTGTTAATCTTCTACAAGGTTGATTTTTATTGTATACTTGTGATTATGCACGATTGACAGTGGTAGTGTCCTAACTACCTTTATTGTGTTCTCTCACCCTTCCCTCTTTGCAAGTAAGTTGGCTCTTTACAGGTCACATGAAGTGTTATAGATAGTTGTGTGGGCAATTAGATGTGGAAATTTTCCATTAGTGTTGATTTAATTCACCTCTTTGTTATCCCTCCTAATTTATACATTTGTCAATACCTCCATGTTGAAACACTGATGTAAGGAGAACCTCGAGTTAGAGTTGCATGGTCCAATCATTCTTGCCTCACTTCATAAGTGCATAAGCAAGTGGAGGTCAAGATTTTGGTGCATCACCTCTCTTTAATTTCAGTTTTCTCTTTCTCTCTTCCTTGCCAATTAAGTGGGTTAGTGTTAGTTTTAGGTGTTTTATGAAGGGAGCCAGCCCTCTCTGGAGATTCTCTCTTGTCATAAGTCACCCACAACCTTATAGAGATCTCATTGTGTCAATTGGGTGAAGAGGTCCTAAAACAAGCCTCTTCAAGGGTGCAAATCAAAGTAACAATAAAGCCATTTTCCATAACTTTTTTTCAAAATTAAAAATATAGAGCCAAGGGTGTATGATTGAAACCTTCTCATGTCTTGAATTGATTCCTACTTTACATTAGAAGAATAAAATGTATTTAATTCTTTAATACATCTATACACAATAAACAACTTGATTTTGACACATAATAAACACATGTTGAAGTTGATAGGTGTGTCACTTGCATGTAACAATACAGAGCATACATGATGAAATATCTCAGTAGGACCCGATGAGGATGAATTAGAGGGGGGAGTCATTTTGTGAAAGGGACAAGAAGTTATGCTCATATCCAATTTATGTGTTGCAACTAGGTTGGTAAATGACACTCTTAAGGCAATTGTTTATAGACTCTGGCACAAACTTTTCATAATTGCCAATGTTTGTGGTCGTCAAATTTAGAAACTACAATAGCCCAACATGGGATGCAAACAATCCATAATGTGTAATAGTTATAATTATCACTCATGAATGTTGTAATCAACCTCCCTTGAAGATGGCATGAGCTCTAATAATATAAAAATTATAAAGCCTAACATTACAAAAGGAAATAATTGACATTTGAAACATTTTATTTTAATCACAATAGTCTGATCACTAAATGACCTTTGCATCTCCCCCAATGCAAGATGTGTATGTTTAAAACCCAAAAATAGGAGTAATGACTACTTCCTATATCACCACCAAAAAATTTCTCCCCTTCCCTCTAAAGATTTTTCTCATTATTATAATATCTTTTAGGTAGGGTCCCATTTTAAGAGCTAGCTAATTAAATTTAAAGGGGTATTGTTGAGAAATTATCGAAATATTTTTCACTATTATTGGTCCCATGATTCTATAAATTATATGCAATACATGCTACTGATAAAAAATAACAATACTTTAATAAAAAAAATTGTTAAAAAAAATAAAATAAAATTGATTAGATATAAATTTATAGTTAGCAAATAAATCAAAGGAGCAATGATGCAAATCTTGAACAGCGAACTACTTCCCACTCCCAATAGTTTCTTCCTAAACAAGAGTTACTCCTTATTTTAAGGCGTAGATATATTTTTAAGAGTTTTTAAAAATTTGAATGGTACATGTGACCACTCTAAGAAAAATTATAGACATGGTAACCTCGAGCATGGGACCTCTATGTTAGTTCTATTTATGTCTCTCACCATACAATAGTTTTGTCATTGTATTTGTCCCCCTCAATGTGATCACACAAACTATTTTTGATGAGTTGGTAATTTTGTAATTTCTTACATTTTATTTGACACAAATTCATTTTTGGTAGTCCATTATTCATTTATTTCTCCCATATCTCTATTGGTGTGCCCATTCCACCTTCGGGAATGTGTCTAAATATTTATCTTATTACAGAAATGACAATAATTTTGAATTAAATAGTTATTTCATAACAATAACTATAGCTCATTTATTGTCACCATATTTTGATTGACATGTGAGGTTTCCCCTCAAAACTCAGTCCTCCAATTGAGAAACCACCAATTGAGGGAAAACCTAAAAAGAAACTCTAACAAGCCCTTCTTGACATGAAAATAAGTTGAAGTGTGTTGAATTATAAATTATGGGGCCACATTTATCCCATATGTACTTTAAACTTTCCAAAGCACTATCCAAACATACATTAAATGACAAAATGAGTTTGAAAAGGTTGTGAACAATTTTAAATTTATTGTCCAAGTAACAAACCAAAGTCACACATATAATTATTATGTGTGTATATTTCATTATGTGATATGCACCCTTTACACATACATTGTATATATCTCCCATAAATTAATTACAAGTGCTTACCATATACACATTACTGATAGTCAAAACCTTAGAAAAATGTTTAGTCAAATTTTTAGAAGGCCCAACCTATGATGCTCAAACATTGTCTCCTCTATTAGAGATAATTCACACATTCCTACTTCAACTTTAGGATACATAGTTGTTACATGTGTTGTTTACTGTAATCACATCAAGCCATAATAGAGTACCTATAGACACGACCCTTGCAAGTACAATAGCTTCGTGCACCATTTTATAACAATATCTACCAAATGAGACATAAACACAGACATCATTTATTTTAATTGCAGAGATCAAATCTTGTGTAACACCATAAATGTGCAAAACACCTAGGAGAATCTTAGTCCTCCCATCTCTAAATCTCAACTTCATTCTTCCTTTTCCTATGCTCGTGTGGGTTGAATTATCTCCTAGAAAGACATCATGACATTCATATTCTTCATATTCATATAACCCCTCCTTCCTAGGATTCATACGATGGGAAACACCATAATCAATCAACCATACATAACTACGTGAGTGCGATATTGTATATACAATATATAAATCTCCGTGTCCATCATTGGAAGACTATGCAGTATTTGAGGGTTTTCCCTTATCTTCATTTTTTATATACAATCCTTTTTGAAATTGCATGTATTTTTATGGTTCCAACATTTCCTCAAGGATCTCTGTGGAGTATTTGATCTACCCTTAGACTCAAGCACTTATCCCTAGTTTTTTGCTTGCCTTGTTCTTGTGAGTGGCCTTGCATGGTATAGGTGTCATCAATCTAATAACTTTCTGCATACTTTGACCTCATATTTTCTTATAATAGAGATACCATTACATCTTCTAACTTCACCTCTTATGTATTACTAGTGATAACCATCACCAAATTATCTGACAAGTATGGTAAAGAGCACAACAACGTGATACACCTCTATCCATCCTTCATTTTACCATCTACGGATTACAACTAGTCAACCACAATGTTGAAGGCATTCATGTGTTTTTCAATTGAGTTATCATCACTCATTCATAATGAGTACGACTTCCTTTCAAGAAAATTTTGTTTACTAACAACTTGGACTGGTATAACATGCCCAACTTTCCCCACATAAGCTTCATAGTCTTTTCAATTTATACATTTAGTAAAATTAAATCTGACAAACCTTGTTTGATAGATCTTCACACTTTCTTATTAACTTTATCCCCTCCTTTTGGTTTCATTCTAGTGGGTACAACATCAACACAAACTAAACTGATGACAATACCCAGAGGCATAACAAACAAACAAGAAGGACCCTAAATGTAGGGCCAAGGGTATACAAAATAGACTGACAACCAAAAGCCATAAGTTAATGGGAAATATTTCCCAAATAATATTCAATCCTACCCTTTTTGCCTTTCTTCTTATCAACCTCCTACAACACCCATTTTGTGGGATCCATCATGATTATCTAAAAATTAGAAGTCCAATATTTTGATGTTGTGTATGAAATTAGTACTTTTGAGTTTGCATGGGTCCATGGGTTTGACTTATTCGATTCACATACTCTCTTAACTCCCCTTAATGGAGTCCCATTCAAAATAATCCCCATATGGGTATTGTGATATTCTTCTCCTTCCATTGCAACAGTCATGTATTCTTCAAAATGGGTATCTGGTTCTCCATGTTTATTATTTTTTATCTATATTGAAAGTTGTACTTGCTCTACTAGATCATCATCTTAATCCACTACCTCTTGCTTTAGAAAACTCAATCATTTGGATGTTATTTTCACCCCTTTTTCTAGGAGGATGTGTTCTCACTTATGGACAAGTAGCTGGTACATGTCCTAAAAGTTTACATATATGACATTGAAATTTTTATATTATCATAATTTTATACCTGAATGTGTTGAAATTTCCCACGTCTGAGTATCACTTTATCCTATAGGCCCTTGCTAAGATTTATAACCCTTGTGTAGGTGCCCATGTAGTTTCTAATTTATTTGAAGTAAAATTAGAAATGTAGAGGGAGATGTTGAGGTGTTGTCAATGATGTCCCTAAGGTGGCCAAGAGTGTTCATGAGTTGATTTGTATGCATGGTTCTTAATGACAAAGTGTGCCTTAGTGAACATGCATGGACCTTGAAATGTTTGCTTGGTTAGGCAAGATAATGGATGTAAGTAATGTGTTAACCATGTTTAAAGGGTAATATGAGGGGTCAAGATTTATTTGGGTACTTGTAGAAGTGAAAGGAATTCATTAGAGTAGTCTTATGAAGGTCTAGGTTATCCTAGTCATCTTGGTAGATCTTCTTGTGTAAGCAGATTAATGATGTCAGCATTCGCACATGTGAAGGTGTTAAAAGAAAATGGTCACATGGGTTTGTTGAGATTTGTGCCTAGATAATGTGTTTTGAATTTAGTGTCTTGATGTGATGTCTATCAAAATTGATAGTAGTGAAAAGTTGGTCTCCCTGGCAGATTTCAATAGTTTCCATAGTCAAATTTACATTAAAAAGTGATCGTTGGAATTCAAATATATGAATTTACAAAGAAAAACCAGTACTCATTATTTTGCCTAAAAATTTTTAAGAAAAATGAATTTGATGATTGTATAAAAATCAAAGTGGTAGATAACTTCAAGGTAAGTCTAACAAAACTGGTTTGGAGGTTTGATTAGTCATACAACTACATTTATTACAGTCCAAAGTTGACCAAGGGTTTGACCTTCTTCTACAAGTGAACTGAGAAAGATGTTTGAGTTTTTATTGGTGGTGTTTGGATGTTTCAAGGTGAATTATCTATTGGAGAGTGTTGTAGACTCATCCAGGATCATCTGTATGGATTTTTAAGGTTTAACCAATCTATATTCAATATGAATAATTGCTTACAAGTTGACTTTTGGTTTGTTCATGGTGTTGTCATGTACAAGGCAAATGATCAATAGGTTTTACATATGAAGAGGTGTTTAGTGATGAATTTTATCATTTGAGGATGTATTAGGGGTCATGTGGTGTGGACCTATGTCCTTTAAAGTGGTCTTGTGTTCCTAGTTTTGCTCGATGAAGTGTTAAAAGGGTAGATAGGTCTCCATGGACTTAAAAGGGCTTTTTAGGCCTAATTGAAAGGTGTCGATGCTTAAAGGTAATGTATATAAGATATGGATGACCTATGTGGATGATTTTTATCTTATTCTAAGTGTAATATAAGCCTTAAGGGCTAAGGCATGCCTAATGGCCAACCAAGAAGGTGATGTTCATAAAGGTTCTATAAAGAGCATAATCAAATATGAAGGCTTCTAGAGTTCACAAGCAAATAAAAGAGAAGTGTGAGTGTGCTTAGTGGATGGATTGAACAACAGAGTAGTGTGAGAAATATGTCTAAGATCTATAAATCATATTTTTTATGTTATAATAGTGTTCTCATAGTGTTAAAGATTGAAGATGAGTGAAGAGGTGTAGAGTGATCCAAAAGGTTGTTTTGGATGGATTGCTTGTATGACAAGGCTTGAGAGAGTGTGAAGGGTTAAAGAGAGTTGTTATTCAATTTTTCTCCATCATATTAGAATATAATTAGAGCTCTAGAGGTGTTGACATTAGAAGGTGTTGTGTGAGTGTTCAACATCTAGTACATGTGGGTGTTTGTTCATGCATAGGGGTTGGTGCTCCTTGTGAAGTGGTTACTTAACTAAAGTATCTCATCTATAAATATTTTATAGGACTATAGTCCATTTGTTTCTAGACTTTAGAGTTGGTTTTATTCCCCATTGGGGTTTCCCACATAATAGATGTGTCATGAATTTTGATATTTCATAGTTTTCTTTGTTCATTGCAATAACTAGTTTATATGATTCATGAATGCCCTTCTTGAGTGGTTGAGAGTTTAAAGTTTTGGAATAAGAATTGAATTAATTGCATCACTAATTTACCCCCATTGATTTTACCTTTAACAATTGGAAGCATATCCATACATTATGTTCAAGTTTAACCACTTGAAGGTGATCAAAGGTACAATGGGTAGTCATCAAATAAAAAGTGGTTTCTCTAATAAACAAGCACATTTATTCAATGGTTCCAACTATGCTTTTTGAAGTGAAAAGATGAATACCTACATCATATCTCCAGGTTTTGATATTTGGTGATCTATTGTGGATGGGCATTCTACACCTCCTACTCCTCCAACTAGTGTAACTAACAAGAAGTTGAGTGAGAATGATTTTAAAGCTATGAATACTATCCTTTATGGCCTATTAGAGGCTAGGTTCACCAAGGTAATCCATTTCAAGCCTACCTAGAAAATCTGGGACAAATTGCAGATCGTCTATGAAGGAGATTCAAAGGTCAAACTGCCTAAATTACAGACCTACTGAAGGCAATTTGAATGTCTCAAAATGAAGGAAGAAATTACTATGGCATCTTATCTTCTAAGGGTTGATGAGGTGGTGAACGTGATCAGAGATCTTGGAAAGGAGATTAAAGAAGCTACTATAGCAAAAAAGGTATTAAGGTCTCTCACTCTCAAGCTTGAATCAAAAATTTATGCTATAGAAGAAAGTCATGATCTCACCAAGATGACGATGGATGAATTGCATGGCATCCTTATTGCCTATGAGATGAGAGTCAATGAGGACAAACCACTAAAGAAGGAAGCAAGTGATCAAGGAGATAAAAGGCAATAAGAGCAAATTAAGTCTTGAAGACTTTGATCTTAATGAAAGTAAACTCAAAGCCATGATTGCAAGAAAATTGAATATAGGATCAGGTGAGTATGAAGGGAAGCTTCCTTTTAGATGTTTTTCATGTGTTAAAGTTGGTCATTCATCAAAGTGTCCAGATAAAGGCAAGTCTGAACACACAGAAGCTCTTAAGGAATCTCATGAGGATAAATACAAAAAATCTAAGGGTCCTAGCAAGTACAAAAAGTTCTTCAACATGAGAAATGACAAGGAGTCATACAAAGGCAACAAGAGTCTTTAACATGAAGAAGATAGTAATTTTTATACTGGAGATGAAGGAAATACATCTGAAAGTGATGATTCATCTCATAATGAGAATAATGAGACATTATTCATGGCTCTTGATGATGATGAACGTGAATATTCTTTTAGTAGAGATCTCTTTGGTGGAGATAGCTTAGAAGAAGAAGATGAGAAAGTCACTCTTTAAGATAAATATCTGAATACCCTAGAAGAGATGAAGCTACTATTAGTCAAGAATAGAAAGCAAGCATCCTTGATCAAGTCCTATTAGGAGAAAATTGTCTTCTTTGAAGAAAGGTTGAGCAATGAAGTTAAAGATCATGATAAGATCACTCAACATCTTGAAACTCATGTTTGTATGCTTGTTGAAGAGATAAAGATTAAGAATGAAGAATTTGTCACATAAAAATTAGAGATGGAGGATTTGAAACTAGATCAAGCTATGATCCAGCTTGAAAGATATTAGAAATTTGAGAAAATTATAGTTGATCTTGATAACCTATTGAGCAATCAAAAGGTCTCTAATGACAATTAGGCTTAGGGTTCCATGAAGATGTTCAAAAGGATAACAAGATTGAGATGACAATAATGATAGATCAGGAGACTAATCATGCTAAGGAGAGCACTAGTACAGACAATAAGAATGACATTAAGCATAAGAAGGATAACTTCAAGAGCTACAAAAGTTCAAATCAAATCAAGCAACCCAATGAATTAAGGTATGATAACTCCTGTAATGGTTACTGTTATTCTTGTCATCAGTTTGGACATAGGATCATTGATTGCAAGAGAAAAACTCCTAGTAAAATATTTGAAAGGAATTATGAGCAAGACAATGACAAGCATGAACAACATCATCACTCAAGATAGTCAACAGGTCCACAAGGAAAACATGACATCTTGTGCTATATGTGTCAAGTGATTGGTTATATTGTAAGGTTTTGCAATGCCTACATTAGGAGACCAAATGATCATATGTATGAGCGGGATAATTAAAATTAAATAAGACATCATATGGACCATACACAATGTATGTAAAATCAGAGAAGCTTCATTTGTTTCAAGTGTTAAGAGACAGGTCACATAGCAAGGTTTTACGTGAATGGTCAGAACTCCACTTAGAAGAATGTCAATCTTAACATGAAGAAAATAAGCCATAATGAATGGAGAATCAATGAGGTGAATGAAAACCAAGTTCAAAATGGATTGTTTATCATGATAGAATATGGTACAAGTTCAAGTGTCAAAGAGCAAGCCTTATCTACCCAAGGGGACAAGAAGATCAAGTAAGATTATGAGTCAAAAGGTAAGAACACATTCAAAATCAATTTGATAATGAGACAGGATTACAAGTCAAGTGAGAGCATGGAAATGTGGGAGTCTCTTGAGTTTTAGGACCTTTAGTCTCTCTAAGACATGTGGGTGGCTCTACCTATGATTTTTAAGAGACATCTTTCATGTGTAGAAGAAAGTGTATGTGCTCTAGGTGATGTACAAGATGCCAATCAGTACAAAGGTATGTAGAGTTGTTGATTGGTCTTTAAGACCAATGCCATTTTGGTATAGAATAGATGATCTTATTATACCAAGAATTGTATTGATAATAAAATGTCATTAGTTAAGGGGGAGAAACAAGTTCATGAGCTTGCTCCATAGGTGTGTGATGGAAAGATTTAAGATTTGTGTTTCGGGACATTAGTCCTAAAGACAAGTTTTTGTCAAATTTTGATATCTTGTTTAGAAGGTCAAAACATGAATATTGAAGGTAAGGTTGATATGGAGTGTGGGTAGGACTTGTTCAAGTGTATTCTATGGGTTTAAATTTGCTCAGTTGGTCAAAAGAGTCATTTATGACAATTTGTTTAAATTGACTATTTTGCTCAGTATTCACTACCAAGTGTGAGCTTATCTCTTAAAATTGGTGTTTTTGAGGTCTATGAAGCTAACCAAGTATGGAGGCAAGTTGTATTTGACGTGTCCATGTGCAAAAGGTGTTTAAAAGATGTCAGCAGGCTTCCATGTTCATTCTAAGGTGTTTTGACATAGTGAATGTTATGTACACAGGGTCTACATGCACAATTTGACTAGTTTTGGGTGCCAAATGAAGATTGGTGAGTGTTCAAGTTAAATTTTTAGCATGTAAAGGTGTGTTGACCTCATACAAGTGTGCTCCAAGTGGTTTCAAGGTTTGAAGATCATTTGAGGGCAAGTTGAAGATTTTTGAAGGCTCTCAGGTATAATTGTCCTTGCTTAAGGGCTAGTAGGTCAAAAACCATTTCATGGTTCTATGGGTTTCAAAAGGATTCAAACCTCAAAAATTGGTTCATAAGTGTTTATTGTTCACCTACAAGTTTTAGGAGTTGATATTGATAGAAAGGTGGTAAGTTGACGTTATTTCTCTTTGATGCCTAGTTTTTGCACCATATGGGTTAATGGCCTTCCTAAATGAGTTGAGGTTTGAGGATACTTAATATATTTAAATGGCCAAAATGGTGCTCAAATTTTGTTTCAAAATCATTTTAAAGTGTATGGTTTGACCTATGATTGAGCTTTTGTGTAAATAGAGGGCTAATTGGCAGCTCAATTTGTGAAGGATATATGGTGCAGAGGAAGATTTGGATGATGAATATTAGCATGCATAAATGGGAATATGAGTGTACTCTAGATATTAAATTTCAATCCATAAGGGTTCATACATAGAAAGTTATGGGCTATGCAAGGTTTAGGTAGGGCTATAGGCCTCTTAACAAGGCTAGTGTGAAGAAGAGTGATTTTTGGTCATTTGCTTAAAAATACAAAGGTATGGTCATTATTGAATATGGTTCTTAGTTGTATTTATGCATCATATATGTTTGATAAATATCTTGAATGTCCACTCTTCATTATATGGGTGGCCTTGTGAGAGAACATTTGAAGGCAACTATGGAATCTCTTCATGGTTGGAGATGTTCTGAAGGTGTTCAATGGGTGCCCAAGTTTAGGTGACTTAGGGGGAGTCCCTCTCAGTCTTATCAATGTGTGATCACTCTTATTTGCTTCATACTTTTCATTTCTTGTTCATAGAGCAGTGCACAGTCAAATTAAAGTGTTGTTAGTGAGCAGGCTTAAGGTAGTCATGGTAAGGATTGGTATGCATAGTTATAGGGGACTTTATATCATATCTCATATTAGATACCTTTTTATTTTGGATTTGAAAACATTTATAGGTCCTCTAGATAATTAGGTAAGCCCACTTTATAATTGTGTCAAAGGGGGATAAAATGTTTGTAGAGGGAAAAGAGTATGTGCATAAGCGTTGTTGTTGGATTTGAAAACATTTACAAGTGTTAACATCAATTACAAAGAGGTATATTATTGAGGTGTTGTAATTTATGTCCCTAAGGTACCCAAGATTTTTCATGAGTTTATTTGTATGCATGGTTCTTAATGACAAAGTGTGCCTTAGTGAACATGCATGGACCTTGAAGTGTTTGCTTGGTAAGGCAAGATGATGGATGTCAGTGATATGTTGACCATGTTTGAAGGGTCATATGAGGGGATAAGAGTACTCGGGGTACTTTATAAAGTGATATGAATTCATTGGAGTAGTCTTTTGAAGTCTAGGTTATCCTAGTCATCTTGCCAAATCTTCCTGAGTAAGTAGATTGATGATGTTAACATTCGCACATGTGAAGGTGTCAGAAGAAAATGGTCACTTGGGTTTGTCGATATTTGTGTCTAGATAATGTGTTTTCAATTTCATGTCTTGACATGATATGTATGAAAATTTATTGTATTGCAAAGTTAGTCTCTGAAGTAGATTTCACTAGTTTCTATACTTTGTCAAATTTGCATTAAAAAGTGACCGACGAAATTCAAATATTTGAATTTACAAAGGAAAACCAGTCCTCATTGTTTTGCCTATAAATTTTGATGATGAATTAATTTGATGGTTGTATAAAATTAAAAGTGTTAGATAAATTAAAGGGAATTCCAATAAAAATGGTTTAAAGGTTTGATTGGTCGTACAACTACATTTATTACGGTCTAAAGTTGACTGAGGGTTTGACCTTCTAGAAGAAAGTGACACGAGAAGGATGTTTGAGTTTTAATTGATTGTGTTTGGATGTTTAAAGGTGAATTATCTATTGAAAAATGTTGTATAATCCCTTAGGATAATATTTATGGATTTTGGAGGTTTGACCAATCCATCTTCAGTATGAATAATTGCTTAGAAGTTGACTTTTGGTTCATTCATAGTGTTTTCATGCACAAGGCAAATGTTTTATAGGTTTTGCATATGCAGAGGTGTGTAGTGATGAATGTAATCATTTTAAGATGGATTGGGGGTCATGTGGCATTCACATATGTGTTTCAAAGTTGTCTTATGTTCATAGTTTTGCTCAATGAAGTGCTCAAACGCTGAATAGGTCTCCATGGTCCTAAAGGGGCTTCTTATGCCTAATTGAAAGGTGATGATG
Organism: Torreya grandis; assembly: GCA_037957365.1. Classification (NCBI taxonomy): domain Eukaryota; kingdom Viridiplantae; phylum Streptophyta; class Pinopsida; order Cupressales; family Taxaceae; genus Torreya; species Torreya grandis. The sequence goes on along the minus strand of JARHVA010004678.1, from coordinate 547,554 downwards.
CTTAAGGGTTATATATATATAATATGGATGACTTTGTTGATGATGTTGATCCTATTATAATTGTAATATAAGCCTTAAGGGTTAAGGCATTTCTAATGGCTAAACAAGAAGGTGATGTTCATAAAGGCTCTATAAAGAGCATAATAAAAAAGGTAGGTTTCTAAAGTTGACAAGCGAAGAAAAGAGAAGTGCGAGTGTGATTAGTGGATGGATTGAAGAATATAGTAGTGTGAGGAATATGTACATGACCTATAAGTCATATTTATGATTTTATAATGGCGTTCTTCCAGGGTTGAAGATTGAATATGAGTGAAGAGGTGTAGAGTGATCCAAAAGGTTGTTTTGGATGCATTACTTGTATGAGAAGGCTTGAGAGAATGTGAAGGGTTAAGGAGAGTTGATATTAACTATTTATCCCTCAAACTAGAAGGCAATCAAATCTCTAGAGGTTTTGATATCATAAGGTGTTTTGTGGGTGTTCAACATCTAGGATAAATGGGTGCTTGTTCATGCATAGGGGTTGGTGTTCGTTGTGAAGTTGGTGTTTCACGAAAGTCTCTTATTTGTAAATATTTTATAGTAATATAGTCCACTTATTTGTATACTTGAGAGTGTTTTTTATTTGACACAAGGGTTTCCCACATAATCCATGTGTCATGAGTTTTGATATTGCATAGTTTCATTTGTTAATTGCAATAACTAGTTTATATGCTTCATGAATGCTTGTATTGAGTGGTTGAGAGTTTGAAGTTTTGGAATTAGAATTGATTTAATTGCATCACTAATTCACCCCCTCCTCTCAGTGACTATACCTCTAACAGAAGATTGGGAAGCCAAACCCAAATTGGAATTTTAGAAAGTAAGAGAGAATTTGGATCAAATTATGAAAACATGTTTACATTATTTCTAAATTATATAACACCTAAGCCTTATACACTTGGTAAATTCATATCATGGATGTAACTTTAGCTTATATACCTCTCCCACCACCAAAAGACTCACATACATTATCTCTCTATACCTAATTTCCTATCTCGTAGTCTAACCTATATATTCTAATGACCTAGGCCTTATATCTTGCCCATAATGTTATAAACCTACTTATCTTCCACCTCTGTATGTTGTAGACTTGTACTTAATTTTTCACTTCTCAAACACTTGTGTCCTAGTCACGCACTACATTGATACAAGTGTCCTTACTTGATGTAAGCATCTAGTGCCCTAAAGTCATTCAATTTATAAATAAATGTATCTTAAATATTGGCCTAAGTGTTCTAATGCAAGATATTCTCCAAGAGGATTAATATAAATATAAGATCAACCCTCATTCATTCATATCCTATAGACTTGTTACCTACTCACAAGGCAACTTACCAAAATCATTCTATCAAACACTTGAGTAAGTAAAGCTTCCCTATTGTTTTCCTATTTCCATCGCATTCATTGGGACATCACATTTATAGGTCTAAAGTAACTGAAAGAGTAGCCCAAGAGTTATATTTTATAAGTTACAATATAGGTCACTGTTGTGCTTGCTTGTCATACATTGCATTATTCACACATGAGTCAACACATAGGGGAGAACTACATAAGTATGAGGCCTTTTTCAAAGTATTAGCTATGTACGTAGTGCTCATTGATAGAGGGGTTTTTAGGGTAGCTTGATATTAAGAGCCCATGAACCCATTTTTTCCATAGCTAATATGAAGATGAAGAACTAGGGTTTTATTATTTCAAAGGGAGCGACAATTCATGACCTAGATCTAAATGCACCAAAGTGAAGATGTTAAAAAATCCAGAAGCATCCAAGTGGTCACATATAGTTTCAGTAGGTATTTTGTACTAAAAACCTACATCTAATCCATATTTTAGCATCGATGCAATCATCTTAGGTCAATGTAAGTGTCCACAACTACAAAAGCACAATTTCTAAAATCATGCGACTATTCTAAAATCATGATTTAGCCCACTTTTTGCCTCTTCTAGACCCATATATGTATTAACATTAGAACCAACTAAACATCTATCTTTCATTGTAATATATAACATATTTATACTTTCTATATTTAGCATCTAAACATAATAAAATTAGTATATTTTCTATCTGAGTTTCACAAACATTGGCTTGATTTAGAGATAGTCTACCATCCTTGTACCCTAGACTAACTCTGCCCCCTTTAACCCTATACTCCCCATATCTAAATTTTAGGGTTAAACATTTTATGACTGTGATTATGAAACTCTCCAACTTTCTATCAAATAAGGGGTAAAAATTAATTACTCTTGTATCCTTCTAAATGCTAAGACATCTAATCTTGAATAATTGAATGGTGGTAGCTACCATCCCTATAATCAGATCCATGCTCATACCATTTCAAGAGATGTGTTGAGCCATCTCAAGGAAGATAAATATCCTTTTCTATTACTTCTCACCCCACCATCATATGATTATTGCCTCTGATATTTTATAAAATATGGATACAAAGGACAAGGGTTGGGCAATGACAAGTAAGGTGTAACCCACCCCATATCTTTAAAATATAATTCATATCGGCAAAGCTTAAGATTTTTTAAGAAAAATCCATGAGCCACTAATAAGGCACGTCATCTAATCATTCCCTTCATGCACATTCTACTGTAAACATGGGTGCATATGACCAAGATGCTCCTTCATACGATTGTCCAAAGTTCTAAAAAATACATAAATAAAATATGGCTGATTTAAAAATTGCTCATAAAGTGAATAATCCTTCAAATAAATTAATTCAAACTGCCACAATTCTAACATTCAAAATATTGTCCCACTTATGAAGGATGATGATTCTCTTTTCCTTGCATTTGATATTGAAAATTTTATAAAAGGTTAACCAGGATATCATGGCATCTTTACCAAGTATCTTTAAGTCACCAACAAGAGGAAAGCATTGCAAACTTAAAGTAAATAATCTCCCTACACATTTACACATGTATTTACAAGTTTGGGTTATGGCTACCACATCTCTATATGCATTTACACTAGGCACTTTTTCGTTATATCAAATGGAAGAAAACGTTGACCAAAATCAGCAAGGTTTTTCCTTTTCTTGTGAAGGTGAATTGATCCATATTCCAAATGATAGTATTGGTTCTTCTATTGCACATGGAAAACATGAGGAGGAACATGGTATGAACCTTTTTCACTTATCTAACCATGATTCAAACAATGCAAAGGATCCGAATTAAGGTTGTAAGGTTACACATATTCCAAAAAAAAATAAAAATAACTTCAAAAATCCAAAAGTACTTTTAGCATTTACACATTATATTAGCTCCTTGGGATATATGTTGTTGGTTCTATGTTGGTCGATGGCATATCAAAATTTCCTATATACACATGTTTTTCATGCATCTTTTGAGTGTGATTCAGGCATACACATATACATCATCTATGCACTTTAGATATTGGGATTTCCCTCTACTCATGTCACTGGGATGTTGGGGACATCTACCTCTATGATCATGACACATCTAGGTTATATTATTCTGTCATTTTACATTGTTGTGTTTGAGTGCATGCCTTTATTCATGTTTATATATTTCACAATGTACGTGATATGCTATGTACTCAATGTTTTTTGCTAACACATATCCAAGGACTAGTATGTTATGTTTAAGTTAGTTATTTATGCTTTCATGTGTGAACTTCCTTTGATGTCTTCCTTATTTGAGCATTTAACTTTGCTCCATTGTTTGTGCCCCCACGCTTCTATTTGGGTCTTTGACATTTGAATATGTCATTGCTTGTTGTATGTTAACATTTGAATATGTCATTTCTTTCTTTGTGGACATTTGACTAAGTCATGTTCCTCTAATTATGTGGTATTTGAACATGCCCCTGGTTTGAGGACCCCTTGGACCATTATCTCTTGATTTGCTATTGAGTGCTCTTGTGTGTGTGATTGTCAAGATTGTATTGTTACTATCAAGACATTGCCATGATTCACATCATGCATCTCAGGACTTGGTGTGATCACATACTTCACACTTCAATGATACATATACCTAGGCATGTTCCTTTTATATGCTACATGCCACATTCACATATTACATGGTTATCTTATCCTTTTGAGGTGAGATAATTAAAAATTGTTATCTTCCCTCACCTCAAAAGGGGGGCATACAAGTGGGGGCATGCCACATAGGCATGATTTCCACATTTATTATAGTTTTAGATCTAAAATGGGGGCATGTTTTGGAAACATGTTTTCCACACTTATTCAGTCCGCAACATACCCAAATTATAGTGAGGGCATGTTTTGGAAACATGTCCTCGACACTGACACTTATATTAGTTTTAAGATTTCTCCATATATAGCGAGGGCATGCTATGAAAATATGTTTTTCACACTTACACATGTTTGAATTGGCCAAATTACATAGTTATATGAATTCAAATACATATTGGTGGAAAAATTCTATACACTGGTACCATTTTTATGTACAATATCAACATGAGACATATCTAAGGTGCATATGCTATGTAATGTGTGCCTAATATTACAAAATCAAAATAGCTTCAGATTTAGAACAATTTTAGTGACTGTCATCACCCACCAGGTTGGACTTATATGGACTATATTAAGTGAATCTATTGTAATAGCTGGTTACTCATACAATCTTACCAAGTTTATAGGTTGGATTTGATTGTGTCCTCCAACCTCACGAGATTTATGATATGAGTTAACTTGGTTCACCTACACTCACAAGCTTATAAGGATGATTTGGTTGCATAGTTGAACTAATCTCAATTACCACGTTGCAATCCATCTTTTATACAAGGTTGGGGGCATGTGCCCTCCTCTCTCTCTCTCTCTCTAGATATATGCACTTTCTAGATTTATATTTGTCCTGATCTTAGTTTCAATGATTCATAATGATACATCATTCAAATGAAATTACCAAAATGTAAGATGATTGCATTGATACACAGGTGTAATCCTAAATATTTCTCTCTTTCAATTTCAATTATTTTAGTACTTTCAAATTTATATTATATGCATTGATTGTATGCTATAACATGCTCTTGGTTGCATATCAGTCACCATCAAAGCATTCAAGTTGGACTCAAGCAAAGAAAAGGTGTGTTATACACACCCAAGCAAACATTCATTTTCCTCTAAACTATAAATTTTGTTACTAAATTAGGGGGGGCACAAATGTAGACACTATTTCTAAATTATATAACACATCAATCTTATCAAATTGGTAAATACATATTATGGATGTACCTTCAGCTTCTAGACCTCTCTTGCCACTAAAATGTTTGCATTCGCTCTCTTTGGGCCTGATTGCTTATCTCTTAGTCCGAACTATGTATTTTGATGACCCAGGCCTCCTATCTTACCCAAAATGTTATAAACCTTCTTATCTTCCACCTCTACAAGTTCTAGATCTGTACCTATTTTTATGCTTCCTAGACATTTGCATCCTACTAAGATGCCCATGTTGATGTAAGTGTCCTTACTCAACGCAAGTATCCAGTGCCCTAAAATCATCTAATTTACCAATAAAACATATCCTAAAGGTCAGCCTAAGTGCTTTAATATGAGATATTGTCTAAAAGGATTGGTATGAATATAAGTTCAACCCTCATTCATTCATAACCTATACACTTCTTACATACTCAAAAGACAACTTACAAAAAACATTCTATCAAGCACTCAACTAATTAAAGTTTTCCTATTTTCTCCTATGTCCATCTCAGTCATAGGTACAAGACATCTATAGGTCTAAAGTATTGAAGGAGCAACCCAAGAGCTATATTTTGCAAGTTACAAGCTAGGTCACTATTGTACTTGATTATCACACACTACATGATTCACATACGAGCCAACACGTAGGAGAGAACTACATAAATTTGAGGCCCTGTTTAGAGTATTAGCTATGTAGGCAATGCTCATTGATGGAGAAGTCTTTGGGGTAGATCAACATTGCATACCTACTAATGCATTTTTACCATAGTTGATACAAAGATGAAGAACTAGGGTTTTACTATTTGAAAATGAACAATAGTCCATGACCCAGATCTAAATACACCAGAGTGAAGGCAAAAGAAAACCAAAAGCATCTACGTGGTTGCATCCAGTTTCAATAAGTATTCCATACTAGACACCTACTTCTAATATAGATAGTAGCTTTGATGTAATTGTCCCAGGTCGATGCAAGTATCTACAGCTATAAAATTCAAATTTATACAATCAATCATCTATTTTAAAATCTAGATCCAGTCCACTTTCTGCCTATTATAGACCTAAATATGTATTAGCATTTAAACCATCTAAGTATCTTGTTTTCATTGAAATATCTAACGTAGTTGTACTTTCTATATTTAACATTTTAGCATAATAAGTTTATTATACGTTATATCTGAGTTTCAAAAATAATTGGTTTGTTCTAAAGGTAGTCTACCATCCTTATGCCCTAGGATACCTATTCCCCTTTTAACCATATATTCCCTATATATAGATTTTAGGGTTAAACAAAACCATGGAGTGATGAAGAGCCCCACAGTTCACCAAAACCAAAGACCATCCTTAAAGACTCTTTGATAGGCTTCCTCATCAATAAGGTGAATAATGAAATAGCCTTTAGAGAAGATAGAGATCTCATCATGCTTTATCCATGTTGTATGTATCCATTGATACAAAACTGATGTGGTTGGCTAAAAACCATTAAATCTATAAATAAGTGCTTCTTTTTATAAGTTTGACTGGTAATGGGTCATAGTATCCCATTTAATATCTAATATTGGCACCACTTTCACATGTTCCATGATATAGGCATTTGGGATGGATGAAGGCTTTAATACACTTGGTTTGTTAGATCTAAATTTCACTGCTTTTTTAAAAGACACATGTTTAGAGTTAGATAACATCCATAAACCTAAAACTCTTCCACATAATTGCAATACCAAAAAGAAGATGGAATCCTTACCTATATTATATACCAATAGAGGAATATGATCCTCAAGTTGTTTGCCCTCATATAAAAGGTGTTGTTAATCTGCTAGAATCCCTTGTGTGTGTTCTAGTTTTGTCTTAAGATTAACCACATGATCTGTCAAATGTAACTAGAGATAAATGTTTTATGAAATAGGAATCAAACCGTTATCTACTATCCTATTTGTTTTTCATTAATTTTTTTGCATGCATTAAGTTTATTAAGCATTTTGCATGCCATAGTTTTGTCAAACATATGGCATACTACCTCAATCCTTAGGCATTAAAGTTGTCAAACAAATGTAGAATGATATAATCCTTCCATGCCCATGCCCTTGGGCTTCTTATCCTCTGCAATGAGCATCCATTGGGAAAAAAATAGGGCCTCTCCAAATTTGTTGCTCTACACACATACTATTATCATTGCATTCCAAGGCATAATATTCATGCGTGGCATTATTTGAAAGAGACCCATAACGTTCTCAACATCCCTATTTTGTGCATATCCTATAATAATTCCATTATAGATAGTCATATCTAACCCAGACACGTTCTCAAACCTAGAAAATGCCTCATCTAGTTACCCGTGCTGTAAATATCCTGCCATCATAGCATTCCAGGACACCACATCTCGACATGGAATTTTATCAAATACTTGGTCTGTATCCTTCATGCCAACACATTTTACATGCATATCCACAAGGGTGGAATTATAATTTAATTTTTAGTCTCCCTTACTCTGCCACAGTCTCACATTTTCTACATCAAAGAATTGGATTTGTTGAGTGCATTACATCCCTTACCTTCTCTTTATTGTAAGATATTTGAGAACAACGATAAGATATATAGGAGCTCTAATGCCTACTCACTCGACATATTTGCTTACCTTGATAAACATGGCAATATGATTGAAAATAAATTGAAGACCTACCTCGAAACTCCTCAAAATGACCTTCTTTCCCTCCATAATTTTTCCTCTACTTGCCATTTTCCCTCTAGTAATCTATTGCAGGGTCCTTATGTTATGTATATAGATTTTTAAAGGCAGAGTAGGTATATTGTGAATTTAGTTTGAAGTACACATTTACCATGGAGGATATTATTTTATAATATGTTTAGATTAATCTACAAAACATGTATTCAAATGTCAAATTATTTTATTATAAATGATTAAATGAAATATTTTAATGACATCCATGAGACTAAGTAGTTTACGAGACCAAAAGTAGTAACAAGAGCAATAAAATACCATTCCTTAAACTTACACGACAAATGGAAATAATTGGAATGAAATTACTTAGATGATTCACAACAATAAAATTATATATCTCAAAATAAAGAATAGAATAAGCTAATCCAGAATAATAATTGGTGAAAGAGCAAAATACTTGAATATTATGACTGAGACACTTCAAGGGGGTAACCTCCACAACAATGTAATAAGAACAAAATTAACAATGTGATGTTAAAAGAATAACCACTACCTCCTTTACATACTCTACTTAGCCATGGTTATTCTATAGGCTGACTGTACTAAGAACATCGAGAAATACAACAAGATAATATGAATGTGTGTAAGCCACAAGTCAGCCACACATATCCGTAACTTCCATTTGATCAGATATTCCTTAATGGATCTATCCAAAGTCACTTAGTGCATGTGTGAAGGATCTCTTTAGGCTCTAGAATGACTCAACCTTCTTCATACAATTTAAGTGACTCAGTTTGAGTGAAAACTTTATGCCCGATTACCTTCTTCAGGTAATATACGTGGAATACTTAATGTATGCAAGTGGACGGGGGTATTCCATCTTATAATCCACACTACCAATTTTATACAAGGTTTGATTAGGGCCATAATACTCAGGTGACAACTTGTTATTCTTTTTTTGTTGCTTCATAGACATCTACTTATATGGATCCAAACATACAAAAACCCAATCACCTATGTCAAAATGTTTCTCACTATAGTGTTGATCTTCTTGCTGCTTCATTCTATTTTTTGCCATTGATAAATTCTCTTGCAAACTGACTAGTACCTCCTATTGATGGTGAATTTGTTCCTCAATAGCTCAAACATTAGGATGCATTGTCAAAGCTAAAGTGATGAATGGGGGGTGGTACCCATACAATGCCATGAAGGGAGACATCTTGGAAAAAGTGTGAAAATAAGTGTTATAACACCATTAAACAAGTGGCAACCAATAAACCCATTTGTTTAGTTTGTTAGAAACAAAACAATGAAGATACCCTTCTTGGCATTTGTTGATTACCTCTGTTTGTCCGTCAAATTGAGGATGATAGGATGAGATGAGCCAACTGGGTGCCCAAATACGTAAATAATTTAGTTCAAAAATTAATAATAAATATGGGATCTAAGTCACTTCAATTATCTTTGGAATAACATTCAATTTATGAATTGTTTTGAGAAAAGTAGAAGCTACTGTACTAACAATAAATGGTTGCGATAAGAAACAAAAATGCGCATACTTGGTTTATCGGTCCACAACTAGCATGATAATATTTTAACCCTCAGAAAATGGTAATCCAATAATGAAATCCATGGAAATCTCCACCCAACATTGGTTGGGGACCGATAAAGGCTACCAAATCCCTAGGGTCTTAATGGTTTTGCCTTTATCTTGTTGCCATACCATGCATTCAGCCACATATTTCTAGACATCCTCCTTGAGTCCTACCCCAACAAAATCTTGCTTGATTCTATTATATGTTTTCAAAAATCCTGAGTTACCTCCCAATGGAGATGCATGAAGTTCCTAAAGGATTTTATGTTTGAGGAGAGAATGCTTACAAGGTATAATCTATCTTTATACCATAATGCATTCCTCATCCATGTAATTTTTTCAACTCCCCCATAACCTTGCTGAAGATTTTGAATCAAATCACGGGTAACATTGTCATTCTCCCATTTTGATATTGCTTCCTCTAGCCAATCTACCTGTCAAACAATCATTACACATAATAATGCCTCAACTAATTCATCCGTCTTGGATAGTGCATATGACACCACATTCTCTTTTCCTTTCTTATAAACAATTTTAAAATCATAGCTTAACATTTAAGTCACCCATTTTTTTTGTGATTTAGATGATAATCATTGTTTTAAAAAGTACTCGAGGCTATAATGACTAGTCTTTACTTGAAAGTGACGACCCTTCATATAAGGTCTCCATTGCTTAACTGCATGCATAATAGCCATCATATCTTTTTCATAGATTGGTTTGAGCCTATTTTTTACCTTCAATTGGTGACTTTCAAATGTTAGTGGTCTACCATCTTGCATGAGTATAACCCCTATGCCATATTCTGATGCGTCACACTCCACAACAAAAGTTAAAAAAATTAGGAGTAGATAAAATTGGAGTTGTGCACACAGTCATTTTCAATTATTCAAATGCCTTGGTAGCTAAATTTGTCCATTATAAGGAGTCTTTCTTCAACAAATAGGTGAGTGTGGCTACAATACTACCATAAATTTTTACAAACCTATGATAACAACCAGTTAGCCCCAGGAATCCTCGGAGGTTCTTAAGTGTCTTGGGAACTTGCCACTCCATCATCTCTTAGATTTTTTTAGGATAAACTTTCACTCATTTATGTGAAACAATATGACCCAAGTAATCCACCTCTTAGACACCAAAAACACATTTAGAAGGTATGACATAAAGTTGATGTTGTTTCAAAACTAAAAATACACGTTTCACATGCTTCAAATGGTCTTCCCAATTTTTACTATAGATGAGGATATCAACAAAAAACACCACTACAAATTTTCTCAAAAAGGGCTTAAAAACAATATCCATCAAACTCTAAAATGTAGATGGTGAATTTGTGAGGCTAAAAGGCATGACCATAAATTCATAATGGCCTTCATGAGTTCTGAATGTTGTTTTAGGTATGTCCTCATTGTGGATTTAAATATGATGATACCTCAAATGAAGATCCAACTTGGTAAAATAAACAACACCATGTAATTCATCTAATAAATCATCAATTACTAGAATAGTAAACTTATCTTTGATGATGTACTTCTTGAGTTCTTTGTAGTCTGGCCACATCCTCCAAGTGTCATCCTTTTTTTGCACCATGACCATCGAGAGAGGAATATTTGTTTTGACCATGTTGGGTGATTCCTTCCTCTAACATCTCCTTTGCCATCTTTTCAATTTCACTCTTCTGGGCATAGGGATACCTATAGGGTCTAATGTTGGGTGGTGTACTTATTATAATGAGCTTGATGGCATGATCATGTGTGCGGCTTGGAGGAAGTCTTTTTGGCATGTCACCAAAAACAACATAATGGTCATCTAACATTCTTTATAAATCAAAATGTGTGGAGTCATTGGTTAGTTGAATCTCTAAGAAAAATAAATGTGCCACAAATCTCTCAACACCTTTTCAGATAATTTTCATCATTTGATGGGAACTAACTAATTGTGGAGATTTAACCCATAATCCACGCAGTTCGAAGGTCATCCTTTTTGAATGGAACCTCATAAACAATTCATGGAAATTCATCTCAATAGTGCCTAAAGTGGTAAGCCACTGCACTCCCAAATTAATCCCAACTCCTCCCATGGGAATAACAAACACAGGGGAATCTAATAAGTCACCCACATCAAGCTTAATGTTATGGCATTTTCTTGAACAGTTGACGGTACCACCATCTATAATCATGACCTAAAATTCTAGAGTTGGGTAAATTAAATAATTCAAACGAGTAGCCAACTTATTTTTGATGAAGTTATGTTTACTCTTAGAGTCAGTCAACACAATCACCTTTTATTTTTTTAGGAAACCCGCCACCTTGAGAATTCGAGGAGTACTAATGCCAGAAAGTGCAGCATAGGAAATAGTAGGTTGAGAATTTTCAAATTCATCCTTAGGTGCTTCCAAACCTGCACCTGAATCCTCATCATCTTTGTCCTCCTCATCGATGCCTTTAATGTAAAACAACTTTTTAACATATCGATGTCCTTTTCTACATTTGCTATCACAAACAAAACATAAACCTTTTGCATGCTTTTCTTCTCAGTTTGTTGAGGGGTCAATCTGGTAGGATGTAAAAATGATGATGTTAGGAAAGTGTGTTCATAAACATTAGTGAAAGGTCTTTGTTTGATCAACTCTTTTTCCTCAACCATGCATTCCCTTGGTATGGATTTAGATACATTATTTGGATGAATCATGCAAACTTCCAATTGGATGTTATATTTGAGGCCACCCAAAAATAGGTCAATTAGATTTTACTCAGTGATGTCCATCACACATAAGGAGAGATTTTGAAATTGATGAATTTAATCCTTTACAGTCCCAGTTTAACATTGCTCGGCTAGCTGGCTGAAGTAGTTTTCAGAGACATTGTTGTGATAATGGAGTTGTAACTCCTCAAAAAATATTGACCATGAAACTGGGATACCCTTCTTTTTATTTTGAGCATACAACACGTCATACCAAATGAACTACTTAGGTTTCAGATATAGAGAGGCCATGACCACCTTTTGTGAACAAGGAGTTTGAGGTAGATTGAAAATAAATTTTTAATTTGAGTAAGCCATGTGAATAAAGCCTTACCATCAAACTTGTGCAAGTCCACTTTTGGAAACATCGACTTTGGGCCCAGATTGGTGCTAGAATTGTTTAGATTGGGAAACCCAAACTAGAGTCATGGAGAGTTATTTTGCAAAGGGTGAGCTACCTGGTTGGCCAATTGCCTAGTTATTTGTTATAGTTAATCCTACAAGCCATTCATCTCACCTTACATCCCCATGACTTCCCCTTGAACTACATGGAGATCATCTTTCTGCACCATGCCATTTAACTTTGATTGAAGGTGTTGAATTGCCTCTGAGATACTCAAATCTAAAGTTTAGGACTCCATGTCATCCTGATGAAGAGTTTTGGGCATTTGTTGCCTTTTTTCACATCTACGAGTGTTAGGCACAGCCATGTAAAAACCATGGGAGGGTTGTAACCTAGGAAAAAAATGTATTAGTGGATGATATTGTTATGGTTGCCTTGTTAAGATGAATCCAATGACTGTTAATGTGCACAAAGGTGAAAATTTTTAGCCCAAAAAGGTGTATTAGTGGACCATTGCGATCATCTCGTAAAGATGAATCCAATGACTACTAATCTGCACAAGGTAAAAAAATCCATACTTCAATTCAATTCTTCTCGGATCACAAGTTATGTTTTTTCGACCTTCTATTGCTCAGATGTCAGATCGAAAAAAAGTTACATCGCATAAACTTGCCCAAATCGAAGCTCTGATACCACTTGTAATGAAATTGCTTAAATGATTTACAATAATAGAATTATATATCACATAATTAAGAACAAAATAAACAAATCCACAACAACAACTGGTAAAATAGCAGAATACTTGAATATTATGACTGAGCCTCTTTTTGGACGCCAACCTCCACAACAATGTAATATGAACATAATTCTCAATATGATGCTAAAAGACTAACCACTACCTCCTATATATACTCTACTTAGCCATGATTATTCTATAGGCTGACTAAAAATATCGAGAAATATAATAATATAATATGAAGGTGTGTAAACCACAAGTCAACTACACATATCCCTAGATGCACTATAGGTTAAGGGTAATAATAATAACACACATGTTTCACAAGACTAACCTGAGTGAAAATATAAGACCACATGGCATAACTAGTGCATTACCAATACAACTCATTTTAAACTTTTTTTCGACAAGTACTAAAGCCACACCATGACACTTATTTTTAAATTCAAACACATTATATATTATTATGCATTTTATTTATTAAAAAAATAAAGTTACAAACTCAAAGTCTATGTAACCTAATTTATTAATAAAACCAAGACTTAAAAATAAATGTGTTGGCTTACATGCGCAGTTTGCATTTATTCACTTATCATGTATACTATTCCATATAAACCTATGCGTATTTTGGGTTTTATGTCAATTCTTTAACAATTTTTTATTCATCTTCAAAATCAATCTTGTAGATGTCGACTCTTTGGAATAGAGCCCAAGAATGGTCATATTACACACAAGATAGAGATCACATAAATGAACTACAACGGTTTCGTTACTAGGGTTGGAAAGATATCATCAATAAATGTAAAAGGGAAAGAAGACACCTCATGGATACTCATCGATATTTTCTTCCCTTAAATCAAAAAACATTTCCTATAATAGCCCATGCAATTCACCAATCTCAAACCATCGCTAGACAACCTTCTACACTTGGCCTCATATATTCCCTTGGAACACTTTATCTTACATCCACACACACAATTATTCAATCCATTCATCTGGCTTCATTAAATGTACCCTAGTCCTCTGTGCATAGTGATATATACAAGACCATCATATGGAGTAACCTTTTGACACAACATTAACACAATTGTCACATTAGAAACAATTTTCCACCAACAAGGTTTTGACCCATGCCAAGTCACTTTTCATAACCTTTTATTCAATATTAGAATTACAGAGCTAAGGATGGAGGATTGGAACCTTTCTCATGTTTCAAGATGATTCCTAATTAACATTGGAAGAATAAGGTGCATTTAATTTTCCAATACATTTATACACAACAAACAACTTGGTTTTAACACATAATAAACACATGTTGAAGTTACAATGTGTCCCAATTGCACATAACAATGAAGAACATAATTGATAAAATAACTTAGTAGAACCCGATGATGATCAATTAAAGGACGCTTTGTGTAAGGGCCAAATAGTTATGCTCACATCTAATTTATGTGTTGTAGCTGAGTTGGTAAATGACACTTCTAAGCAAGTTCTAGAGATTACTTATAAACTTTGGCACAAAGTCCTCACAATTGTCAATGTTCATGGTTGTCAACTTCAGAAACTACATTGGCCCAACATGGGATGTGAATGATTAATAATGTATACCAGTTATACATCCCTTGTGAATGTTGTAAACAACTTCCCCTGAAGATGATATGAGCTCTAACAATACAAAAATCACAAGGCCTAGCAATACAAAAGGCAACATTTGACTTTTGAAACATTGATTGACAAGATTTATCGTTTACTACATTGCAAGAGTCCAATCACTAAATGAACTTCACACCTCCCCTATACAAGAGAACATTTTTTTTTGATGACCCAGGATTTCGATAATAGTCCCCCACGATTAATGAACCTTGTGGCCAACAGATAAAACTACATGAAAAACGAAAAATTTAAATTTAATAATTATTCTATAAAAATAACTAGAACATATTTTCATGAATACGATAATGAAACTTAGTGATGAGACTCGAATGATTCGCCAACTCCCACTCATGTACAATACCTCCCAGATCTCAAGGGATCAATCATCTTTATTTATATACAATTAATTGAATAAAAAGAACTCACCCTAATAAAATTAAAAAAACTAAACTAAACCTCAATCCCGATTATTTTAAAAAACTAAAACTTATTTAGTGCCACCATATATACTCAACTAGAGATGAAGTTCCCTCTCAAAGCTCATCCCTCCAATTGAGCAACCACCATTTTGGAAAAACCTAAAAAGAAACTTCACCTATTCGGACCTTTCCCTAACACAATAAATTGCTTTTATCGATGGATGGAGTACTTTCTTGTTGAACCATAAATTGCGGGGCCCACACTTATCCTACTCTTAACTTTCCAAAGCACTATCCAAATTCTAAGACAAGAAACCGAAAAACGAATTAAAAAAGGTGCGTGCAATTTCATCTTTGTTATCCGAGTGACGGATCGAAGACACGCAGCTAATTCTTCTGTGGATATATCATTCTGGGATCCGCACCCCCAGTATATATACATTGTATATATCTCCAATTAATTACAAGCGCTCGTCATATATGCAGTACTGACAGTCGAAACCCTAGCAAAATGTTCAGCCGGATTTTTGGAAGGCCTAAACAGGAACCCACGCCTCTTTCAACCCTCGACAAGCTCAATGAGGTGAATATTGTGATTTTTCCCTCCTAAAAATAAAATCAAACAGTTTTATGTATATATGTTTGGAAAGGAGGTATACATATAATATTGTTTTTCTCTCGTAAAATTTTAAACAGCTTTTTGTATATATATAAGGAAATGTTCTTCTCTTTGGAGGAATTCAGCTTGAAATTATTAGTATAAGCAACGTATAATTATAGTTGTATAGCCCTTGATTTCGTGATCTATGAAATCTCTGCATGTTTCGCATGATTTGATTATAATTTTGAGGTGTATTTCACTGGATGGTGAAGATTCGAATCCCATAAAGGGTTTTGGGAAGTATTGAGTTTTTTTGGTGTGGTAGCGGTCTACTTCTTTCTCCCTTGTGTTTTATTCATTTTTTGTAACTTCATAGTAGTCATGTAAAGAGAGAAAAGAAACATCGAAGGCAAACGATTGATTTAGGTCGATCAGGGGACAGCACAGTGAAGAATTATACAGAAAAAATAACAAAGAAAATATTTATATTGTATTTGCAAAATTTGATCTCGTTGTTTCTTCCTTCCTTTTTTTCTGTTTCCTTGAAATGAAATGATTAATTGTGTTCATGAGACTCAACTGTCTATGGGAATTGAGATGCTTTGTTGGTGTTAAGCCACACTCGGACCGAAGATGGACTGGTCCAAGAGAGACCAATAGCTCAGTGGTAGAGCACTCCAGCAGCGTATGGAAGGTCCTAGGTTCAAGTCCTAGCTGGTCCATGTCTGAACATGGTATCAGAGCCAGGCCCAGGCTAGGAGCCCCAAGCACACGAGAGGTGTGGCTTAAGGGTGGGGTGTTGGTGTTAAGCCACACTCGGACCGAAGATGGACTGGTCCAAGAGGGACCAGTAGCTCAGTGGTAGAGCACTCCAACATCGTATGGAAGGTCCTAGGTTCGAGTCCTAGCTGGTCCATGTCTCAACATGCTTCAGTTGTCTCAACCACCATGGGTGCTGACGTTCAGGACAATATTTCTTCCTTATGAAGGTTAGTTCTCTTCCCATTGTTTTGGAACAGTAATTCTTTTAGCTGCTTTATTTGTACCTCTTCAAAGAAATAGGGATGCATTTACACACTATGTCAGGCCTGGCTTGGATTTTTTTATGTTATTTTAAAATTTTAATTATTTTGTGGTTTTTTAAATTAGTTTTGTTGCGAATGAGTATTTTTTCTGATGGACGCCTTACTTTCATTGGCAAGTCAGTAGCTTAAGCCTTTGATAGATACAAAGTGCATATTCTTGTAGTAGCCATTCTTGACAAAGAAGAGAGAAAATGGTAAAGAAAGAGGATGGAGTTCAGATGATTAGGGGAAGATACTGTAGACAATGATCTGGAAAAACTTCCAAAAAAGATAAATAAAATGCACATATTGTAGTTTGAAAATTCAATTTTGTTTTGTTGTGGTCTTTCCTTTTCTTGCATTCTTGAATGTTTCATGTAAATTGCTAGAGAAATGGGGTTCCACGTTATTGGTTGCTATTTTTTTTTTTCTTTTTTTTGTTATGGTTATTGCTGAACAATGACCTTACTTTCCCATCAAAATTCACATGATACTTGCATCCAGACTCATTCAGGTGAGCTTTGCTTTGGAATCCAAGAAATTCCTAGTAACAAATTAATATGTTATAGTGATGCAGAAGGATCATAATAAAGAACACCTAAAAGTGTAAAGATAATTGCAGAATTGGAGTGTAAATAAAGTGAGAGCAGAGCATTACATAAATGTACTAGAGTGAACAAAATTCCTCTCAACTCTACTCTGTTGTGAAAGGTACATTTAATGATCCAGCATGTACATTTTTTGTTGGTGGTGGGAACATGTGTTTGATGGCAGTGAAAAAATTTGTCTTTATTATATTGGGTGCCCTGCCCCTTGACGCAGCTCTTCTGCAGCACAGGGGACGCAAGGGCCATTGACCCTTGTCTGTGCATGGGGTTGCCATCACTTGAGTCTGGTAGGAGGAAATAAAGGAAGACCAACCATAACTTCTCTTAAGGTAGTATGGGTCAGGCACATATTATCACTGTCACATTAACATGGGGAGTATACCTGGTGGGGTTTGAATCCGAATCATCAGCATGGAAATCACACTGCCTTTGGATCATGGTGTTTTGGATGGATTGGTAGACTAGATTAGTTCAATAGGAGGATATTTGAAACAAGGTGAAATCATGTCGTTAATAAAAAAATGATTAAATCTATGGAGTGTGATCAATGCATGTAATATGGCTCTTTTTCAGATCATGAAAAATAAACTTTTAGAGACGTCAAGCATCCGCAGCCCCTGTCAAAATTGCTATAAGTTATTTACGGATAAAAAACTGCATATAAATGTATAAAAATATCAATTTTTCGTATCGCACATTGTAAACCATAATCAAAATGAGTGATGAATTTTGATTACAACATAGAGCTTGGTATATAGATAACTGTTTATAAGCACATGAGGTTGGGAAGACCCAATTCAATTAAAAAATATAATAAACTAATTGTTTCCTAACCCAGGATGTGTCCTATCCTGTGTTTATGAAGGATAGGTCTCCAAGAATGGCGTAGGTCCAAACCCTCAACCTTATTCAAATTGTTGGGATGTTTTAAATTTTCAACAGCTTCCCTGAGTCAACTCTTCATGAAATGATGCCCCTTGTGATGACTTGTGCTTTGTCTATAAAAAATGGTATTTAGTTGAATGCAGTAGATGAGTTTCCCACTTGATTATGATGAAGATATTCAGAGTGCTCATCAATCCTCTTCTATGATGAAGATCTGCGGAGTGCTCATCAATCCTCTTCTACACATTTCACTGATGTATGGTCGACCACATGAGCAAGGGATGATGTAGACCTTGTTACTATTTCTTGGATAAACCAAATCCTTAAATGTCTTCAACATCTTTAGTGTATTCTGAGATAAGCAAGATGACTTGATATTCCTTCACTTTAATATTGTTGCAATTGTATTAGAAATTCACTCCATCCATGGTAAAAATGTCTTATTTTTTTATTTTTTGGGAGATGATCAGATTTTCCAGATTTATTCCCATATTATGCATGTCCTGCATGTTCAGATTGGTTTTCATAAATTGGCACAACTTCCATTCCTTGCCCATAGTGAATATCTATGTTGTTTGGGTATGGGTACGGGTACGGATACAGGGACGTCTTGGGTACGCGGGTACGTCATTTTTCAAAAACCTTGATTTGGATACGTCGTGGGTACGTCTGTATATATATATATATATATATATATGGTATATTACTCATTTTTTTAGAAAAACACTTGAAACTACATAGTATGAAAATATTTGTCTATAAATGATAAAACACTTAAAAATATATAATATTCATTCATTCATTACTTCAAAGACAAGATGTACATTCAAATCTAGAATAAATCATCTCGATTGCCCACAAAATCATGAATGCCACTCCCATTATTTTTCAACTTTATCATTTACTGACACTTTCTCTCACAAGGGCTTATCGGCACATTGAATCTCACGAGTGCATGCCTTAAGGGGTGCATAGGGAATGGGGTGGGATCGGCTTGTGGCACTTTGCGAGAGATATTCTCATACTATTCTATCACGCATACATCCCTTCATGCAGCCTTCATACCTCCTATGATGTCTCCTTGAAATCTTGAAACCCTGAAATATGGCTAAGTCTAAAACCTTGAAACCTTGGAATTTGACTAACTCTGAAATATGATAGGATCCTCCAAAACCTAGAATTTGCATTATAGCTCCTAGCGGTCCGAAACCCCTTTCAAACATCTTGAAAGTATATAAATAAAATATAACTTAAAGTATATGTAAACTTATACTTAAATGTTTATTTTATTTATATACTGTTGGGTTCGGACTGGATTTACATTTAGGGTTGCTTAGTTTTTAGGGTTTTTTTAAGGATTTTCTGATTTTTTTAAAAAAAAGTTTTCGCCATTTTTATGCTGGAATCCCTCGGGCATGCCCGGAGACGTCCCGCACACTCCCAGAGGCGTCCGTGGCCGTGCCAAACATTTTCGGCACGGCCACGGACGCCTCTGGGAGTGTGCGGGACGTCCTCGTGTTGGAGGCGTCTCCGAACAGGAGGCGCCAGGGGGGAGGGCGTAACTCTGCAACGTAGCTGAATATCAATGGTTTCTATCATTTGCTATATTATGTTAGAAAACCTGGTTTTATTAGTCTTGTTGCACTGTTTGAAGTGTGAATTTTATCGAAGTTGTTATCTATTCTAGATTGTGAATATTATTTCTATTATGTACAAATCTGTTTTTGTCCTGTAAGGTAGAGTTCTGGGGCAGGATTAACTGAGGAGAATTTGCTCCTTACTTATTTTATGCCAAAGCTTAATAATTGTTGTCTTTGAACGAACAAGTAGATCTTAAAACTGGTTAATCCACCTTTTTATAATCTTTGTTGATTGTTGCTTCCAACAGTTTTTTATACTATTTAGAAGAATTAGGATAGTTTCATGCATTGTCAAATTTTGTGGAGCTTGTAGACCCTTGAGATGCTGGAGAAAAAAGAAGGAGTCTTGCAAAAGAAAATTGCAGCCGAGATTGACAAAGCCAAGGAGTTTACACGGGCAAAGAATAAAAAAGGTATAACCAGTTATCATATTTTAGTGTGCTGTCATCCTATTTTGAGGTAAATTTGCTTTCTTGTAACCTGAAATCACCATTTTCTATCAACGTTGCAGATGTAATTTCTACAATTAGATTCAAAGATAAAGAAAAAGTTCCATCTCCTTAATTGATTGAAGCTGCTTGAAATTAGAAAGTCAATTAAGAAAGCCGTCTTTTCAGTCTTAATATCTGACTAGTTTTGTAGCCTTTTTTATTTAGTTTAATGTCTAACTAGTTGTCTCCATTAATTCTAACTAGCTGTCGACCTTTTATTTGCAATCAGTTAGCTGTTTGAATAAAATTATATGTAATCACGATGCAGTGAAATTTTTAATCCAACATGTATAGAAAACTGGTATGATGTCTAAGTCATCACATATTTTGTGTGTATATCATTTATGCTAATCCTGAAAATGTATTTTGTAATTCCTTTCACTCTTAACTAATTGAGAATGCACCCTTTCATCATACTTGGGATTCAAAACTTAGCCCTGGCCCCGCCGTATAAAACTTTTATAGGAAAAATAGGATGCATATTAAAATAATACCTATATGTACATTCCAGACAACAAATTCCACTTTAACAAAAGCTGTTACCAGGACCAAGCACAAATAATAGCAAGATATGACATAGGCTATTAAAATAAAAAAAGCGTTTCTTTAAACTGATTTTGTGTCTTTATAATAATTGAAATACCAAGACCAGGATTTACTGGACTAACTACCAACCATGTATAGGAAGACTAATATTAACCGTACTAACTACCAGCCATGTACGAGGGGTCCTTAAGAACTTAATCGTAGGGCTATTCATTGAACAAGAACATAAGAGAGATCAAACATGAGCAAATACTTACAGGTTCTTTCTTCATTATCCAGGCTCTCTTTCCTTTGTCTATTTGTACCCCCATTTCTTTATAGCCTTTGTTTTACACAGGCAGCGTGCATCATACTCCATTCTCCTTTTACTTATCCTACATTTCCCCCCTTTAGATTGACTTCTGTTTGGGGGAATAATTCTGCCTTTGTTTATCCTACTAAACTCTTCCCATTGCATAATGAAATAGAATTGATGTTTTAGATGGGTTTTAATACCTATAAACTACGAAGGCATCCTTCACATTTTGATGCAACCTCCTATGAGTTTGTGCCGTTTTGGAAGTTAATACTTGGATTCTATTAGGCTTGAACTTTATTGCCTAGGCACTATGCTGATTAATGATAATGCTAAACCCATAAAATTAATTAACTTTTCCAAGAGCCTAGAGAGAGAGGTTTTGAGGTTCGTAACAAACAGAAGCACTTTGTCCTCTATGGGGAAATTTTGCAATATAATTCTATGAATGCAAGATTGTTTTGTATAAAACAACTTTACATGCTACTCTTAGGAGAACTCTATGTTGTCCTTAGGCCAAATAGTTGGGTGAAATAGATGTTTTCAATTCAAACCTAGGGCATCAATTCATTTATTTTGTTTGTGAATTTTAAATATACTTTCTCAGTGGTTTGACCCTCATGTGCGTTTAGTTTTTTACACTGTATCAAGAAGATAACTGATAAGGTCATCCTTGCTTTTGTAGATAGATATTATACAATAGAATATGGAATGAAGGATACAATATTCAGAAATAAATTTTTTGGACAATTCTGAGGATCAGATTAAGAAATAGCATAAAGTACACACATAAATAATTATGCTAGAAAATGAATTAGTATGAAACAAGCTAATGTTCAATTCATTAAATTAGCAGTTACACCGAAATACAACAAATTGTGCCATAGAGGTTGGAGATGCCATTTGGTCCGTTTGCAAACATAGACTGAAGCTAAGGGCTCAAAGTGGTTAAGCAAATTCAACCTACTATAAAACGTGTATAAACATTTTATGATCAGGAGTTTAGGGGCAATCCGGTGGACAACGCATTAAATTGGTATATCTAAATGTGTTATGACATAAATGAAATTAAAGCAGATAATGTAGAGTATAATAATATTCATCAATGACCAAAATTTTTCAGTGGCACTCAAAAAGTACAGCCAATTATGTTGCTATAGAGAAATGTATGGAGAAAGAATGAAAGAAATTAATGCCCACATATGACCAGAGGAGGTCAATGAGACTTCAAAGAAATACAAGTTACAATAGAAAATACTAAAGTAAAAAGATCCCATTTCTTTCAAAAATTTGTATTCTAAAACAAGTTTCAGTAGAAAATACTAAGGTAAAAAGATCCCCTTGATTTCAAAAAGTTATACTCTAAAACAAGTTACAATAGAAAACGCTAAGGTAAAAAGATCCTCATGATTTCAAAAAGTTATACTCTAAAACAATGAAAACATACCCTGAAGAAGTGAACCCTAAATTGGCAAACACTAGCTATATAATCCAAGTACAAATGCAAATAGCCATGTTCGGAGAAGAACTCTTAAAGGAGTAGAGAGCCAATGTGGGACCAAAGATGGAGATTAGTGTTGTCACCATAGTTACCATGTTCGAAAAGTTCGGATGAGGGAAAAATTCAGAAGTTTGGGATTTTACAAAAAGTTCGGTTTGGTAAGTTTTGTAAATTTTAAAAAATATAGAGAGTAAATATATCATACGTTAAGAAAATACCACTTACACAAAAAAATAAATAACACGTAATTACAAAATAGATATATAACTATGTCATTTGGATATGGGCATGGGTACGACTCGGATACGTGGGTATGCCATTTTTCTAGAACCTTGATTTGGATACACCGTGGGTATATATATATATATATATATATATATATATATATATATATATATATATATATAAACAATGCATATTACTCAAATTTTTAGTAAAACACTTGAAAATAGTCTTTGTTCATTCATTGCTTCGGTACGTCTTATGAGGAGGGAGGGGGCTGCTTTTATAAGTTCTTATCAACGTTTTAGGGTTTACTAGCTTTTTAGGATTTTTTAATGTTTTATTGAGTTTTTTTTAATTTTTTTTGGCCAACTATCCCATGGCCCCATCGGAAATGCCAGGGCACCCCTGGAAGCATCCGGAACAGTGCTGGACATTTCTGACACTGTTACGAATGCCTCTAGGATTCCTTCGGGCATGCTTGGGACGTCCCTATACCGGAGGCATCGTGACGCAGGGGACATTAGGGAGGTGGGGGTGTTTCTTGCAACACAAATATATAATAAATAGATATGTTATAACAAACTTACAAAGACGATAATATTTAATAAATAAGCACATTATAAATAATAAACATGAAACATAAAGTTATAAAGAGATTAACAATTAAAATTTAACATCCATACTACACATTATCAAAACTTAGAAAATATATAAAAATATGTTGAATCACAATATTAGAAATAAATAACATGAAACTAATATAATAATAAGATTTTTTTAAAAATACTTTAAAAATAAATAACATATATTTTTTAATTTAAATAAATTAAAGAACAAAAAATCAACATATACAATATAAATAAATTTAAAAAAAAATAAATTTAAAAATTGAAAAATAAAAATAACATAAAAATAAAAATAAACGAAAATATGAAATATAAAGTAAGAAATATAAAATTCAAAATAAAAAATTAATAAATATAAAATAATAAAAATAAATAAATATTTAAAATACATTAACAAAAAAAAAAAGAAAACTTAAAAATATATTAAAAAAACATTAAAAATATAAAATTAAAAAAATTAAGAAACAAAAACCATTTAAAAAAATCTAAAAGTTCATGGAACGGATTGAGACTTTAAAATACTCTTCGTAGGCAATTATTTTGATCTATCCCATTCATTAACCTTTACTACTCACATTTAATGAAGAATTTCAGGGCATTTAAATAATTCCTTTCGCAACGTGAGTGGCATCTGAAGAAGGGTTTTAACCAAGGGTCTTTTTGTTTATGGAACAACAAATCATTTGTTTTGAAAGTTTCGAGAAGGGTTGCAGTCGATTCAATGGCAAATAATGCCAACAGTAATGTTAAATCTGTCTCATTGGAGGTCTCAAAACAAAATCCAACTCTTGTCTATTACTCACCGTGTCCTGGATTGATCCCCGCGTTTTACATTTACTTTGCTTGCATTTTACTTTTCCTTTTATCTGCGTTTAGGGTTTACCCAAAAAAATGACAAACCAAATTTGATCGAACTTGTTCATTCAGGCAGAAAAGTTCGGTTCAAACCGAACCTGCAGCAGGTTCAGACGAACATGGTAACTATGGTTGTCACACACCTATATCAAACCCTGAGCTAGAAAAATCGACTACATCATCATCTACCACCATGATAGGGCCAATACAAGTTTTAATAGTGCTAGGGGTCAAGGGGGCTAGGTTAGATAATCTTAGGAGGGAGTAGTGCACTTTCCAAGTACCACTCTTAATATCCAAGCCAATGATCTTTCAAAAATAAAAAGAAAGCTAGTAAGACACACCCGACCTATGGCTCGGGCTGTAGGAAAGGAGTAGACGGCCCTCGACATTGTGTACTAGCAAATCAAATTCCCCAAGAACCTATCCTAAAATCCAAGGTTGATGATCCTCTTAATACGCACTTGGCTCGCGGCCCGGGTTGTAGACAAGAAGCAAGTAGCCCTCAACATTGAAGAGTAGTGAATCCACAACATTCAGTTCGAGAATGAGACACCTGGGATACCAAAGTAGTAGCACATAGCGATGGACATTGGCTCATCGACGTGTCTTCCTTTTTCAATGTGAATTGAAAGTATCCAAAGGGTTTCATAACACTTCCAATGTTTGAGATGAGCTGAAAGGAGGCAACCAACTTGGCACCCCCAAGGGTCCCCGCAAAACCTGTAAAACCACAAAAAAGAAGTAAAAACAACTAAAAGAATGGAAAGACATACCCATTATAAAGAGATGCAAAATGCCTCTATTCTTAAACACATCGCTCATCTTTGCCTTCTATTGCTGTTTGCTGATGGGGCTTTTTGGAATGAGTGGAAAGGTTTCTGGGTCTCATTCTTGGCCATGGAAATTCACTCCTCTCAATAATGATTGTACGTGGGATACTATTTCCTTATATAATTGAAAATTCTTTCTATTCGGTTATATTTCGACATCGATAAATGGTATTTTAAATGGTTTGTGATCTATAAGTCTTTTGCATATGCATATTAATATAAATGTTGTATCTTGGCTATGTCGTGACCAAAATTTTCAAATAATTTGCCATATATGTATCAGGTACCTAACCTGCATTTGTGTATGCATTTGTATCCATGCATCTTAGCTTATTATATTTCTTAACTTGGAGAGTTTCACCCAAATCCTAAAACTTTTTTGGCAGAAATTTCCAAAAGAAGGGACCCAAACAACAATTTGCAGCGATGTAGCTTCCATACATTTTTTCAAAGTGCTATAATTAATTTTGAGAGATAGTTCGATTCCTTTAATTGTTCCTACAAGACCAAAATTTGTTCTCTAGCAACGAGGCCGCCATTTCAGTTTCCTTAAGAAAAACATAAGAATGCCATAGTATTTTTCCAAATTTTCAAATCCATTCATCTAGAAAAGATTTTTCAGGGGCTGAACTAAGAGCAATAAGGTATTCCCTGAGATTATTTAATCTCATCTCTTCCACATATGCCTCATCCTTATTAAGTAAAACCTGTGATAGTAGACTCACCTAAAACATTTCCTTGTGTGTTATTGCAACCCTTACAAACATTGTCCATCCTTATGTGCATCAATTTTAATGTTGTGCTTCAATCTATTTAAATGTTCCAACCTTTTTTGATTAACTTTGTCCACTGCAACACTTTGTGACAAATGCAGTGGATCTTATATATCATGCATTCAAATTCTACTTGGGTACTAAGAAATAAATGTGCACGGTTATTATCTACGCCGAATTTAGTATTCTTTATCCTTTATCCATTATTATTTATCCTGTATCGTGTAATCAAGTAACCTCCATTTCGACTTTCGCTGTTTTACCTATTTTACACCTTAGAGATATAAAATAATGGAAACTATGCACTAATTTAGATTATGGAAAATCAACAATAAAGATGATAATTTGAATTGAAACAAATTGATAGATATTGTGATTATTTAATTTAGAAATAACAAAACAAGAGAGGGTTAATTTACTTAGCTAATTTTGATTGCCTATTACTCACATAAGTTGTCACTGAATTCGGAATGCTTTGTATGTGCTTTGTCAACTGCTCAGATCAGAGATGACAGAAAACCTACATAGATTCTGCCAACAAAGTTAGACACCTGAAGTAACTGGCATTGTTAGGGCTTATCGACAACATTGTGGGGGTATGATACTTCTGGGAGCCATGCACTTGCAATTTGATCTTGTGTGCGTGCACCTCTTTGATTGTGTTGAAATGTCTATTTTTTGGCTCTTATCCAAAGCCTAATTATTCTTGTTTGACAACAAGATGCCCTTAAAAAGGGGTTAGTATTTTGGGTTGGATTGACCTTAACAACTTCTTGTTGAATCCTTGAGCTTTGCCTACATTCCAATACTTCAAAGAGGGTTCAAACTTCATGTGGTTCTCCCCATAGATTTCATAACTGGCGAGTACTCGTTGGTTACTTAGGTACTAGCCGAAAAAACATTGAAATGAATAACCGTTGCTCGAACTCCCCATATTTTTTTTATTGTCGGATTTTGCCTGCGGGCGAGTACTCACCGTGTACTCGCGAGTACCCCCCATGTACATGCGAGTACCCGACGAGTACTCGCTTGCAAGCCTAACACTTTCTTGTAGATTCTTGTTGTATTCGTGTGATGATGTGTTTTTTTACTTTATTTGTATTCGAATCTAATAGAAAACACTTTTCTAACATTTTACAGACTCATTTGATACATTATGGCTTTACGCAATTGTAATTTCTATAAAATTTATGTTTTTTTCAATAAATTTAAGTATTTTTTGCCTTTGTCAGCTATTTTTGGTTATTTGACCACCCTTGTCGAATACTCTCTGGTTATTCAAAATTTCCCCTTGGCAAGTACTCGTCGGTTACAGGTATGTATACTATGGTTCTCCGACTTATGTGTGTGTGAGAGACGTCTTGAACAATCTACAATGCAATGTTATCTTTTGATTTTCGACATTTGGCACCATGCAACTTTGACTTTGCGTATTCAAATTTGGTTCTATAGATTGCTCTTGGGCTTCTCCTTGAAATTCTGAGATGTGCGCATCTTTTGATAATGGTCCAAGAGAGTGGTAGGTGTTTTTTCAATGTTGCTAAGACTTGCCAAGTGAATGACAACCTTTGAGGTTATTTGTATTTATAGGCGACTCTTTAATAATTCCTGCTATAACCAACCCATGAAACTTGTCTAGGCCAACCTGATGGAGACTTCCCAATTTGAAAAATAGTCGTTGAGGGCGCCTGGACACTGCTGGCAAAGGGAGACACCTATGATAACTGACACTGTCTGTGTTTACTGGTATTGTTATGGAAGTGAAAAACAGAGATATAAAATTGGAAGATGTTCTGTTTAGGATTTTGAAGGGTCCCTATATAGACTCAATTGATCCTGAATAAATGTATCTGGCACATAGAAGTGTCTAAGACAACAGATGGGTAGATGGATAGAGGGAAAATGTGCATAAGAGTCAACTATATGTGCAATGTCCAAGTGTCTTAAAAGTATGTCAAAGTCGATGTTGCAAAAGTGCCAAAAACCATATTTAGGTGTCTAAAGATGTCCCCCCTTTAATCTAATATTGCAAATGCTAAATTAAAAGGATAAAAGAAGTGAATTTGATACACTGTGATAATCGCATTTGGTGTTGAAAGGTACAAACCAAATATATCATTTGCTTCACGTAAAACCTGTAGGAAACATGTGTACATTAATGTCTTTCTCACAAAAAGAACTCTGAAATACCCTGAATCATTGAAAAATTTGAAATAGAAAAGCTAAGGAATGAATACATTTGATAGTATGCGAACCAAGTTTCACTTGTTGAACTTGACTGGATAACCATAGGGTGATCATGCCCCAAAGAGATGTAATAGCTAAAACTGTGAGTTGAGGAGCGTAAATTCTCCAACTACCCATCTTGAAAGCATGGGCATGCCCCCAATTGTAGAAAGGTTGCTTGTGGGTGTGATAAATGTTACACCTTTATGTCTATGTCTCATATGTAACTTGTATGTCTTGCATTTAACTCATGTATATCGTGAAAAACATGTGCGTAGAAGATGGATATGTATTTCACCATGTATATGATAAATGACATCAAACAACTGTGTACTATCAAAGTAAGTTGTGTAAAGGTTTTGATTTTGTATTTTTGAATATTTGAATATATTTGCACTTATTAAAATATTGATGGAAATAGGAACTAAGTAAATGAAACAAAGGGTAAGGGGCAAGGTTGTGGAATAAAAGAATAGAAGGCATTTGAACATTTAATAGCATATGTCAATGCATAGTGTGCATTAAGTGTAGTACCAAAGCATGTCAAAAAGGAATGTTATATGCCTTTGCATGGTAAAGTCATGTCTCAAAGTAGTATATTAGGTACATGTCACTAGTGAGCAAGCGTCAATGTGTGAATGCTACAAGGTGTGTAGGCATAGAATATATGTGTTTGTGAAATTCAATGTGTGACATGACGAAAGGCAAGCATACATAGTCAATATGGAGAGTAGTATGTTGCATCGAGGTGTAACATGCCTCAAGGAATGGAAACTAAGACTAGACTCTTGTAAAGGCTGTATGTGCATATGTCATCGTAAGATAGCTAGTGTGAATGTCTAGATCGGGACAAGCAATCAAGAGGTACGAGCCAATGAAACACTATAATGAAGTCAAAGCCAAGTGCTAGAAGAATGATCTAAGCAAAAACATATGCATATGTTGATATATAAATTTGAAGAAATCAATATGTCAACTCAGGAGAAGATAATAAAGCAAGCAAATAGTAAGAAGCTATGTACAATAAACTATGTCGATGCTAACCTGTGATATCATCGAGTAGGTTACATAACGGTCATGGATCACCCAACATGGTGCCTATCTCTGGACATAATATTATATCAAATGTCCACATGTTATCATCACTAGAGTCATTGTACTTGGGTACCTTTTTTACCCTTTATGTGCCTTTTGTAAGTGTTTATGGTCAATCATTGCGTCTTTCACAATTTTACTTGTAAGTCCCAAATGTTACCTCATTTTATGATGCAATTTTGTTTGTTCTTGGATTCTTAGTTTGTTGTCGATCATTCTTTCTTTCTCATGGAATTTTTATCATGTTATTTTCAAATTTGAATGTAATGCATTGGTTGTAATCATCAATGCTAGCTCGCATTTACTCTAACTACTGTTGCCCAAGCGTAGCTTGAAATTGCTCTATAGTGGGCTTTACAAATATTAATGTGTACACAACTTTTGGCCCACAAGCAATCAGTAGTGTAATATGACCAATTGACCCTTCACAATACAAAGTATGTTTTAGTTCTTATGTTACGTGGCCTAATTGTTCTAAAATTGGATACTACATGTATTAGTGCCTTCTTTATCAGTCTCAACTTCTTGCCTATAGCCATCTTTTATGAATACTTAGATAGTCATTGGGTTCTTTTGTTGATGCTTGTGTGGCATGTATGATCTTTTCTCTTGTATTTTTCTTGAAGTTGTAGGCGGGGTGTTCATCCTAGGCATCGTTGTCTTTATTTATCTTGTTGTAATAATGCCTTGATTCTCAAGTTTCGCAAGTTTTTTTTGTAATGCATCACAATTATTCGTACCATGTCTAGTTATTTTATGGTAATTACAATAAGATCTTCCCTTTTATGTGATAGATTATCTATGGATTGATGCCTAATGGACAATAAAGTGATCAAGCTCTTGACAAGCAACATTTGTAATATAGTTCTTGGTTGGCTTTGTGAATTAGGTATTTGTAATATCGCATCAATGGTCATAGAAGGCGCTATAGAGGTGGCTGCGAATGACATATAGACCTTATTTCCATTGTGTGTTAAACTACTTGTGCTAGCGTTACCATGCAACCATTGTCTAATTTGATCAAGATTATCTAGTTCTTTTTGTTTGTGTTGTTTTCATCACTAGAAAGATTGTTTGTGCTACTTACAATATTTACATAGATTTGCTCTATTTATTCATTAGAATCATACCAAGATACATTATGGTCATTCCAATCAATATTGTTATCATCAACATGGTCTTGTATAATATTGTCATTGTCATGGTGAGAAGGGACAACATGACAAGAAGGATCTACCAATGATGTGTCTAAGTCACTTGTCTTTGTAGAGGTTTTTGAGATTATGGGAACAAAAGATGTGATTGACTGGGGCACACCTCTAAAAAGTGGGATCATAGAGAAAAGGTAGAAACCCCAAACCCTAACAGGGTTAAATTTATGAAAGAAGACAAACGAATGGGAGAAAAGTAGTGTAATTTTCCATTGAACAAGGGGAAATCAAAAATTGCACCTGAAAGTTGAACCCTAATAGGGGAGAAATTTGAAACCTCAAGAAAAATTTGAAACCTTGATGTGGAAGAAAAAATAGGGTTTTCACGTTCAAAGCAATGATTGGGTTCACCAAAATGTTTTATTAATATTACACCTAAGAAATAAAATAGTGGAAACTATGCACTAATTTAGATTATGGAAAATACAACAATAAACACAATAATCTGAATTGAAATGGATATATAGATATTGCGATTACTTAATTTAGAATTGACAAAGCAGGAGAGAGGTAATGTACTTAGCTAACTTTGCTTGCTTGTTGCTCATAGAAGCTGTCACTGAATTTGGAAATGCTCTGTATGTGCTTCGTCAACTGCTCAAATAAGAAACAATGGCTGAAAACTTGCTTGGACGTTGTTGGCAAAGTCGATCACTTGCGGTAGTCGACATTGTTAGGGTTTACTGGTAGTGTCCCTATGCACGGGGGGGGGTTTGATACTTATGGGAGCCTTGCACCTGCGCTTTGAATGTGAACCTATGTGTGCAAACCTTTTTGACCCTGCGCTAAAATGTTTGTTTTTTGTCTCATTCATCCAAACCCTAATTGTGTTTGTTTGACCATAAGATGCCCTTAAAAAGGTTCAATATTTTGGGTTGGATTGACCCCAATTACTTTCTGCTGAATGGTTGTGCGTTGCCTACATTTCAATACTCTAAAGAGAGCTCAAATTGCACGTAGTACTCCCACTTGTGTGTTTGTGTGTGTGCGTGCGCGCGCATACACCATTTTGTACAATTTAGAATGCAATGCTATCTTTTGATCTTTAACCCCTGTCACCATGCAACTTTGTCTTTGCGTATTTAGACTTGGCTCTATGGACTACACTAGGGTTGTTTCTTGAAATTCTAATTATTTTATGCCTTTTGATAATGTTTCAACATAGTGCTAGGTGATTTCTCAATGTTGTTAAGACTTGCCAAGTGAATGATAACCTCAAGGTGATTTGTATTTATAGACGACTCTTTGTTAATTCTTGCTATGACCGACCCCTGAAACGTGGTTGGGCCGACCTAATGGAGACTCCCCAATTTGAAAAATAGCCGTTTAGGGCCCTTTGACATTGCCGGCAGAGGGAGACACCTGCAGTAACAGACATTGTTTGAGTTTACCGGTGCTGTCTTGGAAGTGAAATATGGATATAGTTTGTCTAAGATTCTAAAGGGTTCTTATATAGACTCAGCTGATCTTGCAAAAAATAGTGCTAGGTGATTTCTCAATGTTGTTAAGACTTGCCAAGTGAATGATAACCTCAAGGTGATTTGTATTTATAGATGACTCTTTGTTAATTCTTGCTATGACCGACCCCTGAAACGTGTTTGGGCCGACCTAATGGAGACTCCCCAATTAGAAAAATCGCCGTTTAGGGCCCTTTGACATTGGCGGCAGAGGGAGACACCTGTAGTAATAGACATTGTCCGTGTTTACCGGTGCTGTCTTGGAAGTGAAATATGGATATAGTTTATCTAAGATTCTAAAGGGTTCTTATATAGACTCAGCTGATCTTGCAAAAAATATAAATAAAATAAATGTATCTGGTGAATAGAGGTGGCAAGACGAGATGGGTAGAGGGGGCTAGCAAATATAAATACTAAAAGGATGAAGAAAGACCTAAAGGTGCACTTAGAAATGTGTGTGCATCCTTATTTTATTGTGCAGATTGTAGTTACACATGGTTGGGCTTCTTTATGACTAACCATTAGTTAATGAATAACTAACATATTACTTAATACATTTAATACCCCCTATTAATGACTAAATTGGAGACAACTCCAAGTTTGTCCCAAAATTTTACAAACAAAATAGGACCAAGAGGTTTAGTCATTAGATCTACAAGTTGCTCTGTAGAGTCACATAAATGAAGATAAATATCACTAGAATCAACCAACTGTTGAATGTAGTGATGATGGATATCAATGGTGGGTGCATGAAATATCGGATTCTTTACCAACTTGAATAGACCTTTATTGTTACAAAAAATGGAAAATAGAGTAGGTGTAGGCTGAAGAAGTTGAAAATAAATCAAAATTTGATGTAGCCAACTGCATCACAACTGCACTGATTGCTGCCTTGATTTTGCTTTAGTGGAGGATATAGCCATAGTATGTTGAAGCTTGCTCTGCCATGAAACAACACTTGAACTAAGGGAAAAGATGTACTTGGTGGTAGACCTTCAAGTATCCATTGATCCTCTTCAATCAAAGTCTGTATAACTTGTCAATCTAATTTTTTCTATCATTTAATATAAGATGCCATAGTTAGAATTCCTTTGACATATCTCAAAACATGTTTTGTTGTTGTCTAATGAATGAGCTTTGGTTGAGATAGGAACCGAGAAAGGTAGCTAACAACAAAACATAGATCCAGTCTTGTAGACGTAGGATATATCAAGCTGCCCACCAACTGTTTGTAGAGTGATTCATTGACCAGTGGTGAATTGTCACGGGTTGACAACTTCAGTCCCACCTCCATATGCATAAAAAAGGAATTGCATTTTTTCATTTCAAACTTCTTCAAGAGACTCGTGGCATACTTGACTTGAACTATGAAAATGAGATGGTCATGTTGCTAGCATTCTACGTTTCAGCAATAGTCAGGTCTGGATCGGTCATGTCAAAAGCAACACACAAATCTGATATTACTTGCTGAATTGCAGTTGCTCCACTCCCTGTGATGGAAAGATTGTCAACATAGATAGTAAGTGTTACAGTGTCATCACCATGGTTTTTGACATGAAGATTTGGATCATACATACTTTTTTTGATTCCAAAATCTTGTAGATGCTGATCAATATTAATATACTTGGCTCGTGGAGCTTGCTTAAGCCTGTATAAAGACTTAATCAATTTGCAAACTAGATGATTACTATTAGGTATCCGAAAACCTTCATGCTGCACCATGTGAACCTCCTCTTCCAAATCTCTATTCAGGAAAGTGCTCTTGACATCCATTTGAAACATTTTCCATCCAATCTGAGTTGTTATGGAGAGAAGCAATCGAAATGTGACCATCTTCACAGTGGGAGCAAAGTCTTCTCGTTGTCTATTCCCTCCTTTTGTGAAAAGCCTTTCGGAACAAGACCAACTTTATATGTATCCAAAGTAACATTAGCTTTGCATTTTACTTTGTATATCCGTTTACATCCAATGGGTTGTTTACCTGGAGGCAATTGCACCAATTTCTAGGTATTGTTCTTCATCAAGGCATTTTGTTTTGTTTGCATGGCAGCCTCCCATTTAGGTTTGCTTGTTGCTTCAGATTATTTGTGTTTCAGGGATTGAGATAAGATAAAAAGCAAGAGCAAAATGGACATGCTCTTCAGTGAAATCAACATCTTTCTTTCTGCTTCTCTGGGGCCATGCATTTGATTGAGGTATTTTGTCACCTGCACACCTTGTAGAGTGGAGTAAAACCACTTAGGCCTCCGATGTACCGAAAAATCTTGCATTGGCTGAATATTAGTTGGATTTTTGACCCATGTAGGTTGGCTCGCTATTATAGCTGTGGAGTATTGGAAATATCAGCTATGGATTATTACACTAGAGTCTGTGAAGGAGTACTAGATCTAAATTCCCCATCTTTCGAAAGAATGACAACACTAGATTCAATTACCTCAGAGAGTGCTTGTGGTTACAAACAAATAATGATTTTGTGGCATTCACATCAACATCTCAACTAATGATTATCTTGTTAGTGGAAACATCAATAAGTTTGTCTATAGGCCTTAGATTGGTCACCATGGCCAACAAAAAAAATATCTAGCACTCTTGGAATTTGGTTTACTTCTTTTTCTATTAGGAACAAAAGTGTATGCTGCAAAACCAAAAACGTGAAAAAATGTTAACCTCAGGTTTGATTTCGGACCAAGCTTCCTCATATGCGACTTCGTGCAAAGCTTTGCAAGGACTCCTATTCAGGGTATACAACTGTGTTCGCTACTTCGCCCAAGTATTTGTACGACATGCTCCTATTGTGCATATCATGTACCGAGCCATCTCCATGATAGTTCAATTATGTCTCTTAACCATCCCATATTGTTGTGGAGTGTATGGAGTTGTCCGCTGTTGATGAATTCCTTCCTTGGTTGTAGTAGTCCTTGAACTACTTGGTAGTAAATTCTTCTCAATTGTCTAATATTGTCTTGATTTTTTTGCTTGTTTAGTTTTCCACCAACACTTTGAACTTTGTGTATCTTGTAAAATAGATAGACTTCCTTTTCAAGAAGTAGACCCACATCTTGGAGAAATCATCTCCCAACAATAGAAAATATCTCGCTTCGAGGACTGTTGGTGATTTCCAGGATGGCTCGCAAATATTTGCATGAACGAGATCTAAGAGCCTTTTTTGCACGCTAGGGACCTTTAGTCGGAAGTGGTTTTCACTTCTACTTGCCAGCCAAACACCTTGCACACACCTTTGTTTTTCTTGGGTCGTAGGCAAACCAAGAACAATGGTGGTTCTTTTAAGTTTGGAAAAGTATTGAATGTTGAGATGTCCAAATCTCTCATACCACAAAATGTTGATATTATCCTCCACAACTAATGCATGCAAGTTGACTGTGGCACGATCAACAAGCCTATACAAGCTACTTTTCCCAATGCCTAGAGGTACTACTTTGTCATGTTTTACATCAGACACAATACATTTATTCCCATAGAAATTCATTGAAATGTTGGGATTTTTAGTTAATTGATTAATAGATAGGATATTTGTATTCAGTATAGGAACATACCTAACATTCTTGACTATGAGTTTTGCAACATTATTCAATGCAATGTGTATATCTCCAAGCCTATCTATAACATGAACTTCCATCACCTAATGAAATGTATCCGAAAAACTTGTTTTTGCATTAAATTTGACATATCGCTTCTTACAACACGTGAAATGTTTGGATGTGTTGGAATCACAAAAGTAGCATCTTGTAGGACTTTCATCTAAGCATGATTTATGAGAGCGTACTCTTCTTTAGAATCCCGTTCAACTTTAATTGTTGCCACATTTGCTTGCACCTTTGACTTTTTGTTATGTGAAAGAGCATACTTCGCTTCAGGTTATCCTCTTTGACATGCCCAACCTTATGATGGTAGTATCACTTCACTTGATAATTGGATGTAGATCCTTTAGGATGACTTTTCCACTTCCTTTTCAACTGAGCAACAAGGCATTCTCTGTTTTTCCAGAACTAAACACACTAGTTTGTGTCTTCCCGTGTTCTTTTTGCATCAAATATGCACTGACTTGATCAAAGGTCAGAGTTTGGATTTCTGCCATCAAGTATAAAGCCTCAACAAAAGATTCATATGAGGGCGTCAAGCTCTTCAAAACAAGAGCAATCAGGGCATCGTCATCCACTTTTTTGGTTTATGATTGTGAGTTGGTCTTGAAGATTTGATCTGATAGGGACCCACCCTCATTCATCTTCGTAGAGAATAGCCGATTCTTTAGGTAGATTGCTCGGCTTTTCTTTGAAGTTTGATATTTATTTTATAGATTTGTCCAAAGTACACTTGCCTTAGTGGCATTTTGGACCTCAGGAATCATATCATCTGACACATACAACTTCAACAACGGTGAGGCCTCCTTATGATGCTTGTCATAATCAACAAAATTTGTAACAGGTCTTGCTTCAGTGTTGAGAACAATTTTATCACAAACATGATATTCCACAATTGTTAAAATCTCATGGCTTTAGACATTGCAATTTTTGCTAGTCAGTTTTTCCGCTTCAGTAAGAACTAAATTCTGAATATTGGCCATTTTACACACAATTTGTCCTCTAACCCAAAAGTCAATTCAACAGTGAAATGTACAATTTATAATCTAAATGTGCTTATAATCTGAATGTTAAAATTACTTACAACACAAAAGTGGTCTATATGCTCAAAAAATCATACAACACAATGGAGTGTATGCTCAAAACTGCAAACTTAGAAAATAGTACAGCACAATGGAGTGTATGCTCAAAACTGCAAACTTAGAAAACCGTACAACACAATGGACTGTATGTGCATAGTGGCAAATTACATTTCCTTCCCATTTGCATTTCCTTCCCGTACCAAAAAATAGGATGCAAATTATGTTTTTGTCATACACGTGAGTGCACAGGGCACCTTTTGCCGTGCCCGCATAAAAATGTGTTTTTCAACCTTCATGACCTATCAATGCTGTTTTTCTTTTGCAAAATGCATTTTTTCGTCCTTCATGACCCGTCGATGGCGTTTTTCTTCTGTGTCTAGGTTTCATGCAACGTATTCCTTTTGTGTTTGGGTTTCTATGAATCCTTCTACGTCGTTTTCCTTTATTGGGTCTTCCTGTTTGCAAGTCGTCTTTAGCATTTTTCTACACGATTATTTTCTGGTCAACTCATTCTGGGTTTTTTCGTGTGAATTTATGTCAGGATTTCCTCATAGTGTTGTTCTTCCTTTGCTGCTGTGAATGCCTCAAATTTGATCTCTTCAATTTGTTGTGTAGTTTGCACCCTTTTTCCCACAGCTTCCTCAAACTCAGCAAGCCATTGTTTGTGCCCTTCTTCTTGGCCTTAGTCTCTGATACGAATTTTAACAAATATAAGCATTGAAAGAATGAAGAGACATTGGAAGACACACTTTAAAAATGCGTGTGCATTCTTCTTTTATTGAGAAAATTGTAGTTCCATACACCTGGGGTAGATAATAATTAACTAGTAGTTAATGAATAACTAACATATTAATTAAAATATTTAATGGATAGAGAGGGAAAGTGTGCACAAGAGTCAACTATATGCGTAATGTCCAAGTGTGTCAAAGTTGATGTTGCCAAATTG
Organism: Torreya grandis; assembly: GCA_037957365.1. Classification (NCBI taxonomy): domain Eukaryota; kingdom Viridiplantae; phylum Streptophyta; class Pinopsida; order Cupressales; family Taxaceae; genus Torreya; species Torreya grandis. Next base: position 509,606 of record JARHVA010004678.1, on the reverse strand, counting down.
CCAAAGACCAAATTTAGGTGTCTACATTGGTCTCTTTTCAAATATTGATAATTTAGTAAACCGTATCCTTTGCAATATTCTTTAAACTCTGGGCTTATCCAATACAAACCTGGATCTTGAACCTGTGTTTGTGATGAATCCTTAGAAACCTTTAATTGTGGTCTTAAAATCATGTGCTTTAACGGGGTGACTGTTGTTCCTAACCCAATTCAAATTACCCTGTGATGCTATTATGAAACACGCTCCTTTAATAATAAATTATAAAAAGCTAGATACTATGAACAACCAAACTAAAATACCAGATTGGAAAAAAATGTTAATCCTCTTGTTCTTAGAGATTTCAAGCCCATCCCGAAGAATGTGAGTCAATCTGATATTTCCTACTAAATATCAGTAAGAGACCAAGACTTGGGGGAACCATGAAAGGTGACATTTATGAGTGCAAGAGCAGTAGACAAATTCATAAGAGATGCAACAGGAAGAGCCAAAAGTAGTGAAGGAGAAGAGGAAATAAGGCAGGGACTAGAAAGCATGGTGAGCTAGGGAAAATCTGTGAGACCCAATAATATAATAACGAACAAAAAATCTATAGCAATTTTCAAATATCTCTCTTTGGGGAAATGTAAATTGTAAGGCCCAAATTAAGCCAATGATTTTTTTAAAAAAAAAATATTTGTGACAGATCTCACTCCGCCTGCAAGGATAAGCATCAGAGTGCTTGCGTCTTGGATTGCTACTCCTCTTGGGTCACCCTTGGCTGTCTCATTAAAATTAGAACTATATTTGTAATATTCCAAATCGGAATATTTTACATTAATTTTGGATTTTTCGGAATTCTTTTTAATACTATTTTATAAAATAATAATATGAATAATAATAAAGTCCAATTAGATTAATTGTCTATTTTTGAATATTGATTTTGAATATTACAAGTTACACCACAAGGGGTTTCGTCCTTGGGTTCGATTACAAGGGTTTTTGTCCTTGTAATCAATTACACGATTAAGGGATTTTGTCCTTAAAAGTGGTTGTAAGCATAATGCTTATACACGTTTGATTGTTTTATACAAGAGTTGAATGAATGCTTTTCCCCACCGCAATGAGTGAATATAAATATAGCATAATCATCCGTCAAAGGTGGTGTCCCATCCAAGAGGCACCTCTTCACCAAAAAATGTGACTGTTGACATTTTTGTCAACAATTCCGTTAACATTTCCGTCGACATTTCCGTTCATTTCCGGAAACAATTTTGTTTGAAACTTCTTTTCACTTCCAATAACAATTTCGTTCATATCCGTTTAATGACTGCTGTATTAAATGGCAGTGCTGCTCCTTGGTAGTGATTTCTTCATGTGAAATGGTAGCGCCTCTCCTTGATGGTTGTGCCCTTGTCTTATGCTTGGAAAGGGATATTACAATCCTCACTTCCCAAAATTGCTTGTCAAGCAATTGTAAGCCCTCATGCCCACGTTTCATGTCTAAGAGAAAAAACATGCAGTGCTCCCAAAGCCTTGATCTGAGATCAGACAAGATCTTATCATTTCAAATTGATTCTTCTGTAGTTACAAGCTCCAAACCAGTGCCCTGCACGTGAATCAAGAGATTCTCAAGTTGTATTGAAGCAACCAGAATTTCTTCTTTAGTGTCAAAATTCACAAGCAGTCTGCGGTCTCCTGGCATAAAGAGATGCCCTCCTCTCACTATAGAATCCATGTTTTTACAAAGGATATCCACCTTCATGGCAACACGCTTCAAATTCACGGTGTCCAATCCTTCGCTGCTATCTGGGCAGTAACAAGCTTCAACTTTCTCAAGAAGGAATGCCCATTCTGATAGGTATGGTCTAAATCTTCTTCCACAGTCAGTGCCATTTCAGACAGACTTTCGTGATAATATTCTTTTCAAGTGAAAAGAGGCATTGCAAAAAGTTTAACCATTCCTCCATACATCTTTGTTAGAAAATTTTCGCGGGATTTTTTACAAATTTGTAATAGTTTTATGTGAAACTCATCTTTTAAGTCCTCTACATCAGCTAAATCAACATCCTTGATTGCTATATAGAATAGTCCCTTGAATAGTTTTTCATCACTCTTAACCAAGCTTACCCCATTTTGAAATTGTTGAAACACAACTTCTGTCTCCTTGTCAAAATGAAAGTCCTTTTTATTGAAAATTGTTAGATTACTGATGGCTGCATTAAGGATAGAGAGCAGCATGTCCTCTTGCTCTGTCCTCTCGAAGCTCCCCAGTGCTTCAAAGTCCATGAGTACATAGAGGCATTTTGCATCCAATCGAATTGTCATCCATACCCCATTTGTACATCTACCCCTTGCTACGTCAAGAAGGGATCCAGATAGATGATTTAATAGATATGACTTAACACCGCTTTGTTTTCCCATTGAAGATATCACCTTGATCTTACTGTCCCACTGATTCAACACTGCATCATATAAGCCAAAACGCATCAAATTTGCCAGTGATATTCTATCAGCATAAGTAAGATGTGGCAGTATCTGAAGGCCATCAAGCAATGGTCTTATTTCATTGTTTTTTGCTCGAGTAACTTGGATAGGTACAAGGCAAATGAGCTGCTGGATCCAGTTTCCTACAACGTTTTTTGGCAATAAGGCAGCATGATATTTATACTCTTAGAATCCCAGTTCTCAGACTTCTCAACGTGAAACTAAATATTCAATTCTGAAAAAACCTTTCCTTTTTCTTGCTCCAATTGCTTAATAAGAAGCTTCAAGTACTCCTCACATTTTCTTTGACCAAGATCTTCTTTAGTTGTTATCACTCTGGAGTGGACCCTGCTTGAAGATGTGTAAGGACACCCTCACTCCAGCGGATACAATTGGAACTTCTCAGAGTGTGGGTGACTCTTTGATGAGAAGAACCTCCAGAGAGCGTTAGTTCCCTTTAGATTTATCAATTAGGTCTACTGTGATTTTTGGGGTGAAAAGGGAGAAGGAAATTGAAAAAGAAGTCCTATCTAATGGGGTGATGCATCTTAATTGTTCGAATCCTTTGAAGTTACTGAAATCAATGCACACATATAATCAAATGAAATCTATAATTCTATCTTTAAGCATAAATATTTCAAATGAAGGGTTGAAAACCTCTTCAAATGCCTTGCAAAAGGGTGAGATAGAGAAAGATAGGTGAGGAAGGGACCTGCAAAAGGAGAAAAATCTCACTCATACGCTGATGCACAATCAAATACACACTATTCTTCTTTTCAAAACTCAGATTCAGAACATAAATTCTTTATTGATCATTGGTCCAGCTTATAATTTCTTTCTTCCAACTTCAAGGATCCTCCCAAATGGCTTGATTAAGCCAATAAATAAGCTTTTCCAAAACCTGAAATAGCCTTAAGTGTAGTTCTAAAAAGGGAAAGGTTTATTATTGGTTAATTAACTCAAGACTTAACACCTTTTACAATATTTAGAATATTCAATAAAATCTTTTCCTTTTACAAAATTGCATGCCTTTCCAAACTTTGGCATGGAAGTGTCACGGTGAGGCCAAGTTTGAAAGTTTAATATTTAAAATAAACAATATACTCTCAAAAAATCTCCAAACATGCATGAATCCAAGGTTGGCGTAGAAGAATGGATGGTGGGATCATTGAAAGTCAAACTTCTCCTTTGCGTGGAATACTAGGCCATATCTCTAAATAAGGAACTCCATTTGATTCATTTGCATGAAAAACAAGGAAGATGTGTAACAAGCTTGTCTAGTCAACTCCAACTCAAGACCAGTCAACCTCCAATGGTCTCCACTTGCATGCAAAGCTATGCCACATCATGGACGGAGAACTCCGTTGGAATTGCTTGAAACATTGAAAGCTTTAGATTGCATGAAAACCAAGGAGAAAAGTGATTTTCGTCAAACAATCAACTCAAACTTTGACCAATCCACTAAAAATAGCCCTTGCTTGCATTGACAAGGATCTTGACGAATGGGAGATATATTCAGATTGAATTTCTTGTCTATTTCCTAGCGTTCTGCTCTAGGTTTCTTGTTTCTATGCATGCATTTCTTTGGCACTTATCTGTTTATGGCTTTTGTCTCTGTTTGTTTCTTTGATTTCCTCGGACAAATTGTCTATGACTTTCTTGTGTAAATTTTCCCTTGGTGTGTTTTTCCTGTGTATTTTCTTTCCAATATTAAGTCAGGTATTTATTCGGGCATGTGTTCAGTCAATTTGTCTGCGGGAATTGTCCATGGCTTTTCCTTGGTTGTTTTCCCACGGACAAAACGTCCGTGGGAATTATCTTACCCTTCGGACTTTGCTTTTGAGCTTTCCTAATCTTTTATGAATGAATTCCTTCGGACAATGTAGAAAGTCCTTCGGTTGAAACTGTCCCTTTGAATTTCGTTTTGAGTTTTCCTGAAGGTTACATACCCTTCGAGATTTTTAGAATGAACCTTCCCGAAGGGCACATACCTTTTGGGTTTTTTGTAAAAGTCCTTTTTCCTTCGCCAAATTGTGTGTCCTTTGGAAAAGACAAATGAACCTTTAATTCTTTCGAACTATTTGGAAAGTCCTTTTAAATTTCTTTTCCCTCGGACAAAAAGTCCGAGGAAATCTTTTCCACACTTAGCCCGAAAGAACTCTGAGAAAGACAACACTTGGGAGATAAACACTTGGTATAAAGTCCAAAAAATAAACCTGTACTCCTGCTTCTGAGCCCTTGCCTTCATCTATAAGTGAACTTACAAGCCTGTAGGTTAACTTTAATGATGGTTGTAGTTATATAGACCAGTAGACTTACTTGAAATTGTCCTCTTAATATATATCCCCTAATACCTGATGCATTATTTGCCTTGTCACCCTGGCTTTCAAACCCTAGATTGAGGCAAATGTTTGATTGGTAATCAAGATCGACTGTAGGTACCTTTGTGAGTTGTAGGTGGCCCTTAGATGGATGGCCTAATTGAAGAAGTCCCTGTGAGCATTGTTCACAATCCATCGTGCATCATGTATAACTATGTAGTGTCTTTAGCCAGCAATCAATCCTTCACTTTAACATAGTTGTCTCATTCAATGAATGTTTATAAGAGATTGCTGTAGGGAACATTTCTGTAGATGTAATGGTTGTAGCTTGATTAATTCTTCATTGGCTCTTATCCACCTTACGAAGTCATTCCACCTATAGCCCTGTAGGTTAGCCTTATAACTATATGTGACATTTTGAGTAGGAGATATGCCTTTTGAACTTGTTGTAGGTGTCTTGTCTTGGAACACACTTGACTATGTAACATTGTTGTAGGTCTTCATCATGACAGTATTCGATACTTGACTGCCTACATATCCCTTTGTTCATACCTTTAGACTATAAATCCCTAGTTTGACCAGCTGTATAGGGAAATTGACCGTTCTGGGGAAAGTTTCGAATAGTAGGGGTAGTGATTTGGCCTTGACAAGGCAAATTACTAACAGTTGTGTCTTTTGATTTTAGCAAAACATAAAAGTTAAGATGTCTGAGACGTCCTCTAAACAGAGCAGGACTAACTGCAAACTTACAAAAATATGATAAACATAGTCTAATGCAGCACAACTGCTCTGATAGGCCTGAAGATTCCCCAAGTTTTAAACATTTACATCCAAACAAGTGCTCTTTAAGTAAGACATGATGTCACCTAGCATATAAAATTTGGCCTCAATCTGAAATGGAGACCAAGTTTCTTCATTACTCAGTTGTGCTGAGGACGAAGAGCAATCTTCTGAGACTTTTGTACCTCTCTGAAACACAAAAGGAAAGGAGCCATCCCCTGAAATAGATGCATTTATGAAATTTGGGTGAAGAGACAGATACTTGGGCTTCATCAGTGGCTGTTGATGGAGTTCAACCACCCTGGCTCTATTTGTGTCATCAATTAAAAGCAATTCAGCTTTCCCCAGAATAAATTGCATCCGTACAATGTGTGTACTTCCAAAAAAAAACTCAAGCATGATCTCAAGACCAGTCCAATCTATATGGCAGAATGACTCATCAAACTTATAAATATGAACCTTGGCTACATTGGCATCACAAAGAGCTAGAAATCTAGTACGTTCGTCAAAAGCTATAAAATCAAAACCCTTTCTAAACACACAAATGGGATTACTCCTACATACAAGTGGCCCTAAATTTGGGACCATGTACAAGTTGAGATTATTTTGTTTCTTATCATGAAGTACTATACCATGACTAAAACTCCTCAAGCACCTGTCAGCGTAATATACATTCCCATTTGGGGCTCTGTTGTAGTTACCAATCTTTGTTGTAGCAACAAATTCTTTTGGGCGATGAAATATATAATCATTCCAGAGCTAGCGCTGGCATAACGAGGTCTATTTGGTGAAGTAACACCCCTGTCATACGAAGACTGCCCACTTGCATTGTTGGGTTGGTGTGAAATGATAGGATAATCGAGCATGGGAAGAGGGTTATCAACGGTTGTATTGTGATACTCTTCATCATTTGAGCATAATAAATAATTTGTTTCTGTTGCAGATTCTATTTCATCCTCTTCCATTTTAATAATTTTTGCTTCCATGTTACCATTGCTATTGTTGCTAGAACCATCACTTTTCAGTATATTATCTGTTTCTGCTTCTTCGTGTGTACCGCTACTGTGACTAGAACCATCATCTTTCATCTTAGTACTTGTTTCTTCTTCCTTACTACTATTACCAACAGTTGGTATATTCACTATTGATTTGTTTGTTTTTCTTTCTTCTACGACCTCCTGAAGATTGAATTTCTCTACATACATCCAGCTGCGATAACTATGATTCACGAACTTGTCTTCCTCATAGTTTATGTTTCCATTCCATGACTCTTTGAAATCCAAAAAGTCTGAAAAGGAGATTTCTTTTCAAATTTTTGCTGAAAGGGCGTTGTACGATTTGAAACTGTCCATAATTTCTTTCTGGAGTGACCCCATGGTTCACAGACTAGGAAGAAAAACAGCTCTGATACCACTGTGATATTCCAAATCGGAATATTTTACATTAATTTGGATTTCCCAGAATTCTTTTTAATACTATTTTATAAAATAATAATATAAATAATAATAAAGTCCAATTAGATTAATTGTCTATTTCCGAATATAGATTTCGAATATTACAAAGTTACACCACAAGGGGTTTCGTCCTTGGGTTTGATTACAAGGGTTTCCGTCCTTGTAATCAATTACACGATTAAGGGATTTTGTCCTCAAAAGTGGTTGTAAGTATAATGCTTATACACGTTTGATTGTTTTATACAAGAGTTGAATGAATGCTTTTCCCCACCGCAATGAGTGAATATAAATATAGCATAATCTTCCGTCAAAGGTGGTGTCCCATCCAAGAGGCACCTCTTCACCAAAAGATGTGACTGTTGACATTTCCGTCGACATTTCCGTTAACATTTCCGTTCACTTCCAGCAACAATTTCGTTTGAAACTTCTGTTCACTTCCGATAACAATTCCGTTTGATATTTTCATTCATATCCGTTTAATGACCGCTGTATTAAATGGCAGCGTTACTCCTAGGCAGTGATTTCTTCATGTGAAATGGCAGCGCCTCTCCTTGATGGTTGTGCCCTTGTCTTATGCTTGGACAGGGATATTACAATATAAGAGTCTATTTTGCTTTGAGAGGTCCTTTGTGGGCTTGGCGCTCATACCCACAATCTCTTTAGGTGGTTGAATAACTAATAATTGAAAATGGCCATTAATTTTTAGATTCAGATCAGTAGGAATTCTTCTGCAATGAATGATGCTATGACATTCATCCCATGGCAATGTTTTGTAGTTCAATTATTGGCAATCAAGGTTGCTAAATATCTGAGACGATACAATGGATCAATATTTGATGGATCCATAGAGAAAATATTAGGTTAGAATTCATTTATTTTTCTTTTTGCTATAAGGCTGAGAAACATTGCCTGGCCATTTATGGTCTCTTACAGCCATCTCCTGTAATTAAGTCTAGTTGATTTATGATCTCATTGATTGACATTGTATTAAATGATCTGTGCAGCGGCTATACAATGTTTGAAGAGGAAGAGACTCTATGAGGTGCAAGTTGAGCAACTGGGAAATTTTCAGTTACGAATTCATGATCAGGTATTTGTTTACCTCAAACTGTAAGGCCACTAGTGAAGGTCAAGTTAAGGTTGAAAATTGTTGATTCTACAGCATAATGGATCTCTTTTGAATGATTAAAATTTAAAGTGGATTCCTTATGGCATTTATTGTGCTTGCCAACTTTTGGGAGCCATTTCAGATGATTATGTTGGAAGGTGCAAAAGCTACAACAGATACTGTGGATGCATTGAGAACTGCAGCTGCTACCATGAAAGCAATGCAGAAAGCAACGTAAGTATATTTACATTTCTTGGTTTGACTATTTTGTCATATAATATGAAAGTTCCAAGGGCCAAAATAGGAATATTATATCGCACAAGCTACTTATAGGATGGAACTTTAGCATAGATTGTTTTATTTGCATTGTAAATATACACATGGGTAAAAAATAACGCTCGTCAAAAGTCTATGAATATTTCTGAGATTGACTGACTTTGGTCCTTATGCACTGTCTATTAGTGTTTATTATCTCGCAAAGGTCAGTTTACACTCATATTTTATATTATTTTTGTTTAACAAACATGCTCTGGAGGTTTTTAATTCAGGCTAAAATTAAAATGGATTTGGCACCACCCTTCAAACCCTTCAACAGGATTAACCTAGGAAGCTTAATAGATTATGTAATAGTTTAAATATTTTTTAAGGGATAGGAAGAGTGCCCTAGTAATAATTTCTTTGCAGTTTTCCTGTTAAGTTTGATTATAACTTCATTGATCATTTTTCCCAGTTGTATGTTTAGACTCTTAGAGCACAGCATTTACAATGCTCTCTTTGATGATATAGACCTTTTTAGCTTCCTTCGTTGCATTTAAATCCTCTAGCAAGAGTTTTTCACTTGAGTTCTCCTTCGATATCTTCCCTTCCTCAAAGATAGTTCCATGAATGTGCATGGAACTCACATTCTCAAGTAAGATGCATTAATTTATAACTATGGTCTTATTGGACTATACTAAAGAAAGTCTACATTACTGGCAACACATCCAATGGTCTTTTATGCATGGTTGGTAGCTCAACTTGATGTCATGCAATACTATTTGTACCTGAGTCAGTTTCACATTGAATTTTCTTTATGCAACCACAGGTTGCCGGTATGATAAAGCATCTGAAAGGTCAAAACCCCAAGATTTTCAAGACAATTTCCTACATCCTTAAGGGAAAAGAGATATTGTTTTATGCTGAGGTCTCTCTAAAGGCATTGCTACGCATCGAGTTAAAAGGGTGAATTCAGCATTATTATTGATAGCTACATTCAACACTAAATACTCCTCGAAAACACTGAAATTAATTTCCGCCTCAATTTGTCAATCATTGTGATTTTTGCTGTTTGAATTTGTTGTAGGTGGACATGATACTGCTGTTTATACACATCAGGTTTTAGAGCTATAAATACACATCAGGTTTTAAACTTGTAAGTTGGTTTTCTTTTGGAGGTGTTCTAATTTAGAGGGAAAATCCTCAGCACCTCCCAAATTGGAAACTGGATACTGATAATCTCTTACTTATTGACCGTGAATGGCTTTGCTAATGCTTTGGCTACAAATACAAGATCTGTCCGAGTGCAGGATAATGACGCTTCATCATGGAAACTATGCTAACCTCCAACTTTTGCTGGCCCTTAAATGTTTGGAGTTATCCTCGTGTTCAAACATCATTATTAATGCCTCTTCTCATCCTCTGCTCTTTCTTTCCTTTCTGGTTCTTTTTTGATTTATTTCATTTTCCAGATTTCTGTGTTTTTGGGGATGCATTATATACTCCTGCTGACATATTTGAGTACTGTACTTTTGGCAACCCTCATTGCTCTTTTTTTCCCGCTTGTGGGCTTAGTATTTCAATTAATTAAAATTAAACTAATCATTAGATTTAGTTCTTGAGATACTTTTTGCATAAAATTGCATTTCTTATTGTCACACATGTCAGTCATTTCAGGTATTATGAATCTGTGTATATTATGTTTAACATGAATGGGTTGAATGTACAAAATTTGAGACCATGGGCTACAAACAGAAGTCATACACAAGGAAATCTTAGACTGGACTTTTATTTAGCAGATCATGCGAGGCATTTGCCAGATTATACTGTTGCAGTTAAGATTAATAATAAGGGGATTTGAGTCAATCCCTGGCAGAATCATCAATATAGATGTATTGAGTATATCGACATTCCCATCCGACTATCCAATGCTGAGCTTGAAATTTGACTGTGGGATTGATATCTTGCTGCTTAAAGGTGTTTTAACTAATTGTGGTTTACGGGTAAACATGCGATGCACAATAAGCTAAAACAAAGGCACAAGGGGAGTTCTATAGAAGTACAGTAAACTATTGGTTTGAAGATGCACTAATGTTGAAATAGATGACTAACAGTACAAAGAAACAATTGAACAAGCAATTTTGATGGAAAGAGAGGGAAAGAAGACTGAAATGAAGACACCTGGGAACTGAAGCTGAAATTGGATCCTGGAAATAGAGTTTTGAATTGGCACAAATGGTCTATTCAGAATTTGATGGCATTCTGGAAAAGGGTCAGAATCGGTTGAAGAGAGGCTAATGTGGGCTGAAGGTGTTCGAAAACTTTCAAATGTATAGAACCATGCTGCAATCTAGTATTTAATGAAGAAACCAACAGTTAGTGGGAGAACAATTAGATGGTTGTCGCTGCTACAAGAATTTGACATTATTATTGTAGATAGGCTCGGCAAGGATAATGTAGTCGCTGGCTTTCTGTCAAGACTAACATCCGAAGAACATATTTTTGCTTTGACCATTAATATTTTTTGATATGCAGACATTGCTAACTATCTTGCTGAAGGGCAGTTCCCACAACATTTCTCGCCAAAAGAGAAACCCCAATTGGTAGCGAAAAGCCTCCCATACTCATGGATCTCAGGTATCTCTTTTAAATTGGGTCTGACTTAGTCATGCACAATTGTGTACAGTAAGACGAAGTAGTTGAGATCCATCAGGGATGCCATGATGAACCCTGTGTGGGGTATTTTACAGCTAAGAGGATTGCGTCCAAGATCCTTACCACAGGCTATTACTGGCCTACCTTACACAGGGATGCAACAACATACACCCACCAATGCCCAAAATGCCAACGTATGGGGAAACTCACGTTCTAACGAAATGCTTCTCCAACTCCTATTGGTCTTGGAACCTTTTGACAAATGAGGACTTGATTTTTTTGGCTCGATAGATTCAACATGTAAAAACAATGAATACATATTGGTATGTACAAATCACCTCATCAAATGGGAATAAGTAAAGACCTTAACACATGTAAGGGATGATAAAGTTGTAAAATTCCTTTACGAAGAAATCTTTACAAGGTATGGAGTCACTGAGGCACAAGAAGATGATGTAGCAGTTGAAGAACAAGAAGAAAATGTGAGTGGAACGGCTTGCCAGAAAAAGGAGAAGCCTAAGAATAGCCCTTTCCTCTTCAAAGTCACAAGATAAGGGTAAGGAACCAATCTAGGAAGAAAGAGTAGAGGACATGCCCTTAATCTCAAGACCCAAGAAAAGGCAAAGGGTTCCACTTCCAAATGCTCCTAGAAAGCTATAACAGAGGCTTAGAATCATAATAACAAAACAACAAACCCCTGTGACCCCTTCTGTAGTCCACACTGAGAGTGGAGGTTCATTTGTGGAGGAAGAAGAAACTAGAGAAGAAGAGGCTCAAACGACCAACAACAATGAAGAAGGAATTTACACTTCATTAGATCAAGGTTTTCAACTTTTGGTGAAATGGAGAACTAGGATCTTTCATCAGATGTAGCATAACCCTGGAGAAAGAAGAGGTGGCTGAGCAACAAGAAACCCTTGTTTTGCCTAACAAGGAAGAAACCAGAATTGGTAGCTGCCCTAAGAGAAATTGAAACTCTTTGGGCACGGATTAGGGCTTTGGAAAACCAAGAGAATGGGTTGGATGTGTTGGCAAGGGTAGCAGAAGCAAAACTGGACACATTAAACAACCGATAGCACAACCCGTAGCAACAAAACTTCCTGTAGCAACAACCATTGCTGAAAGAAATTTGCATTTGTTTCCACTTAAACAGATGGCTCAAGTCAAAAGGAGATAATTCTGAAAAGAGATGTTAGAATTCAAATCTTGCAGATTCAATGGTATAGTCAGTATCATCAGTTGAAGGAAGAAAATAAGACCATGAAAGGAAAAATGAAAGAGGGAGAGAATTGATGTTGCAAGACAGAGAAAAAGAAATAGCTGAAGCGAAAGGAAGAATGGAAGAGTTAAGCCAATTGATTGTCCAATTGATGGAATGTAGACCAACTGCAAAGGTCTATGCCTTCAATCTTAAGGAGTTGTTGAAATTTAATATAATGCAATCATATTGCAACTTGCTTGCAATATCAAGTGATTCCCATTCTTTCTTCAATGTCTATGAAAAGGGCACACCTAGAGTTCAAATCAACTATGTGAGTTTTATTTGCATGATTATGCTATTACTTATGATTTGGAATGGAATCCAAACTTATATGTGGGCGATGTACCATTTAAATCCTTTTCTTCATATTTGGCCAATGAAAAAAAAGGAGACAAGGAAATGATTGAATAACATGAAAGAGAAAAAGAGGCCAATTTATGGTAAGGGGGGAGGCCACTGGGCCAAATGAGATAGTTGATGAGTGGGATACCACAATGGCAAGATTAGATGTGGCCTTACATTTTGTGAGAAAATAGGTTCAAGCTCAAAATCAATATCTTACATCTTTGGATTAATTTGGGAGATCGATGCTTGCATCATGCACCAAAAGATGGGATGAATTTACTCCCGAGTTAAGAATAAAGGAGTCTTTTTAAAGATATAACATTAGGGCAACACTTTGAAGAGTGTACAAGTATATTGAAACAACTAGACAAAATAGGACTCAATGGTTGGCCATCACATTCCAACCTCCAACATTCTGGTTTCCTATCCCTGATTGGACATGGAAGGAACAACTAGATGAGTTTGTAGAACTCAAAAGAATGAAAATTTTTGAGAGAACTAAAGGGTTCTACTTAAAGAAAAGAGAAAGTTTATCTGAACCTTTTGATTTTCATCAATTACGTGCTCAATGTATGGTGGGGTTTAAAAAGAATTAAGTTACTTGAGGATGAGCAATCAGTGAGTTGGGGGTATGATGAGTTGAGAACATAACCTTAAAAGCCCTTCCAAAACCTCTTTTATTGAACCTTTTTCACTCAGCAATTACATCTCAAAGTTGCCCTTTGTACTCTTTTTTGTTATTTAGTACTAATGAATATGTTTTATATAAATTTTTGGTTTTTTATGCTTAAAATTGTTTATTTTATGAATGAGATTGTATCATTTACCATCATTACTATTTTTGGCCTTAACACCAATCCAGTGCATACAAATCCTAAGGACAAGTTACGAAGCCGAGTAGGAATCAATTGTAGCGGAATAACTGGTTGGATCGCTAGTTAGGCTAACCCGTAGCGACTAGGTAGCTAGCCTATAGCAGCAAAGAGAAGGTTTATCTGAACCTTTTGATTTTCATGAATTACGTGCTCAATGTATGATGGGGTTTAAAGAGAATTAAGTTACTCGAGGATGAGCAATCAGCCAGTTGGGGGTATGATGAGTTGAGAAAATTACCCTTTAAAGCCCTTTCAAAACCTCTTTTATTGAACCTTTTTCACTCAGCAATGACATCTCAAAGTTGCCTTTCGTACTCTGTTTTATATAACTATTCTAACCCGTAGAAGTAGTTGTAGCGGTTGTCTAACCCTTAGCACTTGCTGTAATGCCCAGCTAAGACTGTAACTGTTAGCAAGTAGTGTAAGGTGGATTTCCTTAATAGTATTAGGACAAGGTGGATCCTACAATCTAGTTAAAGACTAGATCAATGTCTGATTACATCATCAACATCCCTTTTCTATTGGACCATGCCTCCCAACCCATTGCATCCATGAAACATATTGCTCTATATCATGCTTTCTGCTATTCCTTGATTTTAGCTGTAGATCTGTTACAAAACATGTGTAGGTTGTTTTCCTAAGATTCTTTTAACAACCAGAATGTAGTTTATCATTTCTGTTGTAACTAGGTGATCAAAATAATTCTGCCTTCTCTATTTAAAGAGCATTCAATAGGGTATAGATTAGAAAGTAGCAATTAGAGAATAATCATTGAGATGTTTTGAGAAAGATTAAATCCTAGTTGTAATTCCGAAATTTTGTTGTAGCAATACTCACATTGCTACATATTTGTTAATGCAAGAGAAGTGATTTCAAGTAACAAAATGTACCACAAGGAAGGGATTGTGGCACAACTCCAACTGAGGCAGGGCCCACTCGAAAGGATTGTGGTAAAGATCCCGTCCGTTAGATTCAATTCTATAATATGAGTTGCATTTTTCGATTGCTTAAGCATAAAAATCATTGTTGTTTTGTTTTTCTGCATATGCATTATTGATTTCAACAAGCTCAATTCCATCAAGGTGTGAGGAAGCTTTCAAGATAGCATTAGCTTTACTTTTTTGTTAATTACTTGTTATTTACTTTCATGCTAGTGTGTTACTTTGATTCATGCAAGTGTGTTTCCCTATACGCAACCTTAGCACCTCAACCTTCGAATGAAAATAATATTGCACATACAGTGTTGACATCTTGCCAAAATACATATGCCCTGGGTTGACAATTAGTGAAAGTAGTAGAATCAATAAGTCAAACAGTCATCGGATGATCCTGTCGGGTTGTGGGCAAGCTTAGCTACCTCAAGTTAATTGATGGTTTAATTATCTCATCAGAGCATTGGTAGCATTCTAAGGTGTGGATTCCTAAGCCCTAATTCTTTTATTTCATTCTTCAGTAACAACATAGATCATAGCATCAATATCTTTAGGGACAATCGAAAGATATTTGTTAAAATTGGCTTTGGACTATCTCAAAGTTTGGGACATCAATATAAAAACATGGTTATTATTACAAGCATTGGCATTGTTATTATTGACCATTTTGGTCTTGCAGGCCAAAATCGGTCTCCTTTCCCCCTGTCCTGAGCTGTCAGTTTTGGATGCATCCACCTTACTACAAATGCTCCATTTTCCTTTGCAACAGCCTTGTTTTTATGAAAAATTGAAAGATCTAAGACCTATTGGTTCTTGGCGTGATATGGGGCTTATTTCGCTTTGGACAATTGCCTTGGACAAACCTTTCGGCAAAAGGATGGGCCAATTCAAAGAATGCAAGTCTTTTTACAAAGCTCCAAAGACAAAGTGCCCTTGCAGAGGGCAAGCAGGTGACCAATTGGACCTTTCAGCAGGCTCCGAAGGGCAACTTGGGGCCGAAAGTGCCCTTGCGGAGGGCAAGGAACACTTGCGGAGGGATTAAAGAAGGTCGAGAGGTAAGTTTTCTTTCGGAAAAAGACCAAGGCAAAGGACAGATTTCCTTCGGACTTTCTGTCTAAAGGAAATCCAAAGAAAAAGACAATGGATTCCTTCGGACTTAAATCCGAAGGAAATCTAAGGAAGGATCAATGGATGAATTCTTTCGGACAAAGTGCCCGAAGGAATTCCTTCGGACATTTTGTCCGAAGAAATACATAAAGAAAAGGACCAAGACATGAAGACCAAAACTTGAAGGCACATTTCCTTCGGGCAAAATGTTCGAAGAAATTCGAAGGGATTGGGAACCCGAAGAAAGGCCGAGACGGGAAACAAGAATTCCTTTGGGCAAAATGTCTGAAGGAATTCCTTCGGACATTTTATCCGAAGGAATTGAAATAACCAAAGGAGCCCCAAGGGCAAGTGTCCTTGCGGAGGGCTCTCAGCGACCAAAAAAGGGACATTTTCCAAGCTCCGAAGGGACACCTTCCCTTATGGAAGGTTCAATTGCAAAGGGTTGAAGGAATACAAAAGGTCAAAGAAATTACCAAGGGGGTGACAGGCCCAAGAACGTCAACTTCAGCGTAGCAAACCAACCGTTGGAGGTTCAGACGTCCGGTGACGTCCCTGCGGATGTCAAAATCAAGACAAAGAAATAGCCATTGGCTTTCAAAATGGCGATGGGCTTGCGGACGTCAACTTTACGGTGATAAGATAGCCGTTGATTTTCAAATGCTTAAGGACGGGCCCACGCATGGAAATGGATTGACAGTTGGACAAGAAGTCGAAAGAATTTATAAGCACAAACTCGAAGGAATTCAAAGGCCTTAAGGCCAAAAGGAAAAGACCGTCGAGAAAGGAGCCCGAAGAGCCAAGAAATGACAGAAGATAGCCCCGAGGGCCTCAGAGCCAGAAAAAGACAAAAGCCAAGCTCAGAAGCAAATAGAATAGTCCAGGTGGCACATAAAGCGTTGACGGAGGAGTTATTATTGCGGGTGAAACAGTCCTTAAGAAATGGTCATCAAAGAGCGCAAACAGTGAGAATGTGGCTTGTTTCTTTGATTTTACATTAATGAGCAGACAATGGCGTGAACTTCATTTAAGAAGCGCCCTTGTCATTCAAACAGACAAAGCAACCCCTGCCCTTGCAGTGACATTTAATACAGGTTGAGCGCCAAAGTCAAGACTTGCGGCATCTACAACATGGTTATTTCAGGGCTTTCTAGAAGGATGACACTAGCATGATCAAATTTCTCCCCACTAGGTGTTGAACGCAGCATGGGCTGCTTATTCTGGAAAGCGCCAAAGTCTTTTCCTTCATGTTATATATATTGTAACCTCACAAGAGAGGAAGACATCTCTCATTTTGTAAGGCGAAGCCCTGCCAAATTTCACCTTCGATCAATAAGAATGTGTTTTATCTCTATCTGACTGGTTATGCTTTTGAGTGTGTTTGTGTATCAATTCTGTGTTCAGTCATTTTTAGCTTGATGCTTTCACAAATTGACACCAACATACCTAGTGTAGCCAAAGCCATTTTTGTAGGTTAACTGGAAGTGCTTCATCTGGAGTGCAGAGACAAAAGAGTAGCTATCAGACAGTGTGTTTTCTACAACGCCTTTGATAAGTTCCTTTTCCTATGTGTCTTCATTAAGCCCCCATGTTAAAGCTCCCTACAGTCTGGGCTTTTTGCCAGATAAAGTGTATGTTCGCCCCTTTTTGGTTTGAAGTGTGAATAGCTTAGTAGATCGAAATCGTTTGGTGCATCACCACTTAGATTAGTTTCTGTTTTGGTTGTATCCTTCTCCCTTTTCACCCCCCCATTGTTAGCAGTAGTAGTAAAAGACTTCAGAGATGCATCGAAGGGAGCTAGCCCTTATCTAGAGATTCTCCCTTCAGTTTTGTCAAACCCACAACAAGAGGGGAGTCTCCATTGTGCCGCGTGGAAGAGAGAAGCTCAGCGTTCTTTCAAGGGTGCAATCCACAGCGTCAACAGTTATCGCAAGCATTTTCATTTAAATCATCATCAAAAGAATTATAATCATGATCCAACATATTTGTATAAACCATTCACATAGTAGGAGGAGCATCACTAATAGCTGCCATTTTTTTATTTGAAATAAGCATGAGTACCTAGAAAAGGATGCTGAATCAAATCAATAGTGGCACCACTCAATCTAGCACTTCACCTACTAGGGTTTGTGGATCTAGCCTTCTTACTGTGCATGAGATATAAGCATGAGAAACATGAAGGAATCTAGGGCTAATGATAAAGCAATGAGGAACGCATCCAAATATGAAAATTAGATCCGATAGGTGGAAATAAGATCTTATAGGGATAAAAACAAGAAAACCCTGAGGTTGAGATGTTCGAGGAACGGAGGGGTTCACCAAAATGTTTTAATTAATTGTGGTTTAGGGGTTAATATACTATGCACAAGAAGTTAAAACAAGGGCACAAGTGGAGACTTATAGATGTACAATAAACTTAGGTCACTACATTTGAATTTGTGGAGGATAAAATTTGTTGCTAAAAAAAGTGACGAAATTTGACTAAAGAAATACATACATTTAATATATTTAAAGCCATATAATTAAAAATATATATATTTAAAAAAATCGATAAATAATAAATTCAAAACTATTAAATATATATATATTTATAAATTATAAAATATAAATATAAATATAAATATATTATATTATATACTTATAAATTATAAATAAAATATAATACTTTATACTGATATTTAATAAACTTTTACTATAAATATAAACTATTAAACTATTTTAAATATAAACTATTAAATATATATATATATATATATATATATATATATATTATATTTATAAATGTAAACGGTATTATATAAAACAATCGTGATTAAAAAGTTGAAATTCATTAACATTAATGCTTTAATAAACTATTATGCCATGAAAATAGCAATAAACCTCAAAATATTAATACCCAATAACACCCAGCGTCACCTGCGATAATGTACATGGGAAAGAACTAATGGCATCAACAAAAATACGCTAGGCACCGAATTGGGTCGAACAAATTTTAAATCACGGTAAGTTTAGCAATTAGTAGTGTCTTATGAGTTGACACACATGGTAAAACAGTAAGCCGCAAAATAAAGTCATAGTAAAACTAAAATCTACTATGGCTAGTTAAACGTGGCGACCATGGATTCACAAAATGATAGAAATAAAGAAATGAAGAAAATGTGGAGACCCTGGAAGAAAAGAACACGAAAACAATAGGATAACCCTAAAATGTGAATTTCAGCAATTTTGAAATGAATTTAAATGATTTTTAAAGATTTTTTTGATGAAATTCATTTTAGAAATAAGGATTGAATTTCTAGACGAATTTAAACAAATTTCACAGTTTTTCTTCAAGTTTGGCGAAATCTGAACTTATTCCTTAAGTGTTGGCGAATGCGATGACCATGCAATACACTACAGGTCTGAAGATGCCCTGATGTTGAAATAAATGACTAATAGTACATAGAAACGACTAAACATGCAATAACAATGGAAAGAAGACTGAAATGAACACACGGGCATTGTAGCTGAAATCTTAGACTGGAAACAGAGTCTGAAAATGGCACAAAACTCCTACGAATTTGACTGCGTTCTGGAAAAGGGTCAAAATCGGCCGAAGAGAGTCTGATGTGGGTTGAAAGTGTCCAAAAATAGCGAAATATACACAAATAGATCAAGTTTGGTAAAGCATGACAAAGATGCAATGGAAAAAGGGTCTTGTACCAAAATTAGGTGTCTACACAAGGGATGGAGGCCTAGAGACTACTGGAGAGTTCTGCCTGCAAGTACTTTGGGATTGCATGATAGCAGGAATCGAGTATTCTTATTTCCTCTTTCGTACAATATTTGGAGAAACAAAGTTTCTATTCTTCTTGAACAACTCTTTCTTTAGATGCAACATAGATGTGTTAAATTATTTTGAAAGTTTATGAAGAAACCTTTATTCCTCAATTAATTGATGATAACAGCTGAACCTTTGTTCATTCTATTCTTCTCTTTCGTAACCATTTCCTGTTCTAGTGAAATTACAGCTAAGATATCTGGTATGTTGTAGGAATGTTTGTAGCTTTAGATAACCGGAATCAAATGCTACTGGTAGGGACATGGAGGAGAGCACTTCCCTTGACATATAGATAGGCAGTCGATGGCCTTTATGTATGTAGTATCCCTTGCTATGTCTGATATAATTTTTGCCTCAATTTGTTGATTAAGGACTCAAGGAATATTGTCAAACACTTCTGATGTAAATTCAATGCTTGTTGGTCTGTGTTTTCAGTCTGATGTTTTTGCTTGAAAATGATATCAAAAGTGCTTGCAAATAAACACTACAATGTCTAAGCTATAGTCTAAATGCATATATGGTTTCTTTTTGTCTTTACCAATGCACATATATAATTTCTACTCACAAAATATGCACCTAAAGCCAATTGACATTTTGTCAAACAATTGGCATGCAAATTATTACCTTTAATTATTACGAGCATTACATTGAACAATAGACATGCAACTTATCTCTCCTTAATTGAATGGCAATTTGCATACAATGATGACATAGAATAGCCAAGACGCTTGGCTTTACAATAATATCTTATACAATGCCAAAGTCTGATTAAGACAACGTAGAATACTAACATGAAATCGTGAATCTAATGCAATACAACATCAAATATGTGAACCTGGAAATGATGGCAGCCAACATAGATGTGTTTGATCCTCCTTGTTTGCATTGCTCTTGTCTCCAATGATGAAGCGCCTAGACTCCCAACCGTCTAACAATGCTTCACAAATTTATTTAGAATTTTTGGTGGCCTCTAATGACAAAATCGCCCCTCCTCAAGTATGGCTGCCCCTGCACTAGGTCTGCAACTAAAATGGTAAATAATAGCAGCACTTTATCTCCTCCAAATAGACCTTGAAATGATTGCCAAAACAGTAGAAGAAGATCCCTCAAATACCCATAAAATTCTGTCCACTTAGTGAAGAGCAATGAATGTAAATGCAATTCCTTCCATGGCTGACCTGCAGACTGTAACAAAATTACAGATCCCTGGAAACTGATATCAGATCTCTACTCCTTCCTTAAATGCAATGAATCGATGCAAGAATGACCCCCAATGACCTCTACAGCTGTTATGCATAAACTCCTAAATCGCTATAACTCAAAATTGGCCCTTGGCCACAATTTTGGCTCAAATGAATGCACTGTAATATCCTCTCCAATCTGCAACCCTTCAGTAGATAGTTTCACTACGTTAGTTATGGGAATCAATGGGAGTGAACGTTCCCAATGACAAATGGAATATTCTACAGAAACCCTATGCTTCTCCACAACATAACAAGTCAAGTAGCAGATATCTTGGATGATTAGAAGCTTGGCTTATCCTCTTTTTATGCCTTTTCTCCAAGTGGAAGTGGAACCTTCAAGAAGCTTCTATAGAATAATATTATTTTACTTTAGTGACTTTATTTTATAATATAATATTTCATTCAAGTCACTTTATTAAATTAATTAAATATAAGGTCACCTTTTTAATATTTATTTATTGTGATAACCTTACAAATAATTAATTTAATTCCTCTTTTAATTTAATTAAAATAATCAATTAGTCATCTTTATAAGAAATCATTATTTTGGACAACTTAATCAATTAATTTAATTAAATTACTCAACCTCCAAATTGGGGACATTACAATGTACTTAACCGACTTAAGGAGGTTGAATGAGATTTGAACGTAAATGAACCAACCTATAATTTGGAAGCTCGTTCAAACCTATTCAGATTATTCAAATCTTCATGTTGTAATGAGTGCTTGTGTCTCAATTGTCATACACAAGGCACTAGAGCATCACATGCTTCTCATACTGCAGCATATAATGGAGATGACAGAATTGAGAGTGCTCAATATGTTGGGAAGGTGTTGCACATATGAATTTTGAACAACTGATTTCTTGTGGATATGGGTGCTACTCCACAAATATTAATAGTGAATATTTTTCTGGCTCATGTTACATGAATTTTGAATTTTCACCTCATTTGGATTTGAACGTAGTGGGATTGAAAAACAAACTGATTAGTGTCAAGCAAAGCTCCTTCACACATTAATATATATTTTTTTTCTGGTTCTTGTACATGAATATTGTTTTTTTGCCTCTTTTGGATTTGGACTTTGTGATTTTAAAACAAACTAAATAGTTTCAAACAAAATAGAAGTGAAATTGCAGGGAGCATACCTCCCTCATCTTTGACTTTGTTTGAAAAATATAATTTGTAAAATGGAATGTACTATAAAGTGCTATAACTTTTAGAACATTTTCAATTATATTGCATTGGTTGAATAAAAGTTTAACCTAATTCCCAGGGAAGATCAAATTTAGACCTAATTAATAATGGGAAATTTCAGGAAGTGATATCTTGGCCATGGAGGATGTGCTTGAATTTTGACAGCACCTACCTGTCCTTTAGGAGGCATTGAAGTTCACTATTATATTATTCATATTTTTAGATGCTCGTGATCTATGCTAATTTTGGCTGAAAGTCAGTTGAACCAAATTTTCCTAATCCATTTCCTTGCTAGAAATTTGTATCAATCGTATACAACTGTTGGAACTGTTTTATCTACAATTTGCCATAAATTTTGAACTATAGGTATCAGGCTTTTATTTACTTGCTCCACCAAAGTTTTTCAGCTTGATCACAATGTTTTCCTTGTAAAGAAATAAGGTAAACCTCTGATCAGGGTTCTGAAAGAAAGTGGATAAAGAGCAACATGGTATCTCCCCCAGATCTCATGCTAGACAGGACACCTGAAAAGAAAGTGGTCCTCAGTATCTTATGGAGGGGACAAAGGTGTCAGACCCTGTTGCCCCATGGAATATGGTGGGTAGTCTCATCCCCTAAGTGGTGGGAGCACGCCCTCAGATGCTGAAGGGAAATCCTTAGGCTGTGACCAATGATGCTTGAGATAGTCAAGATGAATGATGATGCCATCTACAACCCATAAGAAATGGTGAGCATAAAAATCCAACTTGGGGATGAGAAGTTGTGGAGGAGACATCCATGCAATGTGAATATACTACTGGTATATATCCTCTCTAACAACCCTGTTGATAACCTCCTCCAGGGAAAGAAGGTGAGGAGGGGCATCTAAGGAATCCTGAACAGAGGAAGCTGGTCAATAGACATAATAATAGATTGAACGAGCAAACTGGCTTCAAGATATCACCAATGGCGACGCCTAGTGCGACCCAGAGAGGCAATTGTCTCTAAGAACAAATAGCAAATATGGGCACTACTCCCAGCTTGAGGCTGAGTCACCTAGTTCGACCATGATTCCTGCCCAATATTAAACTTAATACTTTCTTCCAAAAGTTTATACAGACCTTATTTCCTGCCCTGAGGATAAATTGCTGGACTGCAATGCACATTCAAGTCACCGTACGAAATGGAGGAACCAACACAGACAACCATCCACTAAAACAGAGATAGAGTGAAGAAGACATACCAAATAATGAGTCAGTCTTCATCAAGAGAGATTATAATACTTTCCCTCAAGCTATTTTCCTTCTGGTCACAAGAAACAATCGGGTTTCCTCATCAAAAGATGTATCCAATAGTTGAGTGACCAATCCAATTGGAACTTCCACATTCTGAGAATTAGCTGGTCAAGAATCAAGATACCAATAATGGCCGAGTTCTGCAACTTTGGGGAATTGAATTTTTTTTTCAGTTTCTTGAAAACCACAAAAAAGTTTCATCGCCTCCACCCTCATTTTAAATGATCACCAATCACATCAAAGTTTAATGTCCTCAGTAAAAAAGGTGGTAAATTTGTGTTAGGAGGTGTGTGCAATACTTTCAATCTCTTCCTAGGACTAAGTCCAACATTTTGATTAACCAAATGGTTTGTGCATTTATTACCTTCCCTATGTATATGGATAATAACATAGTCAGTGAATTCCTTAAGAATATTTAAAGCATCTTTAACCGTCCTTTTTGGATGCCAGTCCCGCCATTTTCCCCTTTTTATGGCCACAGTCAAGTTAGGAATCACCTTAGAACTCTAGTTTATTCCAACCTTTCTCATAAGCCAACTGTAACCCTTGAAGGATAGCTCTAAACCCTGCTATTTTATTGGAGCACTTACCAAGATCCTTGAAATAAAATAGCCAATATTTACCTCTCGATTTTAGAATTTCTTAACAGGCCTCCTTCACCAGCTGGTTCTTGATTTTCTTTTGCAGCTCTATCAGAGTTCATCTTGACCCATCTTTCCTTTAAAGCCTTGCCATTTACCGTTCCCTTTGTCAGGGAGACCTTGAAGAACCCCCTGCCTATTTTCCCAAGCTTCTTTCCATCTCTGGAAGTGAGTTATATAATAAGGTCAGATTTTAATGAGTTCAGCTGAGGCTGTCCACCATATTTATAGTCCAGTCTACTTTATTTGTTCTGGAAAATCCTTCCATTTTTCTGCCTTAATAATCCAAGTTGTTAAGGCTGTTCCTACATTTCATATTTGTTTGACGGCATTGGATTTGGACGGAACTCTCCAGGCTTTTAGCCAACAAAGGTGGTCCCTGTGTGATCCAATCCTGACCAAATCTTCCAAAGAAGCAATTTCCGATTTATTAGCCAAATTGGCAATGAAGCAGCAAGGGATCAGTAGTCTCGTCTTCGTCTTTATACATAAAGCAGGAGGAGGGGCTCATTAAACCTCTATGGTTCTTACAGGTCAGAATCCTTCCTTAGTAAGACCCTCCTTTAGGCTTTATCCAAATCTGCTTGGTAGGGAAATCTTGGCAAGTGTTGACAGACTTGAAGACTGAGCTTATAGCCTTCCCTAACCAAGTAATTCCATAACTTCAGTCACTGATGTATTTTTTCCAGGGAGAAAGGGTATGGAAAAGAGAATACAGCTTTCATCTCCTAATACCACTCTAAATTTTAGTGTTACCAGAAATTACCATATCCTGATTGGGAGGTCATGATCAGGAGGATTTTGAATGTAATCAGCAACCTTCAAACCCTGGATCACATTTGATTAATAAACCCCTGTTTATGAATTTGACCAGAAGGCATTTGCAAGATTCAGGAGGACTTCCTCTTCATGTTATTTTTGTCCAGTAAGTTCAATTCTTTTCTGGCTAAATGCAGCCTATGCAGGTAAAGATATCATGGGCTTTTCACATACAGTAATCAGTAATTGCTTTGTGCTAACTGTATATAAAAAGTTACCTTAATACAAAGCTAGCTTTGGCTAGATCAATTTGTAGAAAGTCAGAAACTCTTGGCTTCTGAAAACTATCCTACCTTCTTTTTACTCCGAATCTGTAAATCTGTTCAACCTATTTGGAATTTTGTGTACTTATTTCTCAATTATGTTCATATATCTGGGTGTACTTACATGTGAAGTTATTGCTTAAACATTTTCTGCTGGCAGTGCTGCTTTCCTAACATTTACATCATTGAGTGGCAATGTGCTACAGGAACATTGATGATGTGGACAAGACAATGGAAGAAATTAATGAACAGACAGAGAACATGAAACAGATTCAGGAAGCATTATCTACACCAATCGGCACAGCTGCAGATTTTGATGAGGTAGGAAAAGTGCCAGGTTGTATCTTACATCTTTTGTACTTATAATAGCTTGTTCTTTCTGTAATAATGTGCATTCACTGGCATAGGATGAACTTGAGGCTGAATTGGAGGAACTGGAGGGAGCAGAGCTTGAAGAGCAACTTTTGCAGCCAACTACCACTGTCCCTACTGCACAATTATCTCCAATTACAGGAAAACAGTCCACACGGCCTGCATCTCAGAAGGCCACTCCTAATTCTGCTGAAGAAGATGAGCTTGCTGCTCTGCAGGCGGAGATGGCACTATAGTGAGGTATTCAACTTTGTTGATTTTAGTCTGAGCGAAACACCTAGTACTCTTCATTTGTTGAAGGCATGCTAGAAAAGTTGGTCTTTGCAGCTTACAACTATTCTCACCATTTATTGCAGATTGGTCCCACTTTTTCCAAGTTTGCTGCTTTATTCTGGATAATGACGATGAACATTAAATAGTGATGTTTTTAATATCTCATACAGTGAAGCCAACTTACATAAATGAAATGTAAATCTCACTCAGCTTTCCACTGACATATGTACATTTTTTCCTGTATTAGGTTTGATGATGGACTAAAGTCTAATATTTACCAGGCTGTTTACTTCAAACTAACATCACAAGAAGACTGTCGTTTTCCTGTTTCCCCAGAAATTTGGTTATTGGTTATGTGGGGATTGTATATCCTAGCCAAGTATTCCCACAAATACTCTGTTTTAAAATAAACATGTACCCATGCTCCACTAATCTTATCATCTACTGAATTCTGTTGCCTACTTATCTCATTACCTATCAATAGTGTATCATGGTGTTTCACTTCATGGGTAATGGTCATAGGTTGCTTATCTGAAGGTTATAGCTCAGGATCATTTTTCAACCTTGTTCTGTCCGACACTCAACAGCATGAAAGAAGAGAAGCGAGGATGGAAAGTATTGAAGATCAAAGCTTCGACATGCAGAAATATAAATCACTCTCACAAACTAACTACAGTTCCATGAGATAGAACAGTCATGCACACTCTTCTCTGCATATAAGAAAGCATGGACAAAGCCATGGCGATAAAATAGGAAAGGCATTAAAGAATAACTTATAGAACTTCCCATACGATTCAAAGGATTAGAATTTCCCATACACATGAGAATTTCCATGTGAAACCAGAACTCTTTTATCAACACCTCGGATTATTCAATTCATTAATGTTACTGGTTGTAACTCCCTGGTTTGGGATCGAGTAACTGACTTGTGACAAGATTAACTTTTGTATGACAATTCCAAATATCGTTTGTGTACTTCTGCAACATCTTGCCATCTACTTTTGCTTTATCTTGCATCCACACCTTCACACACTTCTCATGCCTCATTAAATAAGTTATTTCACACATGACAACCTTACTTTTGAACACATAATACTAGGGCCTTAGAACTCAAGTGGCTCAATTTCGCGATGGCATTATGACCTCATTGACTCAGAACTTGTGATCTACACTAACAGATAAATACTATTTGCAACTTTTCTCCCCCTTAATGTTGATTTAGGGTCTTCGTATCAATGATCCTACATTTAGGACCCCAAGAGAGTGAAGTTTGCCTGCATAGAGTTGAAGGGACATGCATCCTTGTGGTGGGATCATATGCAAATGGAAAGGGTTAGAAGTGGTAAGGACAAAATAAAGACTTGGAATATGATGGTTGCAAAGTTGAAATGTAAATTTCTACCTTTTGATTATCAGTTGAGTTTGTTCAAAAATTTGCATAATTTGAGGCAGAAGGGCATGAGTATAAAAGACTACACTACGGAGTTTTACAAGCTAACAATCCAGGCAGGTCATGTAGAAGATGATCAAGAGAAGATAGCAATGAATATAAATGGACTGAGGTTGAGTATACAGAGGAGTTGAGCATGGTGAAATTGCTTGCAATAGGGGAGGCATATCCATTCGCCTTGAAGACTGAAGCAAAGCCAAATAGAAGGTAAGTAAAAACAGCAAAGGTTAGGATCAATTGTAATGGAGGATAGAGACATGGAAGGAGAGGACAGCTCTTCTCCATATGGATCAAATGAAGAGTCAGATGCCTCATGGAATCATGAATGTGTTGAATCTCAAGGTGTTAGTTTGGCATTTCATGGAGATTGCTATGAATGTGGAGTGTATGGGAAAAAAAGGCGTTATGAGTGACCTCAAAGAAGGGCTAAAACAAATTATAAGAGTGAAAAGCCAAGGGACAGCAGGGCAGTCATGTTACCAATCAGCAATGAGTGAGTGGGAAGAGGATAAACTAGTGACTTGTGAAGGTTCAGTTACAACCAAGAGGTCAAGAGTCAATTTGTTGTTGGAAAGGAGCTTGAAGACATCAAGGAAGCAAGAGAAACCATGACAAAGAAGGCATATTTTTAGAACCAAAGTGCAAAACAAGAGGTAAGTGCTGTAATGTTATAGTTGATGGTAGGAATACTAATAACTTAGTGTCCATGGAAGTCATAAACAAGCTGAGTTTGAAGTCTACACTGCTCCCTGAACCATATACAGTGTCATGGTTAGTGGGAGGACATGAAATTACAGTATGAGAAAGATGCAAAGTTGATGCAAAGATAAGTTGCTATCAAGATATTGTTTTGTGTGATTTATTACCTATGGATGCATGCCATATCGAATTGGGAAGACCATGGCAGTTTGACAATAAGGCTATGCATGATGGAAGGTAGAATGTAGTTTCATTTGGGAAGAATGGAGAGAGCTGGAAACTCCATCCATTGAAGGAAGAGATTGGAGTCATGAAGCACCAGATTCATTTGGTATTGTTAAATGCAAACAAGGAGATTTGAAAAAGGAGGAAAAAGGTAAATTCACAGAAAGGGAAGCAAGGGAGATTGAGATATTTCTCCGAGCATTGGAGACACATGGAGGAGATGGTAGAATACCAACAAGTGGAAGTAGTATTGGAGGAAGAACGTCATAAAGTTGCAAAAA
This sequence comes from Torreya grandis, assembly GCA_037957365.1. Taxonomy (NCBI): domain Eukaryota; kingdom Viridiplantae; phylum Streptophyta; class Pinopsida; order Cupressales; family Taxaceae; genus Torreya; species Torreya grandis. Next base: position 481,493 of record JARHVA010004678.1, on the reverse strand, counting down.
GTGATGAAGAATATGAAGAGAGGTTAGAAGGATTAGTTGGGACGGTATTTCGAAAAGATATGGATGCATTCTTTGAAGATATTTTTGAACACTGAAATAGGAGAGGAAAATGTTGTTGCAACAGAGGTAGTGGATTTGCTTGACATTGCAATGAGGACATCAAGAGAGGAGGATATGAAGACTATCCTAGAGATAGCAGTGCAGGGCATGGGTGATCATATTGATGCACAAAAGTATGTTGAGTTCCTTGACAAACAAGTTGTTAATGAAGTAGAGTGGGAGGTGTACTCTTGGAAAGGAGTACATGAAAATGGTGTTGGTGGAGACGGGCAAATAGAACTGGGCAAAAACTCACAAGATGGAAAAAGGGAATGCTCAAGCAATAGGCAAGGTAACGAGAAAGGTAATTAGACCTAGGCAAAGGAGGATGGTTTACGATGAAGCAAGTGGCTGGAAAAAGAGGAAGAAATCAAATGATAAACTTCAAGAGGTACCTAATATGGTGGAAGGGAACTTCATGGCCATGGTAGCAGGCTAAAAGAGTGGTTCATCCACTCATCCTAACATTGTGAGCAAGAGCTCATAATTTTTTTACGTTGAGTGTATGATACAAGAGCATCCAAGGGGTACCAGTAATCATGCATCAACCAAAAACATGTAGGAGTGTGTTTGTGTAGACTAGTCAGTGCATTTGTAGTTTTGGTGTGGCAAAGGCTTATCTTCAGGGATTCATTTGAAACATCAATATTTCAACAGTTACAGGACATCAAGAACTCTATTGGACTCCAAGGGGAAGTTGGGATAAACAAGACAAATGAAAGCTAATGAGTGGTAGGGTTGTGTATCATTAGTTCTGACAAAGACATTGTTTTAGAAGGGTGAAACATGGATCATACTAAATCAAAAGTCAAATTTGATTGCATATGTGGATTCCTCTTGAAAAGTTATGCACTTTCAAATCAAAAGACATCTCATTTCAAGTTTGTATGAAAAAGATATGGCCTTTGGAAGTTGCAAGACATTTCCTTTTGGCGAAACCACTATGACAGATTTGCAAACTAAAACCACTGGTTTGCATTAAGGGGTGGTTTCATAACTGTCGCTCTACATTAAACGAATGTTTGTCAGTGATGAATGCAAAAATAAAGTAATGGCCTAGAATGATGAATTGTCAGTTGCTGAGAGTTTTCAAGATGATTGTGAGTTTGAAGAGGCACTCTAGGAGTCAAGAGGTAGTCATAAAGGATCCAAGTCCAATAGTTGGAGTAGCTTCAATTGAGGAACATTAAGAGTGTGTGAGAGAGTTTGCTAGCAGCTTGCTAGGGGAGAGTTGTGTATATGTTCATAACTGAACCGAGAATGTATCAAGTCTATCTAGGGATTGTGTATGGGATGTAACCTCCTTCATGGTTGTACGTCAATAAGCAAAGCGTGTGTGTGTGTGTGTGTGTGATGCCCACTTTTTGAAAAATTTAAATTAGGGAAAATAATTAATAATAATACTTTTTAAAAGTTGTCCTAGTCTTTATAATCAAAAAGGACACTTAATTGTATTATTATTAATAGAGTCAAAATTAAAATAAAAGGGGGCATTGCTTTTCTAAAAGCTTACTGGGCGCTTTCTTCGGCAAAAGTGAAACTAAAACTATAAAGAGGGGTGTTGGGTTCTTGGGAGATCATCTTTTGCCTATTATCAATTACATTTTTTGTAAGTTTGAGCATCTACTTCAGCTTTCAGTGTCTAAGGACGAAAACCCTCTAGTAGATAAAGAGACTTGAGGATGAAAATGTGAGGTGGTTCCATTTAGGAGCTACAATTGTGCTTTCAAATCAGGGTACCATTAAAATTCAGCATTGGGAGAATCATTAGGCAGATTTGTCATATTTTCAGCGTCTTCCAAGGTTCGTGCTAGGGTTTTTGACCAATCGTACCAGCTAGGGCAGCAACCATACATCCCTCCATTGCTGACAACATCATTTTCAGCCCTAAATCAATTCACTACAATGATATCAGCCCTAAATAAGATTGCTACAATGACACTACAATTGTACTAGGGTTTCAGACCTATTGTTATAGGCTTTTGGCCATTGTTGGCAATTAGGGCATCATTCTTGAGCCATCCATACATCATCTCTAGCCAGTTGTACCTCCCATTCAGTGATTTTCAGCTTGTGATGTCATCATCAGTTAGCTTGGATGCCATTTCCAGCCAACCAATTCATCTGTATAGTCTGTTGTACAAGCACATGTTCTAACCTTAGGGTTTGCATTTTTATAAATGTCAAGTGGGCATAAAAATCTAGGGTTACAATTTTGAATTTTGCATGCATAATTTTGGCTAAGGTTTCAGTCAATATATTATGTTTTGTACTTTGCATTGCAATCTAATTTCAATAAAAATTCAGCGCTTCGTGGTCGTTCAACCAATTTAATTATTTTTTTAAAATTCTAAGTTAAAAGGGATTTATATTTAATTTTCAGATTTCAGGGTTTATTTAGAATCTCAGATTTATTCTTAAAAAGGGTTTGTTGACAAATCCTATAATTCGGTATTTCAACCAGAAGGGAACAACCCAGTGGTATCAGAGCATTGATCTTGCTAGCCTACAGGGTTATATCGACTTTTTAATGCTGCATAATGGGAAATCAAAGAGAGATCTATATATTCAATTGAGGATATCTTGGAGCAAATGAAGAGCCAAGATTTTAAGACCCAATTATTGGAGCAGTTTATTATTAGCTCTGAAAATCTAACTTCATTTAGAAGATCACGAAAGAAAAATCCTATCCACGAGGCATGGTTAAAAGAGCAATGTGACAGAAATGAGGTCCAACTTCTTGCCTATGATGCATATGATAAAAATTCTGACATCTACAAATCTTAAAATACCTTTGAAGAATTCTTGGAGATATATGAAAAAAATATTAGTAGAAGGTTGAAGAAGAAAGAGGGAAAGTCAAAACCTCAAAAGATGCTAAGGAAGAAATCAAGAAGCAAGAACAATCAAATTCAGAGCCACAAGACATCATTGAGCAAAAAAGGAGGGATCCAACATACAAGGTGAGGGTCAAGATCCTTTTGATAATAGAAGATGTTTTATTGACTTTTAATGATTGCATGCATATCAATGAAGTCAAGGAGGAAAAGGCATCACTAGCTGAATGCAAAGTGCCAAAGATGGAAATAGATGTGCCAATCCATAAGCTACCTAGTGATCTTCCAAAACATGAGTCATTGCTGTATATGATTGAATTTCAGGATAGTCATGTTGACAACATGCAATTGAGGAGAATTTTGATCCTAACTTGGAAATTGAGTGACATGAATGGAAGTGTTGAGGACATCTCAACAATTTCTAATTCGGCAAATGAAAGTGAACACTTTGATTACAGCCCAAGGTATGTAAAGGATGGTCATATTTCATATTTGTTTCTTCATACTATGCCATACAAGATTCTTGTCATCATGGGAAACATTCTAAAAATAGTGATAGGGTCAAGGATACAACTTGCAACATAGGGCATATAGATTCTTTGATTCAAGTTCAAAATTGTTTTTACATATGGATCCAGGCGATCTTTTGAGAGACAAGAAGGATAAAGGCTTTGATGAGATCAATATTACTATTTCTAGATAATTCTTCATCCCATGCATTTGGATAGAAAGGAAGTTTGTGAGGAATCATATAGAGGATGTTGTTGATTCTAACGAATTTGTGGAGGATCAATGCTCACAATTCATAGATCAGTCCTTGGAGCCAAGTTCTACACTTGAAGTCAAGGTTATAGATGATGGCCTAGTGGGGATAATCACAATGAGATGCTTGATGCTGGATGATGGTAAGTAGAATGGGTGTCTTTTTGATGTTCAAGATTTTATGACTAAGGATGGCGTGGTGTTTTTAGAATCAAGCTACATACAAGTTTGCCACCCTTGGATGTGTGAAGGAGAATGCACGAAGGATGAGATACTACAAGATGGCTTCACCATTCCTTGCATCACGAAGGCACAAAAACTTGTCAGCACTTGGGGTAGACACAAGGTGTGCAATGACCCTTATGACATGGGTTTAGGTGAGATATCTTCTCATGATGATATTTTGTCTACTTTGGAGTGGGTTTGCATGGTGTTTGATTTTGCACTTCCGAGATTGCCCTTGAGTAAAAAGTACCATTAAAAGTTGAGAAATTATGTTGAATATATCCTTCTTATTGAGGAAGTTATAAGCACCACAAGAAGATCTCAAGGGGAAGTTCATATGAATACTAGAGTAGCATAACATATGCATGGTGAAGTAACTCCAAACTTGGATATTTGTGCAAAGGATCACCAACAAGACATGAAGGGAATGCGTGGTGATGAGATACTACCATCAAGTGATAGAGGAAACATACCTAGGGCAGCTATGAACCAAATTACCACCATTAATGCTGCTGGCATCCCCATTATTAGCCACCACATTATTTCAATTGCACTCATACAAGTGGATATGCATTTTTGCAGCTATTGTGCCAGTGTCATGTTGCCGGTTTTGATAATTTACGATCATGAGCTGCTGTGATCAGTCATGAACAACTGCAAGTTAGCACATTTTAAGGGGATCTTATCCCTGGATTATGTGGGCAGAAGGTCTCAGCTGAAGGGAACAAACATGACAGCCACCATAGTTCTGATTCAGGTGAAATTCTGGGTGGTCTGTGATTATTGTAACTTGTCTCCAGCCTATACACAGTCTGATCTGCACCAGATTTTAGAAGGTATAACTTGTCATATCATTGAAGGATCCATTGGAACTCAAGGTTATGATTTTCCAGAGTCTTCATTACATAGGAGAAGTGATGTGGTGCAAGCAATGGGTTTTCACAGAAGGCAACATTTGGGTAGTTCATTGCATATCCACGGTACTGTCATCTCTAGACCATATTTGGATTTGTCCCAATTGGATAAGGGAGATTGAGGTGTTGGATTACATCGAATTGCTCTAGTTGAACTTCTCCATGTTATTTTGCATCACTGGCCAATGATGCAAGAGGATATTATTTCAAGTTGTGTTTTGGCAAAAATGTTGGAAGTTTTTTGGTGACTTTACACGAAACAATATATTGCTTGGTGCTAGTCTCTCCAATCTTGAGTATTCATACTATGCAATTTTTCTGAAATGTGTTATCTCTTATGTGATATTTTTGCGCATACCATCGATATAGCAGAGATCAACAAACTTGTATTTCTTTTACATAAAGGGACACAAAGGCTAGGTAGGCATGTAAGTGTGATCCACAGTGATGATGACGAGGTTAATCAACCGCTACACCTTGCATCAGAGTCATATGTATTTAGCTACCTTGGACTTGAAAAGGTTAAAGTCTCAACTCCAATCATGGATGAGAGGTATTTCAATTCCATCTATAAACTTGAATTTGTTGGCACATCTAAAGGAAATTATGGGAAGTCGGGAGCTGGGATAGTATTGCAGATGCCCAATGATTTTGTGACATACGAAGTGATGGTTGGTTTAGGTACAACGGTGAAGGTGCTCATGGAATTTCATGCTTTAATGTTAGGACTTAGAGCACCTTTGGATAGAGTTATATATCACATTCAAGATTTAGGAAAATTTACATTTATCAGTGGATTGCCAAAGCACTTATTTGATAAAGGTGTCATGGATTTAGTAAAAGAAGCAAATGAATTTATCAATACATTCAAATTATTCTTGATCAAATATGAAGCAAATGTTTGTATTGTTGCTTCATCCTTGGCCGATAATGTTGTTGGTCACCCAGATGGATGCATGGAGAAGGTTTCAAGGGCAGCCAAAGTTATGCAGTCAAAGGAACATATTGCATCATACGTGGAATTTAGAATGTGAAATTGCAAGTTCCGAAGGATGAATTGGGATCCAGGTATTACAAAGACGACTAGTTGGGGAAAGTCAAAGCAATTGAGATTACAATTTGATTGAGGACAATCAATTTTGCGAAGGGCGGACTATCATATGCCCTCTTCGAAATATTTTAATTAGGGAAATAATTAATAATAAGACTTTTTAAAAGTTGTCCTAGTCTATTCATAATCAAAAGGGACACTTAATTGTTTTATTATTAATAAAGTTAGTCAAAATTAAAATTAAAAGGGGGCGTTGCTTTTCTAAAAGCTTATTGGACACATTCTTCGGAAAAAATGAAAATAAAATTATAAAGAGGGCTGTTGGGTTCATGGGAGATCATCTTTGGCATATTACCAATTACACTTTTGCAAGTTTGAGCCTCTACTTTAGCTTTTAGGCTTTGAGGATGAAAACCTTCCGGTGGATAAGGAGACTTGAGGACAAAAACTCTCTAATCTTGTGAGGTGGTTCCATTCAGGGGCTAAAATCAGGTTACCATCAGAAATCAGCATTGGGAGAATCATTAGGCAGATTTGTCATATTTCTAGCTCCTTCAAAGGTTCGTGCTAGGGTTTCTGACCAGCCATACCAACTAGGGCAACAACCATACATCCCTCCATTGCTAACGTCATTATTTTCATCCCTAAATCAATTCGCTACAGTGATATCAATGTTAAATAAGATTGCTATAGTGACACTACAACCATACTAGGGTTTCAGAATATCGTTTCAGACTTTTGGACATTGCTGGAAGCTAGGGCATCATTCTTCAGTCATCCGTACATCATCTTTAGCCAATTGTACCTCCCATTCAGTCATCTTCAGCTGTGACATCATCATTAGTGAACTTGGATGCCATTTCCAGCGAACCAATTCATTTGTAGTGTTAGTCGTACAAGCACAGGTTCTACTCTTAGGGTTTGTTGTTTGTAAATGCCACGTGGACATAAAAATCCAGAGTTACAATTCTGAATTTCGCATGCATAATTTCAGCTAGGGTTTCAGCCAATATATTATGTTTTGTACTTTGCATCGCAATCTGATTTCAATAAAAATTCAGCTCTCCATGGGCGTTCAACCACTTTAATTATTTCTATAAAATTCCAAGTTAAAAGAGATTTATCCTTAATTTTCAGAATTCAGTGTTTATTTTGAATCTCAGATTTATTCTTAAAAAGGGTTTACTAACAAATCCCATAATTCAGTATTTCAACAGGAGGGGACATTACAGTGTGTGAAATTCTTTGTAACACTGTCGTATGAAAGCAACAAAGACTTAAGTTTTGGTCTCAAGCCTGACTGTGGTGTGTCAAGTGTGTGTCCTTTAGTGAGTGTTGAGTGGGCTGTAGGGACAAGGCTGCCCTTCGTTTGACCCCATAACCCTATCTGCATCATCCACAAATATAAAAATGACATCTAGACATTCTCAAATCAAGTCAAAAATATTTTCAAAACCTTTGGAGTCAATTTCAGCCTTCATTCAACATTGTAATTTAAAATTTTCCTCCTGTCTTGGTGCGGGTAGCATCCACCTAGTGCAGTTCATCTTTAAAGATGAGAAATATTTTGACTCATTGTATGACCTTTGCATGACCTAAACAAAAATTATTTTCTCCCGAATAATTTATCTTCACATCTCAAGTGGTGCTTTTCATTAGACTTGCAGTCAAATTTATATGCCTTCTCCATCTTCATTTTGACGATAATTTTTTTTCCTTCAATGTGGTCTTTGCTTGACCATGCAGAAGAACAGATTAATATTTTCAGCAAATACCCTGTGGAACATTACTCCATTTCATTAAGACCCCTTGTATAACGTCTGTGGCGAACGTTACATGCACAAAGTGTTAACGACTGCTAATTGTGAAAATGGGACCCTGATACCTTTTATTCAAGTTTGTCTGGGTGTGTGCACCCAACCATATTTTGGCTGCACCCAAATCCACACCCAAGGAAAACAAATGCACCCTAATGCATCAGGTGCATTTCTTTTAATTTCATACACACTGGATGCTGCGTACCTGCACCTTCCGTACCCCCACACCTGCGCACCCAGACAACCTTGCTTTTATTATAGCATCCTTGTCATGCATTTCTTCTGCCAACCAAGTGTCATAAAATTTGGTTAAATTTGTGACATCTGAGTTAAAGAAAAACTTGATATTTTTTTTGATGTTTTCAATGGCAGTGGACTTCCCTTCTTTAAACCATAATTTCTATATGTTGCCTCTCTCACGACACTCAAATATTGTTACCATTTCCTTGTTTACGAATGGCAACCTTTATGGCGGGAGTGCGGCATTTCTCCTGATTTTCTCTCTCCCTTTCCTTCTGCAAAGTTTCTGAAAGTCTTTTTTATGGTGGATTGGGCGCTTCCATTAGATGTATCACATTCTGTGTGTGGAGCTTCAGGGGGATCTAATGCATCCCATTCAATGGCAGCTTGACATTCAATATCCATCATTCTTCATCCCTCTCTTCCATTGTTCAGTCCAATGCTTTAGCATTCCATCAGTGGTCTACTTGAAATGTCATGTTTTACATTTCCTTTTCACCAGTACAACATTTTCATGTCATTGTTATTGGTTCACACTCTCAGATAGCAGAATTAGTTTAGCATTCTTCCATGTAACAGTTGACAGTGTTGATAGCATTTCCAGACTCATTGCCAGGATAGAATGACAGTTTTTCTAAGACTCCCTTATGAGACGCGCTATTGATACATCCTTGTGTGTGTGTAGAAAACAAATAAAAATATACATATCTATAGAGAAATGTCTAAGAAAGAAATTTTCTAATTGTGGTTGTATTTTGAACATCTGTATTAGAAAAGAACATAGTGTGATTATGGAATGAAATCAGTTTTAGATGAGAATATATTGTAAATATTGGAAAATTAGTAATCGTTGCAAACCTAGTAATTGATATGCATAACACTGCCGTGATTCGTGACCAATTTGGAGTAATGTGTATTAATATATTTTGCAAATATTTTTAGAATGGATATAAATGGAAATATCCAGTTGCAAATAACAAACTTGACCTGCATTGATGATATTTATCACATTTAGAACCATAAGCTACAGCTTTTTGAATATAGGTCAGGGATTGAAGATTTTGATGATTACAGCAATCTGTTCTGCTACACGGTACCGAACCAAATTCCCTGTGGTATGGAATTGGAAGGTCTGTTATATGTTGTTCTGCTTTCCATTATCTGTTATTTCTAGCTTCCGCCAGAGCCTACTAATGATCATGTTCTTCAAATGATAACAAGGTTCTTCACGATTTCAACTTTGCATTTCTGCCTTGTTTTATCTGATTATCTAGCTACACAGGAGTTAAATTTATAGAACTAGTATTAACCGATCTACAGTTGGAAACTTGTTTATGTCAGGAATGCTAGCTAATTGTACTTAACCAATCTTGTGGAATTCCAGCTTATTGTACTTTCATGGAATGTCAGCTGATTGTACTATTCGCAATAGAGCATTCAGAATAACGATTTACTCCTTTCATATATTATTTGATTAAAATTTTGTTGACAGTATATTTCACGTGTAACAGGATTCCATGAAACAAAGTCTCTTATATGTTGAGGGTCTTTGGGGTCCTGCATTTTGTTATTGGATGTTTTACTTACGAAGACAGATGATGTCCTATATTTCACTGCTTCGTGGAGTTTGGCAGGGAATTGGCGTGCCAAATCTGTCAATAAAAGAAATATGATCCTTGGCATAAAATTGAACGTTTCAGCATCTGCAATGTCACATGTAAATTACTAACAGCGTGGATGTAAGGCGGTGTTATTTTTTCTAAATATAGACCGCCTTTTAATTGAATCATTTATTAACAGCATGTAAAAGTGATTGAAATGGTGTCTTTTTTTTCAGATTGTCATTATGATCTTTTTTGTTTTGATTAAATACATACTGTGAGCACGTACACAATATCAATGAATTGTTACTAGTACAGATTTATCATCGGCATGGATTACTCTTAGGAGATATTCATGGTTGGTCATTGGGTGTGAAGCATTACATGCAGATAACACGACATGAGAAGCAGAGAATCTTGGGAAATGTTCTTTGGGATTCAATGCATATGCACAATTTATAAAATTATATCAATTGTAAAGGATGTGATTACATATTCAACTTCTTATATAGTGCAGTCCATAAAAATTGTATTGTGTTAGAAGTGAAGTAATGCTTAGTAATTAAGTTGCTGTAATGAATCCTGGTTTGCAACAAATATCATGATACGCCTTGATTGCACTTTACCCTAATTTTGTTCAATGCAAAAAATTCTTTGCAAAAAAATGTTTCAATGTTGTTTATTCTTGCAATTTACTAATAAACATTGAAACCACGTTTCTAATAGGTTTGGAAATAAAATTTATACTGAGAGCACAAAATCAAACTATGTGCAACATGATAATTAAAAAAAATAGTAATTGGAGATTCCCTTTGTTGTTTATAAGCTCACGGATTTTAAGAATTTAGAATCTGTTATTATTCTGTTCAGAGTGGCACTAACCTTTCATGGTCGTCACACTCACAAAATTGAATATTTTGACATGATCTTGATCTAGTATGTATGCGGTAAAGCAAGTGCCATCATTCTCCTTTAATAGCTTATTTTTCTTCTTGATTTTACAAGTTTGAAGTCCACTTCATATCTACTGTTATTTCTTTAATATGAATAATGTGTCTGATTCTCAACATTTCACCTATTTAGTAATCGCTCCAATCCTTGCAACATGGCCCACAAAAATATTTTGTCTTCGTGATTCTTCACATTTTTGCCTTTTTATTAATTGCTCTAACCCTTGCAACATGGTCTCCACAAATTTTATACGTCCTTGTGATTCTTCACATTTTCACCTATTTATTAATCACTCCAATCCTTGCGACATGGCCCAAAGAAATATTATCTTTATTAATCACTCTTATATCTGCAACATATCCCAAACAAATATGATCTTCATTGTATCTTTTGATTTAATCAGTGGGGAATTTATAGGGGCTCCCATATGAGAAATGCTTTCAAAATTATACATGCATAAAGCATAAAACCAATAACTATAATGTTCCAAAATATCCAAAACCATTGACAATCTAACCAACCTTCTATGGTAGGACATTACAGTAAACCTAAACATAGCGATGCCAAAAAAAATGCAAAGCATTTGGGCCCTTAACAAGATTGTGAAGATGGTGAATAAAGAGTAGGAATCAACTCTTGTAAGGGGATGGCGGTAGTTCAAACTAGTAAATCTATCTAGATTTCCCCTTGGCTGCCCTTCCAATATTTTAAAGAAGGGTTTAAGCCTTACAATCACCCTTATGCACATTCCCAAAGAGGTGTTTTTCGTAGAAATTAAAAGTACAATTAAAATTTTGATGAGTGAGATTGGGAATGAGGTTAGACAAGATTGTGTGGTTCTGTTAAGACGGGCCAAAACCCCAAGATTAATGATGATTGGAAGTGTTTGAAGAAGTTAAATACGAATGACAACATTGTGATCAGCAAAGGAGATAAATGATATGCAAGAGTTTTAATAAACAAGGCAGATTATGACACTAAGATTTTAGATCATCTTTAAAATAATAGGAGCTATAGGAGGTTGCTAAACAGTCGTGTCTCAAGTCGCAAGGAAAATCAAGAAAACAATCAATCAATCCATGTTAGAGAATGTTTAAAAGAAATGCCTTGTTTCAAAAAAGGAAACCACTCCCAGGATTTATGGTTCTCCGAAGAAACATAAGGGGTTCCTATTAAAGCCTATAGTTGACAATACATATTCACCAACTTATGACTTAGCAACTTTCCTTGCAAATAAAATCAATTCGCTGGTAGTGAGAACATAGCCTTTCATAAAAAATCGTGGGATTTAATTATTTTTTAAAAGACAAGGTGTCTGATTGAGATTTAGTTAGCTTTGACGTGGGTTCATTATTCAAAAACATTTGCATTGAAGAATCGAGCAAAGTGGGTAGAACATACATTGATGAGGAGGCGTCATCTTTTGGTAGAATTATGTCTGAAGTCAACTTTCTTCACTAGTGATATCATTTATGAGTGGATGGAAGGAGTTGTGATGGGGTCACTTTTCTTTGGTTATAGCCAGCCTTTTTAGAGAGTATCTTGAATTAATGCCTCTTTACTCATTTTCATTAAAACCTAAGTGGTGGAAAAGTGCATCAGAATTTGCAAGTTATTTGGGTAAATTTAGTTGCTATATATAGGTTATTCATTTCCCTATCATTTTAAGTGTAATAAGACAAATTCAGGTGTTTTATATAAGTAATTCATTTTCCTATCATTTCAAGTGTAATAAAATCGTGGGTTATTATCATTTTTTAAGTTCTTGCAATTATGAGTGAATTTTTATCATTTTTTAGTTGGGTTTTATAGGTATTGTGTGAATGCCTTGGTTTTTATTGTTTCTTCGTCAAGGTTTGTGTATTCATTTTTATTTAAAGGGAATTGTGTAAATGAGTTATGTTTTTGGTTAGGGTTTCTAGGTTGTTTTTTTTGTAAGTTTTCTTATCTATTTGTAGTGCAATTACAATTATGTAAACTAAACAATGGAGTTTTCAATTACGACTTGAATTTACTATCTAAATACGCTTAGTTCTACTAACATATATGGTTTTTTATTTAAAAAGAATGTTGCAATTTTATCACATTGAAATGTGGGAACCATGCTAGGGTTTTCAATTAATTTTTTTTAATAGTTTAATTGTATAAGGGTTTCTTTATAGTTTCATTGTTGTGTAAATATAAACAAATTCTATTAGTTTTTAATTCGTAAATGCTTTTAGAACTATGACTATCATATATAAGATGGGATTTTCTTAGCTTTAGGGTTATTATTTAACTTTAGTTTTTTTATGTTTCATATTGAATAACTTTAGTTATGTTTTATAATTACATTTATTTATAGTTTACATTAATTGGGTTTCTTACAGTTTCATTCTTGTGTAAATACACAATTTTCTTAGGGTTTCCTATCTATATTGTGGTGTATTTGTAGAGCTCCTTGTGTATTTGCAATAGAGACGTACAATTAAATGTGGGAACTTGGTTAAGGTTTACAATTATATTATATTTATAGTTGATTTTGACTAAATTTTTTTTTCTTGTTTGATTATTGTGTAAATACACAAAATTTTGTAAGGGTTTATCATTAGCTTCCTATTTTTAGGGTTGTGTTTGTTATTTTTAACTTATCCACGTCTTCAATTGAATGTAATGAGTCATGACTATGATCTAAACTTCGTCTTGGAAGGATAATTTTTTAACATAAAAAACTTTAACATTTATTAGATTCCTTTTGGCGTGATTTTGGTTGATGTCTAATAAGGGAGCAATATCAATCAATGCTAATCTTACTCTTGCATAATTCCAAGCTACACTGTTGTATTATAATGGAATGTGGGATCTTAGTTAGGATTTACAATTACATTATATTTATAGTTTAATTATGGTTTCTTTACAGTTAGAATAATTTTTTTGTGTAATGTATGTCATATATGCATAGATATTGACAAAAACTAATTTTTTTGAATTGAGTTACGTGTTCGGTTTATTTGTAATAGATATTTATATTTTATAGTTTAATTAGGGTTTATTGTTGATCGAGAAAACCTTTGCTATCCCTACAAATTATTCACAAAATGGAGTTCATAGTGCACTATGAATTCAATCTCACCATGAATAATAAGACTAACTACATTTATAATTATAATGGTATAAGTGCATTGGATGGGATTTGAAAATCCAAACATTTGTTAGCTCTTAGTTTCCTTGGCCAACTAAGAAGTAGAATATACAAGTCTTGGAAAAACAAACAATAAAGAGTTTTGTCATCATTATATTTAATAGTAAAACAAAATGTTTAAACAATGGAAAATAAAAACTAAAGCTAATCTAAATATGCGAATTTATATCAATATTTATGCAAATATGATAATTACGTAAATATACGAACTACACAAAACCCTAATTAAATTAATTATAAATATATTTCAGGGAAGTTGTGTATTTGTCAGTTTATAAAACATCCCTTTCACATAGTAATTCAATGACAAACAGTAAACATCACTTTAGTTAGACAGTCCAATAGTAATCCAATGACTATATGAAAATGATGCAAAAAATAGGCAAATACAAAAATTGCTTGAAACCCATATTAAACTATAAATATATTTAAAGGAGAATTGTGTATTTATCTATTGATAAAACACAAATAATTGCATTATATTTTTAATTTATTTAAAATAAATTTTAATAGAATTATGTATATATACAATTTTGATTACAACCATAATAGAATTGTGTATTTACAATTTGATTACAAACTTGCTATAATTTTGTGTTTTTTGACAATAATGAAATTGTGAAAATACATCACTTAAATAATAAATAAACCATATTGTAATTATAACTCCCAAAAAAAAAACCTAACATTGAAACCCTAATTAAATTAAAATAGAAACTAATGTAATTGTAAACACTAACCAAGTTCCCACATTATAATTATACCTCTATCACAAGTTTTCACAAGGGGTTCATATTCTTGTGTTCTACAATAAGTAATAACAATGAATGTTGGATATATGGGATTAAAAATTTGGTTTGCTACAATAAAAAATGAAGAAACATATGAATATATGAATAATTGCATTGGGTTCGCTACAATGTCAGACATTTGGGTATGAACAGTTGGAATTGATTTTATTAGGATTTACCACAGTTGCATATGAAAATATAGTAAGAAACATATGAATAGTTACATTTGAGTTCATTTGTGTTTGTTGGGTGTGAAGTCACTATTCACAAATACTATTCACAGTCACTATTTATGGAGATGTGGCATGTAGGTTATGTGACATGCAAATGATGTGGCATATAGGTGGTGTGGCATGTTGAGATCACATCTTGGTGCAATGGTATGCAAGTGATGTAGCATGCTGGTGATGTGGTAGGTTGAAATGTCCCTTTTTAGATTGGACAAAAATTTTGCAATTGTTTGATTGGATAGACGTCTCGATTCATCAAACAATAATGATGAGTGTGCATGTAAATAATAAGGCCATGAGCAAATAAGCTTGAACAGCAACTGAGCACTTCTCAGACTTAGCATCAACAGAAATGTTATGAAAGCAAATTGAAGGAAATTTCTAAGTTTAATAAAGTCTGTAATTCTGGAACAGCAAACCTAGATTTGCCTTCAGCAGGTCATATACTCAATTTACTAACAAATATGAAGACTCATTACATTCAGCCAATATTAATTATTTCCTAGGCAAACTCTTCTCCAAAGACAATTTATGACATGTGTGCATTACACAGAAGCAGAGTTCAGACTAAAACAACAGAATGATAAGACTTTTCTGAGTCTTCAATATTTATCTTAGCAAACTATAGATTTACGGTATATGGTCCATTTTCAAGTCCTAAACCATAGTATCTTAGTGAACTGGGAGATAAGTGTGATGTCTGGTACAACTCTGTATCTAATGTATTTGTAAATTGAGATTGACTGGATTTTATATAGTTTGATTGGGAGCTGTCCATAAAAATTTCAATATTGCTGACTGCGCTTAGTATGAGACTCACGTCTCTCTCACTTTGTCTTTTACTAACCCTGCACGGCTCCTAATATCCATATATATATCTCCAAATATGAGTCTGACTTGTCCCTGCCCTTGTATTTTGTCCTTTCCAGCCCCTGTCTTATTTGCGCGGACTCCTTTGAAAGGCATTATTGCGATTACACAAGTTTGACAATGCTATTTGACAAACTAATTTGATGGTTTGATGATTAATCGTTGATATATGCAGGTTAGAATAAAAACTATTTGCAATTTCTATTTTGAGACTTCAGTATGCTTTCGCAACCACTATGACAAAAGACCATTACATCTATAAATATTGAAGCTTTTTACACTTAGAAATTTATTGTTTTCAAATGCACAAAAGTAATATAATAATGTTGTTCACAGTGCATAATTTCCTATATAGTATTCAGAAATTCTTTAAGTATCAATTACTAACCTGAATACAATTCTCAGGGGTCCCCACCTAATAAGTCTGCAAATAAATATTAAAGCTCGCACCTTGTCTGTAGTGTCTTTGTCAATACCACGATTCTCCTAAATATAGGGGACAACTCTTCCACAGCAAATGTCCTTGAAGCTTCAGATCTGAATTAATAAGCTCAATGTGAATTTCGTCACGAATCCACTCCCGGAAAGAGCTAGGTTTTCGTCCAACCCTTTTCCAATCTGCTGAAGGTTTTCGTCCTTAGAGATTTAGCCGAATCAGAGATTCAAGCTTTGTCATAATGCATCAGAAATATTACTCAACAATAATCCAAATGCTTTGCCCTCAACTTCTTTTAAAGGCTCCAAGGAATCTTCTAGAAGAAGCCAACTTACAACTAACTCCAACTTCTAGAAGAAACTTATTTAATATTTTATTATTTCCATTTTAATTAAAATTAATTAATTAAAGTCATCCTTTTGAAATAATATTAGTTTTTGGACAACTTAAATTAATTAAATCACTTCATCATAATTTTGGGGACATTACAGTCCTCCCTTCCTGGAGATTGCTTGTCTTCAAGCAATTTGCCCCTGATACCCAACACCAACTTCTAGGATCCCATATCATTCTCAGAAATTTGTAAACTCTACTATCTGAAACATTATGCTGCAATATATCTGTGAATAAATTCTCCTTATCTCTCTTAGAGAGTAGTGCGATAATTCTCAATATGTAATTAACAAACTCACCATCACATACCTTAGTCTTTGCAGAAGACCGCTGCGCTACTCTAATTATCATGCTCTCCAAATCCCCATAAAAATGATGACTCATAATTGGGAGTGAAAATGTCTTGTAACATATAGAA
Source organism: Torreya grandis (assembly GCA_037957365.1). Taxonomy (NCBI): domain Eukaryota; kingdom Viridiplantae; phylum Streptophyta; class Pinopsida; order Cupressales; family Taxaceae; genus Torreya; species Torreya grandis. The sequence goes on along the minus strand of JARHVA010004678.1, from coordinate 464,677 downwards.
TCATTTACCTTATCATTCATAAAATGAGCCTCCATTATCATTCATAAAATGAGCCTCCATCCTGCGATACGACACCTCCTTAGGTCCACCATCTAACGCTGGCCTCAAGATAGTCTTCTTTCCCCCAAAAAGGAACTCTAACTGCATACGGTGGTGATCAATAATGTAACACCCAATACCCTGTAACCACTGCATGCCCAAGACCACATCATAATCCTCTAAGGGAAGCACATAAAAATCATCGGTCATAGTATAATCCCCTATCTGAATACTAAGCTGTGAAATTCGTTTGGTACAACCCAAAACTACACCATTTGCCACCTTTACTCCCAAACTACCAAACTCCTCATACTATAATCCACGCTTCTCCACTAACTTTTGGTCAATAAAGTTATGTGTAGCACCTGTGTCTACCAAGCTCACTACTTGCTTGCCCTTAAGTGTACCTTTCAACTGAAAGGCATGAAAGTTAGGATAACCGGAGAGAGTAGCCATAGTTCTTTTCGCTGATGCCATGGGCTCAGGGGTATCTAACTCCAACTGTGTATGTACCTTCTCAACATCCTCCATGCTATCTTCAATATCAGTGTCGGGTACATCTCATCCCCTAACTCAGATGTCACCTCAATCAAATAAACCTTTCCTTTACCCATACAGTGATGTCTTGGTTCCCAAGGTTCTTTGCAGGAAAAACATAACTTTTTCCTCCTCAATTCGTTCCTCGTCTCCTGATTCATCCAAGGGGTTATAGAAGATGACCCTTCTTTATTTTGTGGTGTGTTGGCCTTCTATGCAGGCCGAGAGTCCCTGAATGGTTTCTTATTTGCCTGATAAGAAGTGGGAACAGTATCCAATCTCAATGTCACATCAATGGCCTCCTTAAGAGTGACTAGTTGGAAAGCACGTACCAAACCCTTAAGTCTATCCTGTAATCCCTCAATGAATAACATCACACTCCGCCTCTAAGGCATATCAGGTACCATAACTGAAATACGCTATAACTCATTAATATAAGCTTCTACGTGACCAGTCTTTCTAAGATGGGCCAACTCTCTATAGTAGAGCTCTGTGTCCTTACGATCAAATCGTGTAATGAGTTGCTCAGTGAACTCGGCATAGGAACGTACCAAGGTGTGATCCTGGGTGACCAATCCATGGTGCCACCAATCATATGCAATTCCCTCTAAATGCAACACAACAAACTGAATAGCCTCACGCTCAGGCATGGGCCGCAAGGATAGATATATGTCCAGCTTGTGCACCCAATCTTGTGCACTCGTATCACCCGAGCCATTATATGTAGCCAATGTGATCTTCCCAATAGCTCTATTGAGGTCAAAGTTCTGTTGCTGGGGTGGTCTATAACCACGATCTCCCCTGAGTCTAGCTGTATCTCTACACTGCGCAAAATACTGGGGAAGAGGGAAAACATCCCTAACCTCTAGGGGTAGAACTCTCCACTTAGTTGTGGCTGCCAAAATGGACTCCTGGAACCCAACCTCTAGTGGCTCCCCCTGTGCTTGTTGTTCACCTGGTACAAACTGAGGAGGCATTGGTCTATTCGTAGTAGGTGTATGATGGCGATTCCGCCTAGAGGAATGAAAGGAGCTCCCAACTAAAGAATGGGATTGATGGCTATGCTGACTGGACTGATGGCTATGATGGCTACCTGCCACTGAAACTGATCTACTCCGCCTGCCTCTGTGTCTATCCACCTCCAAACGTTCCAAGGTATCCTGTAATCTGTCTAAAGCATGAGCGATCTTGGGCTGAGTAGTGATGAGAGTCCCCACCATCTCTCTCTTCCTCAGCCTGATTTCTTCGAGTATCCCCCTGTTCTTCTGCCATAACAGGTTCCTGTTCTATACCAAACTCATGCTCGTACTGAGCTCTTCTGTGTGTATAATACCTATGGGTTATATCAATTCTTCCCGGATGCATAGAAATAAAATATATTCACCCCTAGAGGCTGGCAAGATGCATGGCTCTGATACCATTGAAATGTTCCTTTTTAGATTGGACAATTTTTTTGTAATTGTTTGATTGGATAGACGTCCTGATTCATCAAACAATAATGATGGGTGTGCATGTAACTAATAAGGCTATGAGCAAATAAGCTTGAACAACAACTGAGCACTTCTCAGACTTAGCATTAACAAAAATGTTATGAAAGTAAATTAAAGGAAATTTTTGAGTTTAATAAAGTCTGTAATTCTGGAACAACAAACCTAGATTTGCATACAACAGGTCATATACTCAATTTACTAACAAATATGAAGACTCATTACATTCAGCCAATATTAATTATTTTCCAGGCAAACTCTTCTCCAAAGACAATTTATGACATCATGTGCATTACACAGAAGCAGAGTTCAGACTAAAACAACAGAATGATAAGACTTTTCTGAGTCTTCAATGTCTATCTTATCAAACTGTAGATTTACGGTATATGGTCTATTTTCAAGTCCTAAACCATAGTATCTTAGTGAACTGGGAGATAAGCGTGTTGTCTGGTATAACTCTATATCTAATGTATTTGTAAATTGAGATTGGCTGGATTTTATATAGTTTGATTGGGAACTGTCCATAAAATTTCTGATATTGTTGACTACGCTTAGTATGAGACTCACGTCTCTCTCACTTTGTCTTTTACTAACCCTGCGCGGCTCCTAATATCCATAAATATATATATATATATCTTCAAATATGAATCTAACTTGTCCCTGCCCCTGTATTTTGTCCTTTCCAGCCCCTGTCTTATTTGCGTGGACTCCTTTGAAAGGTATTATTGCGATTACACAAGTTTGACAATGCTATTTGACAAACTAATTTGATGGTTTGATGATTAATCGCTGATATATGCAGGTTAGAATAAAAACTATTTGAGACTTCAGTATGCTTTCGCAACCACTATTACAAAAGACCATTACATCTATAAATATTGAAGCTTTTTACACTTAGAAATTTATTGTTTTCAAATGCACAAAAGTAATATAATAATGTTGTTCACAGTGCATAATTTCCTGTATAGTATTCATAAATTCTTTAAGTATCAATTACTAACATGAATACAATTCTCAGGGGTCCCCACCTAATAAGTCTGCAAATAAATATTAAAGCTGGCACCTTGTCTGTAGTGTCTTTGTCAATACCACGATTTTGCTAAATATAGGCGGCAACTCTTCCACAGCAAATGTCCTTGAAGCTTCAGATCTGAATTAATAAGCTCAATGTGAATTTCGTCACGAATCCACTCCCGAAAAGAGCTAGGTTTTCGTTCAACCCTTTTCCAATCTGCTGAAGGTTTTCGTCCTCAGAGATTTAGCCGAATCAGAGATTCAAGCTTTGTCATAATGCATCAGAAATATTACTCAACAATAATCCAAATGCTTTGCCCTCAACTTCTTTTAAAGGCTCCAAGGAATCTTCTAGAAGAAGCCAACTTGCAACTAACTCCAACTTCTAAAAGAAACTTATTTAATATTTTATTATTTCCATTTTAATTAAAATTAATTAATTAAAGTCATCCTTTTGAAATAATATTAGTTTTTGGACAACTTAAATTAATTAAATCACTTCATCATAATTTTGGAGACATTACATAGGTAGGTGATGTGGCATGGCCCATGGAGGGTCTTGGATGTGATCAGGTTGATGTGAAAGGAGTGGGGTGTAACACTTCACTAAGAGACACAGCTTTGTCTTTGGTGAGTCACATGAGTTTGTTCTTTGGTGTAAATGACAGGGGTTGGTAATGGGGTGCATTTCTATGGAGGCTCCATGATTCACATGTCTGAAGAAAATTAAAAGGTGATTGCAATACCTTTTAGATTTTGTTTGCATATGTGAAGAAGTCATGAGTCCACTATTGTTGTTTGACCTCACATGTGTGAATGAGGTGCCATATTTGGAGGTACATGGAGGTGGATGAGATCTTGTTTAAAGTGGATGATCCACTTTGTTAACCCTTGCATATCAAGACAAATCGTCCATTGTTGATCACTGTTGAGCCCTCTAGAATGGGCACATTTTTTGGTCCATTATGAAGTCTCTCTCCCTCTCTCTTTTTTCTTGTAATGTTAGATAAGCATGGGTTCTCCTTTGTATTTGTATCCTTGTATTTTCTCTTGAAGATCCATGCAAGCTTGGGCTTGTATGTTTTAAGGTTAGAGCCTAGGGGTTATGTCAGCTTGGCTCACCTAGATGCTTTGGTTGTAAGCATTTCATGCTTTGGTTGTAAGCATTTTATGCTTTGTATGTAAGCATAGTTATCCTCATTGTAATTCCTTTGTGGATCCATGCAAGCTTGAGATTGCATGCTTGGAGGTTGGAGCCTGGGGGCTTTGTAAGCTTGGCTCACATGGATGCTTTGTTTGTAAGCATTGGATGATTTGTATGTAAGCATTGGGATGTAGTTGCTTATTGCAATTTGGAGGTTGGAGCTTGGAGACTTTGTAAGCTTGGCTCATCTAAGTGCTTTGTTTGTAAGCATTAGAAAGGAGTTGTTGAAGGAAGCTATTTGTAGAGGAGTTATTGCTGAAGTAATTGAAGTCTAGAAGCTGTCATTGCCTCGTGGTTTTTCTCTAGTTGCATTTGCAGGGGTTTCCATGCAATCTCTTGTGTTATCTAGTTATTCTTATTCATTATTTTAGTGGCTTGTTTATTTCATATTTATTTCTTGCATTGTTTTAAGATATTTTTTCCTAACATTTGGTATCAGAGCTAGGATCTTTGAAAAACTCTATTTATGAGTGTTTTCTGTTGCAAGGGAGCTTTGTGCAAGTGGGAGCTACTACAATAACACGAGGAGTAACAAATTTCAAGATAGAGATATAAAAAAAGTTTTTGTGATAGGAATATCTTTTTGTGGAGCAAGATGGACAATCTCTTGGTGAAGATTTTATTCTCTTCAATGTTGCTAAAGAGAAGGCCGTTGAAGAATTATGTGAGAAGTTGAACCAGCTTCGCCAAACAAAGTCAGCAACCTATACAATGTTCTTGAAGAAGCAACTGTACAACTTGAGGAACAAGTTGGTCTCTACTGGTGTGAAGATGGAGGATGAGGACAAGACATTTCACCTTGTTGTGTTTCTTGGCTATGGTAAAAAAGTGAAGGTGTATAGGTTGTGGTATCCTAATGACTACATGATTGTTGCTAGAGATATTGAAAAAAATCATGCAAAGGAATGAGGTACAAATAAATATGAAATTATACCTGTTGAAGTAGTTTAGGATGAGGAAAATAAAGAAGAACAAGTAAAACTTGAAGTTCCCGTAATGAGAAGGTCGTTGTTAAACCAAAACTCAGAGATGCTTGAGTGAAGTGCATGCAGTTAGTTGCGGTGTAGCATAAATGAGTAGCTAGGTAGATCGATGCATGGAGACATATGAGTTGGTTTGGAGACATGTGGTAGAGCAGGATGCATTTCAAATGTAGGCTCAAAAACTTGGTAATTGCAGTGATGCACTGAGTAGTGCAATGACTTCTGAGGAGTTGTTAATAGGTCCAGTGAACTTGTGTCATGTTGAACATGGTTGGTAGCTAAATGGATGTGTGCAAAAGTTAGGTACTAACTTCTATGAGATCTTCTTTCTTGATGTTAACTAATATCAAGAGTGTGACTTATACTTGTAGGTATTCAGAATGTAGAACTGGAGCAACTTGATTCCTACATGGTGATCTCTTGAGAAGAGATGGATTAGCCTATGGGCTATGAGGATGAGACAAATATTTATTGATTTATAGATTAAAGAAATCATTGTATGGGTTGATGCAGATGTCACTTATGTAGCACAGGGATTTCAATACCTTCATGGAGAGCCAAGGTTTTAGCAGAAGTGAAGTATATCATTATGGGTTCAAAGATGGGAACTTTGTTATCTTGCTGCTACATGTTGATGACATGTTGGTTGTAGGCCCCAACATGATGAAAGTCAATGATGTGATGGCTCAGTGGGCTAGGATAGTTGAGATGAAGGTGGTAGGAGCAAACCAAGGATGAAAATACATAGGGATGGAAAAGAAAATAAGTACCCCACTTCTTGCACATTTTGAGTTGTCTTTCAAGCAATGTCTTAAAACAAAGGAGAATACATGGTTGTCCTATGTATTACATTCATCAGGAATAGGAAGCGTCGTGTATGCCATGGTTTGCACTAGACTAGATATTTCGCAAGGAGTGGGAGTTGTGAGCCGATTCATGGCAAAATTCTGGGAAGAAGGATTGGTCTGTGGTGAAGTGTTTGAGAGACACATCAAATGCTGCAATCTGCTATAGAGGAGCAGATGTTTGCAAGCAATCAGGACAAAGAAGTTTTTGTAGTATAACAACAAATTTATTGGGCTTGTTGGAAAGGGCAACAATGGGCATGGATGGCAACTGGATGGAATAATGCCTAGGTGTTATAAATCATGAATATTGACTTAAATTTGGAGAATGTTGGGTGTGAAGTCAGTATTCATAAATACTATTCACCATCACTATTCATAATCACTATTCATGGTGATGTGGCATGCAGGTTATTCGATATGTAGGTGATGTGGCATGTTGAGATGTCATATTTGTCATGTGGTATGCCAATGATGCAGGTGATTTGGCATAAAGGTGATGCAACAATTAGGTGATGCGACGTGGCCCATGGAGGGTCTTGGATGTGATCATGTTGATATGAAAGGAGTGGGGCATAACACTCCACTAAGAGACAAGGTTTTATCTTTGGTGAGTCACATGAGTTTATCATTTTGTGTAAATGACAAGGGTTGGTAATGGGGCACATTTCTATGAAGGCTCCATGATTCACATGTCTGGAAAAAATCAAAAAGTAATTGCAACACATTTTGGATTTTGTGTGCACATGTGAAGAAGAAGACAAGAGTTCACTATTGTTGCTTGGCCTCACATGTGTGAATGGGGTGCCATATATGGAAGCACATGGAGATAGATAAGATATTGTCTAAAGTGGATGATCTACTTTGTTGACCCTTGCATATAAAGACAAATTGTCCATTGTTGATCACTGTTGAGCCCACTAGAGTGTGGCATAGTTTTGGGTCCTTCATGAAGTTTCTCTCTCCCTCTCTCTTCTCTCTTGTATGTTGTATAATCATGGGTTGTCTTTTGTATTTGTATCCTTGTGTTTCCTCTTGAGGATCCTTATAAGCTTGGGCTTGCATGTTTGGAGGTTAGAGCTTGGAGGTTGTGTCAACTTGGCTCATTAGGATGCTTTGGTTATAAACATTGTATGCTTTATATGTAAACATGGTTATCCTCATTATAGTATGCCTTTATGGATCCATACAAGTTTGGGATTGCATGCTTGGAGGTTGGAGCCTAGAAGCTTTGTAAGCTTGGCTCACATGGATGCTTTATTTGTAAGCGTTGGATGTTTTGTATGTAAGCATTGGGATGGAATTGCTTGTCACAGCTTGGAGGTTGGAGATTGGAGGCTTTGTAAGCTTGACTCACCTGAATGCTTTGTTTGTAAGCACTAGAAAGGAGTTGTTGGAGGAAACTATTTGTAGAGGAGTTTTTGCTGAAGTAATTGAAGTCTGGAAGTTGTCATTGCCCCGTGTTTTTTCTCTTGTTGTATTTGCAAGAGTTTCCACGTAATCTCTTGTGTTATCTGATTATTCTTGTTCATTATTTCAGTGGCTTGTTTATTTTGCATTTATTTCTTGCACTGTTTTAGGATATTTTTTCCTAACAGTGTTTCAAATACAGAAGAATATAAACAAATGAATAGTTGCATTTGGGTTTACTATTGTTGCATATATAACAAGGGCATCAAACTAGAAAACTTTAACTTGAAATTCTTAATTAAATCAAATTATAAATAAAATGTGAATGTGGATTATATCCAAGCTTCCACAATCCAATGTAATAAAAATATATATGCATTAACTATGCTATAGTCCTTTTACAATAATACATTTGCCACCAGTTTTTAACATGCGTTCATCTTATTGTTTTTGGCAATAAGTAATAACAATTTACAATGTTTAAGAGAGACTTGAGACCTTGTTGGATATATTGGACATAAGTTTTACCTAGGGTTTGTTTACAATTGATAGAATGATGGTTACAATTGTGAATATATATATATATATATATATATATATATATATATATATATATATATATCCCAATTTCATTTTATTTTGCAACAATTCTATTTACGATTGTTTCATTTACTAACAATGAAAAATAACATATGCACAATATATTTCCTTGTTGCATATATGGGTTTATTACCTAAAATTATTTCCCTGGTGTATATTTGTATAATATATTTCCCTGTTGTATATTTAAGTTTATTACCTAAAATTATTTCCTCGTGTATATTTGTATAAAATTGATTTCTTCCATTGAATTTTGTACTATTTATAGTGGTTTCATTTACAAATATTTAAATTTAGATGGATAGATTGGTTTGTGCCTATATATATGTGTTTGTATGTATATGTGTATATATATGTACATGTGTGTGTGTGTATGTATATGTGTCTACGTACACACATATATTTGTGTACATACATATTCATATACATATTTGTGTGTATGTATATACATATATATACACATACTCACATTAAACACAAATATGTATGAGTAGATACTTCATATCCAAAGTTGAAACTTCAAATTTAATACCTATAATAAGGAACATGACATAATAAAGATAAGTGCATTATTTTTGCTTGTTGAAAGTTTGTTTACATTTGTCAGTGTATGTAATTAAGGAGTAGCAGTTGATGATGTTTTGAATGCAAGTTTACTTATGAATGATAAAGTGTCTTATCTTTTCTTGTTCAATGTACAATATTGACAATTCTTAAATTTATTGTTACTCGATGTACAATTGTGCACACACACATGCATAAATAGATTGTTAGTTGGACACAATCTCTGAAGATGACGTTTGTATCTTAAAATATCAATGTAAAAAGCTTCACATGTTAGCAACGATATCCAAATAAAATCTAAGGTTTAACCATGTTAAAAAATGCCAACACAAATAGAGATGATTACTGTTAGTTCTATAACTGGTGTGTTTGTGAAGTCGGAGCCATGCATGTTAGAGATTTATTAATGTTAGTGTATAATTTATGTGGGTCTATAATTGAGTTTATGAGTCTTATCATGGTCTCCTTGATGGCTAGCCAAGGCGACAGTCTTTTTATCGAAAAGAGTCTTTAGGTCTTGTCATCATTTTAATGTCTTTATAATTATCAAAATATTTTAATTTCTTTTTTCAAAGTCCTTAATAGTGGTTTCACAGTTATTAGATGTTTATTTGTCATCAAAGCTAATAGTTGAGTTATATTTTATAAAGGATGCATTATTGGTGTAAGTTGACATCATGTTTTGGTCTAAGGTCAAGATGGACACTCTATTGAAAAAATTATTGGGCTCAATTTCCACACATGGAAAGTCAAAATTCAGATGTAATTAATGAATAACAAATTATGGAGGATAGTGAATGGAAATGGAATAACACTCACATATGCAACAAAGTTAGTAGAATAGCAAAATAGGGATGATAAAGCCAAAGCCATTATTGGATTGGCTCTTTCCAAATCTAAGTTGCAATATGTAGATCTTGACAAATCATCAAATACAATGTGGGAAAATCTAAACAATTTGTTTGGATTAAAAGTAGTCAATACAAAGTTTTTCTTAAAAGTCTGGTTGTTTAGATTCAAAATGAATGATGAGGTCACCATGTCTAGTCACATCAATAATCTAAGATCTCTTCTGAGATAATTAGCAAAATTCCAAACTCCAGTAGAAGATAATGATGTAAAAGCCATATTTTTGAATAGATTGCCTTGCAAATATAGCAATGTTGTTTTCACTCTTGGACAAATGCCTTCACAGTCATTATAAAATATGATTTCAGCTCTTATAGTTGAAGAAAAAAGAACTAAAGAAGATGTAGAAGAAGAAACTGCATTCTACTTGAACAAAACACAATAACTTATCCAAAAACAAAATGGAGATTGAATGTTTCTACTGCAAGAATAAGGGACACACATTTTCATATTGTAGAATTCGAGCTAAAGACTTACTCAACGGAAAACTTAAAAATGAAATCAATGTAATCACTGAAAAAGAATCAGATGATGAGGATGAACCAATAAATTAGAACAACGACCATGATTCTGAACATCTTATGTTCTAAATGAATATAGTTGGAGGTCAGAGGCAACAGAGGAGGAGGTTTCTAGAGTCTCTTGTCAGTCACCAATGACGAGCCCCATATGCTTTGGTGGCACATTTTATTTCAGTTGTGTGTTTGATTTTAGTTGTGTGTAAATAAAAACAAAGGACATATTCTTGTTCACATTTTCAACAGGCGAGCTGAAAATTCTTTTGTATTTTCTCTAAATATGAGATAGTGAAGAGAGTTGATAACAATATTGCACATCATGATGTGGTTGGTAGTAAGCCACTTGCAAAACTATATTTTTGTGGTTGTTGGTCAATCATTTGAAAACCATCCCTTTTTGGTTGTTGGTAAGCCATATGCAAAACCATCATTAAGGTTTGTGGTTGTCCTAAAAAAATCACCAAATCATGAACATAGATGCAAATATGGGATTTGATGTTTTCTCCATGTTCACATTAAGAGGGTGTATGCTAAGAATTAACAATGTTCACAAGGAGGAGAGATATATAGTGTTCATATTAGTAATAGTTAATAATTAAATGCATATATTGTTAGCTTAACAATATATTACGTATATAGCTTGGAGGTTGCTTAATGAGAGTTTATAGGGATCTCGGGACCCCCATATATAGCCTATGCACTTCCTATTTAAGTGTTATGTAATGTTTTGAATAATTCAATAGAGTGAATATTATTAATGTATGCTTAAATTATTCTTAGTTATCTGGTATTTGGCTCTCCAATTGTTGTGCAACTCTGATCTTTCCCAAGAGTGCACCGAGCTATCAAAAAATACTCATTCCAAACGATTCACAAAATGACTACACTATTGTGAAGAATGTGCATTCCATTAAAGGAAAAAGCAAGGAAGGTATGTTCATGGAAGCCTTGATGGTTTTCATTCACTATCAAAACCATTCAACGTCACCTTATGATAATGAATATTATTTACAAAATCCTTTATTATAGGGTGACTTTGAATGCTCTTTATAGTCAACAAGAAAATGTTCTCACTGACATATTTGCCAAGCCCAAAAAATAATTGCATACTTGCAATCTTAACTCTCTTAACCCTCATTTTCTGTAGTGCTTTGTTGTTAAATGTCCGACTAATTTTGATGAGCAGGGAAGAGGAGATGGAGGGTTACAGGTGAGGCTTTTTATACCCCACTAAGGCTGTGAGCCATATGGTTCCTAGCTAAATCTTTCGCTAATGGCGCTCACACCCTGCGAAATCTTCCACTCTAGTAGGTCTTGGACTTCACACACACATAAATCTTGTTAATTACCCATGTGATTCACATAATGATTCTGAATGATTACTCTTAATTGACAGAATGAGCAAACAAAATTACTATTTTTTTTATAGACATTCGAAGCTTTTAACATTTTTAAAATCAAATAGCTCACAACCATAGTGAGGTGTAAAAAACCTCACTTGTAAGTAGTGATGGAAAGTGAGTGTAAGTGTTCATGCTAATGTTGCTACTTTTACCAACATAGCGTCTCCTAAACCCTCCATCTCTTCTTCCTTGCTCATGTAAGGTACACGAATGGGGATGAACATGCTAGAAGGTCGGGGTAAAATACCCAAGCGTTGATGAAATGAATGTGAGGTGATGGATCATAAATGCAAGATGGCGAGACATAAATGCTCTGCGACTTTGAGCCTAGTGTCTACATTCACGAACTACACACTATTAATTGGAGTTTAAACACTGCACTTTTAGTGCGGTTGTTTGATTTTTTGGAGAGTGTATGCCCACTATTGGCCCCCAATCGATTTGTTTTGGCTATGGCATATCTAGGGGTCAGTTAGACCTCCAAAATGGCCCCATAAGGACCTCTTACATGAGGATCGAAACATTAGATCCATACAGACACATCATAAACTAAAAATCTAGAATAAAAAAATAGACTCGTTAAATTACCCATCGATGTCAATTTTAAATATAACGTAACATGATTTAAGCTCCACACATGCACAAAGTTAGAACACACAATTAGTAGCTCCTCTCCTTTATATGAACATCTTAAAAAATAAACACAAAATTAGAGGCAAAATATTTTCACCAAAAACGGTTCTACCCTTATCATCAAAAACGTAGAGAATATTGCCGTCTACCTTGAAAAGGGTATATATTTAATAAATATGTATAAAGATTATATTAATTAAATATACATCTTGTGAGGGCTATTTGATTACGAAGAAAAAGCCACTCCCTAGGCGAGGAATTTGGATTTCTCTCGGAAGCAGACGAAATTCCAATGGATCATGAGCGAAAATTCGACCGTAAGAATTGCGCCTTCATTTTTTAATTTTTTTGGTCTTGGAATGTTTTTTATCCTTGGGAGGAAGACATTTGTTATAAATTTCATCGTTTTCTGAATTGATCAGTAATAATTTTTTATGGATTGGTTGCCTCTTTAATTTTCAACATTTCATTTTTGTTTAAATTACAATGGGTGCATTTTGTTTAGGGATTTGCATTGGATGGTTTTATGGTATTTGTGTAATTATCTTCAAGTTTTATGGATTTATGTAGATGGCCAAATAATCGAGAGTTCAAGCCCGTGCATTTCAGAATTTTATGATTAGAAATTGAAACGGCCTGGGGCAAATAGGAAATTTGTTTTGCTTGGTAAATCGTGGGTGAGGTCATTTGCCGCCTTCGATATTGCGTAGGGTATGATAAGGGTTAAGAATTTAAACTTCAATCAAGCTGGAATGTATACCATTAAAATCTGGTCACGCTTCAATGTACTCCGTATTATTACACCACAACCTAGCCACTTGTATGCTGGGGTCATGTGCCACCTTCCGATGCACTTAGTATTCATTACACCGCAACCTTGTCGCTTGTGTGCTGGGATCATGTCCCACCTTACTGTGACGAGGGAGATTTGAACTCGGGTCCTGCTTTTCTGAGCCTCAGGTATTACCGCCATACCACAACCACTTGTACTAGTGCAATTAGGAAATCAAAGAAGAAAAAGAAACGAGATTTTGGGAACAGTGGAACTGGGATCCCTTATGCCAATGCAATATGCCTTAGCTGAATTTACACGAAGCCAATAGGATTACACCGCAACCCTATGGACTCATGCAGTAGGAGAAAAAGAAACAATATATTGGGAACAGTTGAAGTGGGCATCCCTCTGTCTATACAATATGCCTTAGCGGAGAAGCCACCCAAATCTTTACACCTCCATGGAATTGCTGAATAAGGATAGTCAACTCCTTGACCAATTCATATGAAGGGATTAACATTACAACCTCCGCTTGAGGGAGGTTCAATATGCGAAAACCTTAAAACCTTCATTTGAGAGCTCTCCAATAAAATCAACCAATCCTAAGAGTCTCACCAAGCACCCCGGTTTGGTGTTTTGGTGTGGATTTATATTTACAAGTAATTGATCTATGTTCAAATCTTACTTTAGTATGTTCAATGCCAAAAACCTTAAAACCTTTTCTTGAGAGAGGCTCAATAAAATCAATTGCTTCCCTAAGCACTCCGGTTTGATGTTTTGGTGTGGATGAGAAAAAGAATCAAGATTTTGGGAATGGTGGAAGTGGACTTCACTCCCTCAATTCAGTATACCATAGTTGAGAAGCTAATTAATCTTCACACCTCCTTGGATTTGCTGAATTAGAGAATTTTAACTCCTCTTCCAATTCACATGAAGCCAATAGCATCACACTACAACACCTTGGACTTGTGCTACTAGACAATCAACGGATAAAAAGATGGAAGATTCTGGGAATTTCAAACTTGGTCACAGTGGTAGCAGGCCTCCTTCCCTCCCTACAATATGCCATAGCCAAAAAGCTAACTGAATGTTCACACTTCTAGTTCTGTGTAATTGTTGAATCAAGGAAAGTCAACTACTCTGCTGATCTACATGAAGCTATTGGCCTCACACCACAACCCCTTGGGCTTCTAGAATTATAAAATTAGGGAGAAAAAGAAAGAAGATTTTGGAAATCATTTAAACTTGGTCACAGTGGATGCAGGCCTCCCTCCCTCAATACAATATGCACTAGTTAAGAAGCCAACTAACTATTTACACCTCCATTGAATTGCCAAATTGCAGAAAGTCTACTCCTATGCCAATATGTTAAGCTGCATTAGCATCGAGAGCTTTATGTGAAGCTGCTTTAGCATCGAGAGTTTTATGTGAAGCTGCTTTAGCATCAGGGGTATGCCTGTGGCAGATTGAACCTGGGTCATTGAGGTGATAAGTGCCCCACTTTACCTCTAGACCACAGCTCGAGAGACATATGCACAAGTGACAAACCATGTTGGTTGGTGAATCTTGTTTTATAATCATTTCTCTTGATCTGTTGACATCATGAGCTATTGTGTTCTGTTCTCTTTAACACTTTTCAATCCAAGACTGAAGCATATTAAGTATGTTTGTACTAGATCAATAGCCACCAACAAAATATGGGGTGTCCTTGAATAAAGATTAATATAGACACCATTGGCCTTGGTTTATAATAAAAAGTTAAAACACAAGCCACATAAACTTTGAACAAGGTCTAAATATCAACATATGTTAGCCCATGAAATGCATAATGAGTTTGTCAAAAATCAATTGTCTCCTTTTGTTATGTGTTTGACCCATTTACATTATGACAATACAAGACTGACATTGAAACCAACGGGGATTTGTAAAAGAAAGATGTATTTAAACTAAAAGCCAAGAAATCAAGAAACTAAATCTTGATGATTTTAAAGTATGTGAATAGTGCTTCATGCAATATATAACATGTTTATATTTAGTGTAAGTATACAAAATGATTATCTTGTCCCCTTTTCTTAAATCGTCAGCATGCTGATGTTGGTGGACCTGCATTTATTAGCATATATGACAAATATAAATACTCGTCGATTCGAAGAATACTCATTGATTTTAAGGCATTTTTACACGAATCAGTATTTGTTATCTATGGTATAACCTACAAAACTTTCAACTCTAATTTTTGAGGATTTGAGCCTTAAAGTACTGAAAGTGAAACTCTCATGCTGGTGTCAGCAGAAACATGAACTGATGCCAGCATCATTTAGTAAGAATGATTAGCACTTAAAACCTGTTTTTGCATCATTCATTCATCTCTTCTCTTCATTGGCCTGTGCTGGCCTCTTTTTGCAGATTTGCATATCAGTTGTCTTGCACATTAATGTTTACATCAGTAAGTATGAACAGCTGAGTAGAGCGCTGGTAGAAGATAGATTTGTTTAAAATTTGTCAAATTCAAAGTCAAAAGCTGATGCTGAATTAAAATTAAGCTACCTAAGACATTAAACCCCTGCATTTTATGCTGTATTGATCTGATATGCATGTTGTTTTTGTACTTCTGCATGAAATTTCTAAAAAGAATCAAAATGGACATATCAAATTCATGTCAAATTCATAATGTAGACATAAGAAAACAATATTGCTTGCATGGTTATTATTCTCCTAAGGCCAAAAAGTCAAATGGACTGTCACAATCACTTGTGATTTTCTACTTCTAACTTGTAAATATTATTTTCCTTAGACTTCATTTATTTGAATGCATTAGTAATAATTATTTATTCTTATTTATGTTGCTTGTTTAGAAGGATTCTTAATCTGTAACAAAGCTACTCCAGGATGGTCAAATTTACTTGTGGTGCTATGGCCTATCTTGTGGGGCTTTATGAAATTCATTTTTATGATCATAGTTAGTTGTTTCAACCGAGCCGGGCACCAGTTCATTAAGCCCCAATGTTCTGGATGGACTGTATCTGTTCAGAAAACACCTGGACAGAAGTTTAATAAAAATATATCTAAATATCCTATAACACGGTTCTAGACATCAAGAGAATGCTAATATCAAACATGAAATTGCTTGTATGGAAACATACTTCAATAATCAGGGTAAAAATATAATATATTATAATTTGAACCAGTTGTGCAGATGTCAAAAAGACAATGAATAAATTGTTAGAAGAACTGTAAATGGAACAAAAACATCTCTCTCTCTCTCTATATACACACACACACACACACACACACATTCTTGATCATTATTGGAGCAGATTTACTTAAAAATATAGTAAATAATTTCCAAAAATAGTATGCCATTAGAAATGGAAAGAACTTTTAATATGGGAGGTGGCATGTTAATCAGCTGTTGTCCATAAAACACATGAATACGTACAGCAGCAGAATATGACTAACCTCATTGAGCCGGAAAAATTATTATGCCATGCACCATCAAATACAGGCCAGTATAATCTTAAGCAAGAACCCAAATTTCCTAATTGAATGATGTTCAGGGAATGAGTGCAATTGTTTTTCCTTAAGGGGTACAGAATGTCAAACACAATTAATTTACTAGTGGTTAATCAGTCAACTGTATGGTGCGGAGTTACATTTGCTAGTGGCGGGTTGAGGAGATGGACAAAGTAGCTCACGACATGATGCCCCACATCTTGGCTTTCTTGTTGTTGCACTTTGTTGATACTTCTTGTCACTCTTTGTTGCTTCAATGAATAAAGCGTAAACCTTGAGTGGAAATTTTTATGCTCTATAGTTTTATCATTTATGTGATTATTCTCAGTGATATGTATTGTTTTATGTGTTCTGTAATTTGTATCTTTTTTGAAGCCTTTCTGATGGTTTTGAAATTTTGAACTTTGCTAAATCTTCCATTTTTCTCGAAGATATCAAACTTTTCAAACATAGTGTATGAGCTTTTGATCACTAGTGTATAAATGCTATAAGCAAACTAATAGATCAACCTCACTTTATAAGGAATGGAGATGATAAATTTTAAACATTAAAGCTGATTATGCACAATGCATTACTTTTATTTGTCTTGAAGCCATCTCCGTCATCAGCAAAAGAAAGTTTTGTTAATTAACAAAACCTTGTATTTTTAGTGCCCCCCTTCAGCCTTTTTTCAGCCCAGATTGTTGGAAGGCCTCTATTTTACATCAATCACTGTTACCATTCTCTAATTGTTTTTGGATAACTCTCTGCAAAGTGAGGAAAATGTTGTGGTCAATACAAGAAAAAATATTGCAAGGATGCAATTTCACAACAAGAAATGAGAAAAACAGAAAGTGTGTCTGTAAGCTGTGAAACCGATATCTCCTCATTGAGTATCCGTTAGAACTCTACTGTTGGTTTTGAAGGCATAAAATCTTATCTTACATTGCATTTAAATTGATTCTTTGTGGGAATCAGGCGTTGTTTGTAACTTATATGGGTTTTTCAGTCAGCAGAGCACTATGCCTGGTAGTGTCTGATATCATTTTTATGTTGATTCAGGCTAAACCGTGTCATACCTGGAGTCTTGTTTTGAAAACTTTGTAAGGGTAACATAATCAAAATGAGTGAAGATGTTGAGAACAAGTTACTAAAGGCCCAAATTAGCCAGATGGGGTATATGTGGCAGGGGGAGTTGGCCCAGAGACAAGATCGAGAGGACAGTTTAGAATCAGAACTGTTGAAGGTCAAAGAATGCCTTTTGAATGCTGAGAAGAGGCAGAAGAGGGAAGTTGACCTTCTTCGCCGACGTATCAAGACTGCAGATAGTTTGCTGTCATATTTGAAGTCTAAAGCAAGGATTATGTCTATGCCTCGTTTTGGATACATTTCCTGTGGGATTAAATGTCAAGAAGGTGTGGGATTTGTTGACAAAAAGGGTGTTCCCATGGCTGAATGGTGTAAAAATGTTAATCTTTCTCTATTTGAATTTTCCAAGGCCAAAGAAATTGGAGAAAACTCTGTATCAAAGGCTAAAGAGGACATGATAGGATCTAAAGAACAAAGTGATGAGGAGTACACCGAGCAAATAGCTACAACTGTGATGCTAGTGACTGATGTGATGGAGGTTCTTCTCAAAAGAACTATCATTGCTGAGACAGAGATTGTGCTGGAAAGGAAAAAGGCTGATGCAAGTCAGGACCAAGTGAAGAAGAAGGTACTGCAGATAGAGAGCATGTGGGCACGAGTAGAAGAGATGGAGAAGGTAGCCAAGGGTAACAGTGGGTTTGTAAAGGAAATGCAGCAAAAGCTTGAAGATATGGAGCAGGAGAATTCAAGGCAAAGGCAACGGGCAACAGAAAATGAGCAGGAGCTCTGCAGGGTGAGGAATGATTTTGAAGTTCTGAGGTCCAGTGTTGATAATCTCGTCGGTGCAAGGGAGTCTCTCTTGACCTCAGAGAAGCGAATCCAAGAGATGGAGAAAGTTTTGGAAGGGTAAGCCTACTTGTCTTCACTTCTATATGTTTGTTGTGGACTGTTATTTTCCGTGGGCCAGAACTTGCTGACTATTATGCTTTTTGAAGTTGACCTTAGACTAAGCTAGTTTTGCTAGATACGGGCTTTATTTGAATCTTTTGTTGTTTAAGAAATGCAAACATTTTCTTATTGTACTTCAGCCTCCGTTATTATTTTGTTGAAAATAAAATAAGTTATAATGTTATAGGGTATACAGTGCAGATGAAAATGCGAAGTAGAAATACAAACAAAATATACAGGCCATTGACCAATCTAAAACAACATTTTACCTCGCTTTCTTCTGTTATATAAGATCTCATTCCCCAAAAAATAGCACTATAGTAGCCCATATCATTGTTTTGCTTGGTAAATGTAGCATGTATCACATTCTTTAAATTTGTAAACATGTGATATGCTTGAATGTATTCTATAATTGTTAGACGACAATCTTGCACCATGTCAGCTGAACTTATGGGCCACCTTATTGCAGTGGGGGGATTTTAACGCAGGTCACACACTTACGAAGATCCTCCATTACCATCACACCACAAACCTTTGGACATGAATATGGTACATGTTAAAAGAACACAAGCCAATCATTAATACATGTGAAACAGCATCTAGTCAGTACATCTTCATTGTCCAGATTTATCAGGAGAAGTTTCAGGACAATCAAAATATTTTTTTGTGCGGGGGTGTATTGGAGGCAGAATAGATCTTGCTGATCCTTCGTTTATGGAATCTGTGCATGGATTGAGTGAATTCTGTAATTCCATCCGTCAACACCGGAACGCATCATAATAATCTAATACAGGAATAAATGCATTTGAAGTGCACAAAGGAAATACTGAGAAGGGGGGTGAATCAGTATTTCAAAAACTTTAATCAATTTAACAGAAAACAAAGCATTAACAACAAAGTGAAACACCATAGACAGGATGAACACCGGGATTATGTGGAAAACCCTTTTTGGGAAAAAACCACAACAAAATTATTGCTTTTATTTTCACCAATGGGCACCAACCTAGGTTACAAAATGAGCACCAACTCACTGAGAGCACCAACTCTAAATGCTTGAAGCACCTACTTCAGCAAGAGCACCAACTCCAAATGATTAGAGTACCTACTCCAGTAAGAGCACCAACTCCGAATGCGTGAATCACCTACTTCAGCAAGAGCACCAACTCTAAATAATCGCCATCATAAGCCTTCAACTCAATTGGATCAGATTTCTGAGCTCTAAAATTAGAATGTTTTCTGTCAACAAATTCTCTTGAAAACTGAATTTCAATGATATTACTGTAATGATGATCACAGAGATTTCGCTGCCATTTGACATGAAATTCAACTGCTGCGTTGCGCTCAGATTTTAAAACGAAGACACTCTTATTTTCTACTTAGTCTTCTGCACCTTTTAAAAAACTCTTCTACTCCATCGTGACCCCTACCAAATTCAATAATTACTACCAAAAAAAAACTTACATCTCCCTTTATTTTTTATTTTTTATTTGCATGAAGGTCTTAAAACATTCACTCATCCACTGTTGAACACGCTGCACTATATTCTTGCGAACTCATTTTTCTTTCACACTAAAAACTCTCTTAAAAGAGAAGTCATAGTATATCATTCTAAGAGGAAGCGATTATAATAATTATTTTTTTTGGCGCTGCCCACCCCACTTCGAAAGGCGTTAAAGCCTCATGTCGAAGCCAAAAAAAGGATAATCAATTCGCACAAAAGTGAGTGGCCCGTCCATTTAAGGAACCACGAGGTATTTCATTAAAACGAAGGGGAATATGCCACGTAGACAGCAATGGAGGGGACGGTTAGAGAAGAAATGGAGGGAAAGTTAGATACTTTTGCCACCCATGACCCTTGTTAAAACTAGTTAATGCCATAATCGCTGCCACAAAAAAATATTCAAGCGATACAAAGAAGAAAAAGCGAGGAATAAAAATGGGCCCCACCAATCTTAAAGAAAACATTCTCCAAAAAAACCAATAAGGCAAAATCTGACAGAACACTTACTGACAGACATTTGATATTTCAAATGCTGATGTAGGGGGTAACTAAACAAGCAGCCAGCTGAACCTCCAAGCAGCTCAAACAACTCAAGCAAGCAGGTAGACAGCTCAGTTTGAAATTTATAATTTAAAGTAAAAACAGTGACAATCTGATGAATAATCAGCAGCTCTTCTTTCATTCCAATTCTCTTAATAAGCCAAATTGTCATCAATGACAAACCTGTTCAACAGCATTGTCTGGACTTAATTTCTTTTTTCTGACAAAGTGTAAATTGTATATTATAAAAAAAGGGAACAAGTCCCACAATTACATCAAGAGTTAAGCACGTAAGAAAAACCCACCCAACTAAAGAGCATTAAAAAACAATATAAACTAAAAATTGTGCGTACAATTGTTCTTTTGATTTTGCATTGCATACCAATTACATAGGTGCCTTTGAGAGTATTTTAGCTTTTTTCTATGTAAGCATGCAATAAGCATGTGAGATATGAAAAATTTATCTCCTTCCACTCTTTGAGTGTTCCATGTAAGCTTTCGTTTCTTTCCAAGCACTTCTTCCAATAGAGGTTGGGATCCTTTTTCTATTTCTGCCAAAGTTTCCTTTTGTATTTTAACTTGCATATGGACCCTCCCTCTTTTTCTTTCCCGAGCGTTCGTAGTTTTCTTTTCATTAGTAATTAGTTTTTCTGCTTTATCTGTGATTTCTTCTGCTCTTTCACTGCTTTGTCTGGATTTTCAACTTTTTTTGTACATTTTCCCTATCTTTTGCCTCCTTTTCTTGCTGGTTTTGATTTTCTCTAGACAAAAGACTCGAGATCAGTCAATAACTTCCTATTCTGAATGCAGACCTCCTTGGAGGGCTTAATCACCTTTTCATTCTCCAGTTATATTGCAACCATGTCCTCTATTTCCGTGTGTGCACTTGTTGTGGGATTGTTTTCTTCTTTGCTTCCTTGAACCTCATCCTTGTAAAGATAACCATCTGCTAGCTCTTTCTCTCTCTTTCTCTCTCTCTCTCTCTCTCTCTTTCATAGCAGTGTTTGTCTTGTTATACTGAGATTCCTCTTCAATTATTTGATGTTGGACAAAAGCTACCTTAGTTGGTCTCTTGTCATTCTTGATTTGATATCCCATTTTTGTTCACCTTTTTGTCATATGTTGTGTCTTGGGTTTTTGGAGCCCTTCCTCATCAAGCTTTTCTTGTGGAGCTGATTGGTTTTGAACCGTGTTGCATTGAAATGCCCCCCCGCCCCTCATACCAGGCCCAAAAATGTTTCCAATACGGAAATGCTTTGGAAACGTACTTGAAATGTCTGGACATGTGACATAAACATCTAGGGTGTATCCATCATGTGTACGGGCGTTTCCAGGACATTTCTGGGCATTTCCGTGGGCAAAAAAATAAATCAAGCCAAAAAAAAGGTAAAACCATGGTATACATACTCGCTGAGGACTAGAGGAGCTTGGACCAAACAATATATATATATATATATATATATATATATATATAAGTTTAAGTATATTTATGTGCTTTAAGTTATATTTTATATATATACTTTCAGGATTTTTGAGAGTGGTTTCGGAGTTCTAGGAGCTATAATGCAAATTCTAGGTTTTGGAGGATCCTATCATATTGCAAACTTAGTCAGAAATCAGGATTTTAGGACTTTAGACTTAGCCATATTTCAGGTTTTCATGATTTCAAGGAGACATCATAGGAGGTATGAAGGTTACATGAAGGGATGTAGGTATGATATAATAGTATGAGAACATCTCTCGCAAAATGCTTTGAGCTGATCCCACCCCATTCTCAATCCACCCTTTAAGGCATGTACTTAGGAAGATTCGATGCACTGGTGAGCCCTTGCAAACTAGATGATTTATAGGTTGGTAAATGATAAAGGTGAACAATAGTGGGAGTGGCATTCATGATTTTGAGGACAATCTATATGATTCATTCTAGATTTGAATGTACATTTGTCTTTGAAGTAATGAATGAATGAATTTTTTATATTTCTAAGTGTTTTATCTTTTATAGATTAGAAATGAGTATCATGCATTGTTTATATATATATAGTATGGATGTTTCCAAATCCAAGGTTTTTGAAAATCTATGTTTTAAACAACATCGGTTTTGCTAGATTTTAATTACCATTGGACTTTCATGTGCCAGATAACAACCTCTACATCTAAAAGGATTGCATTCATAATCTATGGGTTGTAACCGCTTCAGTCCTCCAACTTTCAAGATTAGGTTCTTTGGAAGAGATTGATCAAGTTCAAGCTACATATAGATTCTAAGATTATAGCGTATTTTGAAGCTCCTTTGCCAATAGTTGTTGTTGAGGTGTAATTACAACCTCCAATAAATTTTCCTATACTCTTGAACACACAATCAAACCCAAACTCGTGAGGAAGAGCATAAAGTCTAATTTACACTAGATCGCGAGCTAGCATTTCCTCTATGGGCTTGAATCCAAGGTGCCAATATTTCATGAAGAGCCTTGCATTACGGAAGAACCACCTACCTCTCTGAAAAATTGGCTCGCAATCCCCCTCATTTGCAAAGGTAACTTTGAAAAAAGCTTTGGGACAGGATTTAATCTCATAGTCACCATGAGTTTTCTAGTTCTTTCTAGCCCACTCATAGAAATCCTCCACAAAGATTTGTATATGCTAAAAGGAAGACATCAAGCTCCTTGTGGCCAGCTGATGAGTGTTTTCTTTCAGGTGCTCCATGTCTAACCCCAGAATATGGCTATCCTCTCCAGCCTTCAGATCGACAATACTTGTTTCTGGTTTACGATTTCTTTTGCTTCCCTAAGGCATTAACAATGATCTTCACTTCCTTGCTCCTTGATCCAGATATACTGCTAGTAACAACTTGTTGACAATAATGTCCAGGGTGGGTCTCTTGCCCCCCCTTTACTTTTTGCATGTTCTCCTCAGCGTTGGCAAAACCAATAGTCTAAAGTGGAAGATCAGAAATCTCCAAACCCTCGATCCAAATCAGTTCTATTTTCTAGACTTATATTTTATGTAGGTGCTAAATATGCTATTTATTTACTTGATTACATGTTAGTTGTAGTTCTCATTTTGAACCAAATAAGTAAATAACATAGTTTTGTGTTTGTAATTTCAGTTTTATCTCTGTTGTATTGGGATCTGGGCTAGTCAGGATCATATGTGAATCGAGACATAGTTCACACTGAGAAACATGATGGAGAGGCAAGAAGAGGAGAAATGAATGAATAATAATGTATAATGAGCTATTCACATAATTTTCTTATGAAATACAAAGGAGAGATTATAAAACAAAGTTGCTAGGAAATGTTAGTCCTCACATTGATTTGTAATGTGAATAATTACACGAGTAATAATTTACTGGGAGTTATATTTGGTTAGTTGTTAGAATATATTGTTTGTTAGATGTATTGTTGCTTGTTACAATAGTATTACACATATAGGAGATTGCATAATCATAGCGATATGGTGAGTTATTTGTGGAGATATGAATCTCCTTGTTTATAGGAAAGACTTTTCCTATATATATGTACTATGCTCGAATGATTAAGTGCAGTGAATAAAATTATATTATAGTGTGTGTTTATAATATCTCTGCAATCTATTTTCGGCTCTATTGCCATTAAATAATCTCATTGGATTTCCATCATTGGTATCAGAGCAGGGGATTTCTCTGATTTCTTTATGGAGTGTTAAAACTGTTAAGAGGCTCCTCTAAATTCGTCATTGCCCTTAGTAATGAGAGAAACTAGATTTGTGCAGCGAAAAATTTTAGTGTAGAAATCAATAGCTATTTGTAAGCAATTATGTTAGTAGGGTTAGTTTTGTTTAAAGGGTTCATAGCCTAGGAGATAGGTTATGCCTAGAGTTCTGCCTCAAGGAAACACGCTTGCATGCTCAAAGGGAGAGGCATTCTGCATGTTTAAGGTGAAGGGAGGTGTGATTTATTATTCCCGCGAGGATTTATCAACCCTGTAGATCCACGTAGGTCCTTATCTCAAAAGAAGTTGTGTGCAATTCCAGTCAATCTATGCATCAAGATTATCTTTGTGCATTTGATTTGGTCGGATGAGGTAAATGTGATCCCTGTAGAGTTAGCAAAAACATTTCTTTGATCGCTTTTGCCAATACGTCATTTTGAAAATTCATTTTCATAGCACCTGCTATCATGACGCCATTCCTTGTTCTTTGAATTTCTTGTCGGTCAATGATCACTATAGTCGTATGCATCTCAACGTTTGATTTGCAGTCCTATCAGTTTTGTGCCTTGTGGATTGCCATCTCTGTTATTTCTGACAACCATTCCATGCATTGTCTCCTGTCAGCGATTCAAAAAAGATTTGTAATACAAAAAGAAGTGAAAGAAGATTCTTCAACTTCAACATCGGTAGTCCGGTGGACATGCATCCAGCTTCACTTCTTTTGCATTGACGTCTTCTTGTACACCTTTGCGCTTGACTTCATAGTCACACATGTCTTCCATGCATCACAAAGGTTTGATCGGACAAACAAAAATCTTAATGTCAACGTTTTTACTGTTGGTTATTGTGTGGAGTTGATCCCGTCTATCACTGTCACCATTGACTAGTCTTTCAATGCTACAAAGGCATAACATATTTTTGAGTCAAATAGCTTAAAAGTTATATAGGGTGCGTATTATAGTTTGGTATTGGTATTTCTGGTTTGGTTATTATTCTCATATGGTCATAGATGGTCAAAATTGTTTTATTGTTTGGTTATTAGGTTTTTATATAGTCTCTTATTTATAGTCGTGTCAAGTTATTATGTGTCATTATAATAGTAGTTTTATGTTTAAGAACATAAAAAGTTTAGTCAAAGTTGTATTATTTTATAGTCTCCTTTTTTCATCAAAACATATGTTGTTTTGTATGTCATGTTGTCCCAAAAAATGAGTGACATTTGTGGGACAACCATGAACTATTTGGGTTCATCGGACCAAAATCATCTCTCCCCTTTTCAAAAAATTACTTTGAGCATTTGGGTTCTTCATTTTTCAAAGCTTTTCCAGAAATCTACGGACTCTGTAGGCTTGAATCTACGGACTCTGCAGGCTTGGAACTACGAACTTCACAGATGGTTTCTACGGACTCTGCAAACAGATGTCTACGGACTCTTTCAAGGTTAGAGAAAACTACGAACTTGGCTTCTACAGACTTTGCAGGCAGGCTCAAATCTACGGACTCTCAAGGTTAGTTTCTATGGACTCTGCAAGAAAGAAACGGGTTCAACACTTAGCCAAATAACGAAGAATGAATCGATTGAACCATTGAACCGATGAACCAAAGTTGGTTCAATCGGTAGGTTCAAGGGGCTGCCCCAAAGCCAAAGGAACAAGTTTCCTTGCGGGGGGCAGTAAGCAAAAACGGACAAAAGTTAGGAACCCCTTGTGAAAATGGCTAAGTCCAAAAGGCCGAAAGAATTCTCTCGGGAAGATTTTTTCGAAAAAATGTTAAGGCAAAATTCCTTTGGACTTTTTGTCTGAAGGAATTCACCCGGAGAAAAAGTCCGAAGAAACATGAAAGAACGAATGGCTGAGTAACAAGAAACTTTTCTTCGGACATTTTGTCCGAAGGAATTCTTTCGGGCTTTTTGCCCGACGGAAAAAGCCCACTGAAGAAGTAAGAAACTGTCGGGGAAGTTGAAGCCGGAAGGACAAGTACCCTTGCGGGGGGCACTTGGCGACATAGAAAGGACTGTTTTAAAAGCCCGAACAAAGACGCAGAAAGGAACTTTCATGGACTTGGACAAAAAGGGGCTTCGACAGATGAACCGTTGAACCAAATGGTTCAATGGGTCCAAGTGGTTCAATGGATGGTTCAACCAAGGGGCGAAAAAGCGATAGAACAAAAGAGAACCAATGAACCGATGAACTTTCAGTGGTTCAACGGGTTCAAGGTTCAACCTGAATCAAGCGATCGATTGAAAAGAGACCCTGAAGACTCAAAGAGAGAAGATCGATGCAAAGGCCCATAAATGTCTTCGAAAGAGTTATTTCCAGTAGGTGGAATAGTGGATCGAGTAGACTTTTGAGCGCACCAAACCAAGGACGCGGCTTGTTTTCTTCCATGAAGTAAAGACAAATATGCAAAGGACCAGACGGTCCATACCAAGGAAGAGACATGTTAGATGAAGGGACACGCCATAGTTATGACAGTGCACTGTTCTCAGCATGGTCTCTCCAGACAAAATTGGAGACGCATTGAAGACATTGATTGCAGCATGGGCCGTCCCATAGAAAAAGGCGCCAATCCTTGCGTAGTGGCTATAAGTTTGTTAATTCTCTCATTTGTAAGGGAGACTTTTCATTTTACAAGAGCGAAACTCTGCGCATTTTGAAAGAGGAAGACTGAGACTTTGAGCTCAGGTTGTAATTTCATTTTCATTTTTATTTGAATGAGAAAGCAGGTTCTTTACAGACTTTGTGTTGTTCTGACTTGTGTCATTTTAGAAGATCATTCTTATGTCTGTCTTCTGAAGGTGTCCTTATTCATTTAATTTGGTAAGCAAAATTAGTGAAGGTAATAAGGAAGTGTCCTGAAACCAACTGTGGGAAGACTTTGTGCTTTCACAATTGCTTTCAGTCTGTGTTTTTCTTTTCTTTTTGTGTTGAGGATTCTGGGGTGACTTTGTGCCCCCATTATCCTTTGTGATATACTCTTTGGGCAGTTGAGGTGGAAACTTTGCGTTCTGTGAAATTGCTGCTGTTTCTTGCAAGAACACTTCTGAAAGAAGAGAAGTGTCTTCAGTGTTTACACCAGGATTTTCTCATTTGTCTGCGTGCATCATCTCTGAAAGAAGAGAGATGGATGGTTTATCCTGCCCCCCATGTGTTATTTTCTGCTTATTTATATTATATATAGCTCCTACGTATTTATAGGGAACCTCCCCTTGATGAGAGGAGAGATTTGTCTTCAGTTGATGTAGTAAAGCTGCACACCTGGCCGACCAATCTTCCTGCTGTGGTTGATCAGACCTATTTTGTTGATCAGTACGCTGATTGACAAAATATTCACCCAACATGTCAAAAAGAGTCAAACTCAAACATCCACCTATTTGTAAATGATGCAATATCGGACAACCCTGACATCCAATTTGTAAGTCATACATCGAAATTATGGGGGGGCCTTGTCATAAAAAACAACTTACAATTGAGCTTCAAATTCCAATTTGTTGAGTAAGCAATAAAATGCTGGAGGTTGGAAGCACTGGAGGATGGAGGCTTTCCACGCCTCTCATTAGCCACTAATGAAGGGGCGCTTTTGCTATAGTGGCGCATTTATATTATTTTCAGTACTTGTTTGTATGTGTGACAAATAAGAAGTGTATTTCCGATTTTTTCACATAGTGTACTGCATAAAATAAAAGGTGTTTAGGAGATGCAAGAGTGAAAGTTGAACAAATGGTTCCTGCTTGTAGTTCACACATTGTATAGGTTGATGAGGTTCCCTCAGTGAACGGTTAATGGCAGATGGTTTCCATTCGGAGTTCCCACATTGATTCGATTGATGTGTTCGCGACAGTGTATGGTTGATGTGTTCCTTCTATACTTTCATTAAGTTCTGTAAAAACACAAATTATAATGTAAGGCCTAAGGGAGGGAATGTTGGGAAATGTTAGTCTTCACATTGATTTGTAATGTGAATAATTACGCGAGTAATAATTCACTGGGAGTTATATTTGGTTAGTTGTTAGAATATATTGTTTGTTAGATATATTGTTGTATGTTACAACAATATTACGCATATAGAAGATTGCATAATCATAGGGATATGGTGAGTTATTTGTGGAGATATGAATATCCCTATTTATAGAAAAGACTTTTCCTATATATATGTACTATGCTCGAATGATTAAGTGTAGTGAATAAAATTATATTATAGTGTGTGTTTATAATATCTCTGCAATTTGTGTTCGGCTATATTTTCATTAAATAATCTCATTAGATTTTTCATCAAAAGTTAAACTTTGCCTATATTGTTGTATGACAATTAGTTGCACATCCATAACCAATTCCAAGCCTAAATAAAATATATCAAACCAACTAGGATATATGAATTCGTAGGTTAGCTTAGTAAGGTACAATTGGGAATATTGCACCAACACCCCCCCTTAAGTTCAACATAAGAGGGTCTAAAGCAAAAAAACATGAGGCTTATAATCCTTTGAAATAGGTCTTGACAACTAGGCCCGATGAGGTACCTAAGTACAAATATCAAAAAAATACAGTGTGATGCCGAGTGTCCCTATGGAGGACAGTCCATCTTGTCAGAATAAATGGGTGTAGAGTTGCTATAGCTGCCAAGTCAAACTAGGAACTAGTGCTCTGTACGAGGCTCACTCAGAATAAACACTAATATAAAAAAAGTGAGTAAAAAACACTCAAGGAAGCATTGCATACCCTTCCCCCCACATTGTTGAACTGGATGGAAGATAGTGATAACAATGGATGGCTGTGATCAATTGATGATGAAAAATTGAAATAGGTGACAAGTGACAAAAAAATGAAAGCAAGCGATGACTCAAATAGGTCCAAAGTGATGCGCAAATCGGACAACTTCCTTCAAAGTGCTCCAAAAATGTTATGGTGAGGATACCTAGCCAATGTCGCTAAATACATTTTACCAAGTTCTTTTGAAAAGGTGGGCTCCATGAAACTAGGTGGACATAATCCACATTCAAACAATACTGTGAAGAATTGGATTGAACACCTAGTGAAAAACTCATAATATCTGCACAAGTGGTACAAGTCCTCTAGTCGAACGCTGAAATACTGATAGTTTGATACCATACTAGATGGCTCTCGCAACACGGAGATGGTCATATTGTCAAGGAAGGTGTCGATAAATACAAAAGAGTACATCAATAAATGCCATCAAAAGATGAGACACTATAATCCTCTCATGGGTTCTAACAATCAATGCACCTTATAAGATACCCATGTACAAGTGAGTCGTAACACGGAGATGCTCATATTGTCAAGGAAGGTGTCGATAATTACAAAAGAGTACGTCAATAAATGCCATCAAAAGATGAGACACTACAATCCTCTCATGGGTTCTAACAATCAATGCACCTTATAAGATACCCATGTACAAGTGAGGAATTTAAACTCAATGAGTATTGTGCCAAAAACAAGAAAGCGCACATGCACACAAAGGTGCTTATGTTGCAGAAAAGAAATAAAATCGCCCCTAGAAAATGCAATGAGCACATAGAAAGGGACCTTAAATGTCTCGAAAAGAATGGCACGAGCATAAGTGACAGATTAAACTAACCACTAATTGCATAAGATAGCCAACAAATTTCACAACAAACCAAATAATGTCCTTCACGAGTGGTATAGAAGGCATTACTTAAAACATGTAGAAACCAATTTATGTTGGGGATGCCAGAAGTCGCTCACCACAAGAAACCCTCGTTAGGTCAACGTATCGAATAGTACAAGGAATTGAGTTGTCTGCATGAGTAGTATGAATCCACTACTTGAACAATATATTTAGTAAATGCAGTTTTTCTTAGAAGATGTCATGTGGAAAGAGACAATTTTCCTCAATAGGGCCCTGACAACAAGGGCATATTAGGTACTTTATACAAAGGGAGGAAAAAATAGTGCTTTTTTAAAACCAAAGGACTTCACGATTGCATAGGACATGGAAAAACGTGTAGTTTCAAAAAAATGACACAGAAAATAGAGTCTGTATGCAAAAGATATGGCTGCAAAAAATTGCAAGAGAGAATTAAAAAATATGCAAAATAAAGTTTATTGTTGGGGGGTTTGATCTCTTGTCAGATAGGGCCGCACCCTTTGGTCTTTGACAATGAGATCGGGAAATGGTTGTTGCATTTGCCAAATGCAATCAAAATCCCCTATAGAAAGTGTCTCGCCAAAAGATAATAAACCCCCTTACAAAAAATCAAAGCCCTTATGGCAATGATATAATTCCCCTTAAAAAAAAATTGCCTACTTTTAAAAAAAAATCCCCCACATAAAAATTATTACCCCCCAAGGGCCTCCAAGGGGAGTTGAACCCTTGACCTTTTAATAGAAAGGTTTTAGTGAAAGGTTATATGCCATTGTACCATGCTGCAGTTCATGGTATTTATAGGACAAATTTCATTTTTAATTTTTAAAACAATTAAAAACAAAATTAAAAACCTTTTTTAAAAATGAGCTTGGCGGTGGAGTGATATCAGCAATGGAAGGGCGAAGTCGGTGGCAGCGACTTAATATAATGTCGATGCTAATTTGCCAACGCGAATGGCTGGCAAAGAGCGATGCCAAGGAAGGCATCAGGGGGAGCACAAGAAGGGTGATGCAGACGGAGGTGGCAATGCCACAATGGAGGACTAACAAGCAGGGCTAAAAAACACAATTTAAACCCCTATCCCAATGCAAATGGCCAAGTCTTGGAGTTGGCAGGGAGGTTCACGTGGGGGTGGCCATGGAGTGAAAGACGACATGCATAGGCCAAAGTACGAAGACTGCCATATACGGTTGCAGGTTGAACCTGCAATGGCAGACCTACAAAGAGGTGTGAGGGTGACCCAATGGGTCTCAAACTTGTCAAAGGAAAGCAGGTTGGTGTTGGCCGTATGGTTGGCCCCCTCAAATACATATATACAGAACCTTCAACTCTACATGACCCAATTTTTTTTTGAAACAAAGCTCGCTAAAATTCCATATGCATGCATTTGTATGGTACAGAGTATACCCGAGTGAGATCCAAAGGTCTCCAAAAATGGCCTCAAAAAGTCTATCTGAAATCTTATTGAGTTTATAGTCGATCCATAGGTTTTCAGGTCTTTTATGTAGTAGTAGTAATTGCTGCACTAGAAAAAAATTGTCTTTAAAAAATGTTTTAAAAACTCAATCCTACTTTACGGGGCTAGCCTTCAATGGCTTTGGTACCGTATTGGGATTTGGTCTAGCCAAGATCAAATGTGAACCGAGACATAGCTCACACAAAGAAATAAGATGAAGAGGCGAGAAGAGGAGAAATGAATGAATAACAATGTATAATGAATTATTCATGTAATGTTCTTATAAAATACAAAGAAGGAGAAGAAATTATATAGCAAAGTCAAACTTTGCTTCTCTTGTCCTATTGACCACAATAATAGGCATATATTGTTGGCCCATAATCGTGACTATTGCTGGATGGCAAGTAATTGCACATTCGTAACCAATTCTAGGCCTAATTAAACGATATTAAACCAATTAGGATATAGGAATTCATAAGTTAGATTAATAAGGTGCAATTAGGAATAGTGCATCAACATGTTGGTCTCTGATAGCTTTTCCTTCCATCGCTCTTTCTCTCTCTTGAAATAGTCCAAACTTGTTAACTATAATTCATCAATCAAGTCACCGTGGAGAGCATGTGGCAATTTGTAGAAAAGAGGCAAGTGAGCAAGAGGTTTTTTCTTGCTTTTGGAAGGACTCCTAGTACGTGGGAATTCTCTGAAATTATTCAAATGATTGAATATTTGGTTTATGATTAGATGTTCCTAGTTCATTAAAAGAGTAGCTTATTTGTCAGTCTTTTTTATTGGACTTGATCTGAATAATTGGTGGAAATGTTTGTTAAATTTGGTTTGAGAGTACACTCGAAAAACTCAATATTTTATTTATTTTCTGAGACGTACATATAGGCTTTGATCTTCTATTAACAAGGAGTCAGCCTTATCACAACTAACACAATCCCTATATTCTCTAATTGCAACTCACACACTGCACACATAAAAAATAATATGTAACGTATTGGATATTCTAAACATTCCCCCCTTAGTGCAGACATAGGGACATTAACCACACCATATGTATTGGAATCAAACATGTATGATGACACACACAAATCTGTTACATACCAGATATGTACTCTGCTTCTAGTGAATAACCTACATACTTAAACACAATTGTTTACGCTTTTACTTCATGTGAGTGCTGGGGTTCGTACTGGCACATCACTTACATCATATGAAGTGCTTTCACTTCTAGTGAGTGCTTAGGTTTCTTATTGGCTCATCATATATGAAATCAGGGAATACATATATCTATTTACAACTTTATTTTCCTCGCATCGTATGTGAAAACAAAATATAAAGATTGAGGACTCGGTCCTCACTATCTTTAGTGAGTGTTGGGTTTCTCAATAAAGTTCATGTTTGCAGCCACCATATTATGAACAATATAAGACTATCACTAATGCTACTTGGAAACCAATCTCGGCTTTAGTCTTTTTGGAAATACATATTGCCTAGGATGTCAGGTTTACTTGATATTGCATCCATTACAAGGAGAAATCTCGACAATTGACAGACATGCTTTATTGGAATGGACAATAGACACTAAAAAAACAAATCAAATTTTTGACTAAGACAAGTCTAAATGACTATTAGATTCCATTGACTGGTGACCTACACAAGCTCTATTTGGACAACATGATAATAGGTAGAAAACACCACTTTGACTGACTAAACGTCTTTGTTGACTTAACAAAACCACACTATTGATATAAAAGAAGGGCTTTTTCAGACTTAACAACCTTTTAACTATAGAGCATTCACTAAATTAATTAAACATTATGACTAACAAACTATGAAATACCTAGACTTGAGATCATCTAACTAAATATAGACCAATTTTATAAACAAATATGATAATGACAAACTAAATAATAAACTTATATCTAATGAACAAACAACTAAATGTGATTACAATAGGTATACGAACAACTTTCAATTAAAACTTAAACTTAAAAACCTACCATTAAGCAATACAAATTATGTTTTATAAAACCTAAAGTTTACACACTCTATTATAAATATTGAAATATAAAAATAACCAAAACTTAATAATTATGATGTCAACAAACTAAATAACGTATCCTATAAACTTTTATCTAAACAGTAACAACATTTTAAAAAGTTAAACTACATAAAAGGTGAAATGCCACACTCGCAGCAACACTCTCAGCATTTCGAAAATCGAAGATAATAGATCTCGAATCACTTCATTCATCAATTGCTGCTGTCAACAAAGGATGGAGAGCTGAGCTCTAGGACAATGCCACGAGTGCAGCAATGCGCTTACACGTGTAGTGCATGTGACTGACTACGACATTGACCATCCAAAGCACAGATATTGATGGATATCAGTTGGAAGGCGTGGGCGTATGAAGTGACTGGCATGAATTTGCAGATGGCTAAAAAGATTGACCACTCCAAACGTCATACGGAGCACGTGAAAAGAACAAAACTGCAGTAAATATTTGTGGGTCTTCAGCAGCTCTAAACGTCATATAGCGTTGATTTTCAGGCCTGATAGTGATGTATGCCACCATTGCACGTGGACTGTTTGACAACTGCACGATCGGAGGGGACAAAGATACAGCAGTCTGGAACGTGGGCAGAAGCCTGCTATGATGAATTGCAGAGAAGCTAATGCTAGCATGACTGACAGAAATGCATGCACAGTAACTGATAGAGCAAAGAACAAGTCGTGGAGATGGATGGATAAATTATAAAGTAGACAGTTCGGCTGATTATTAAATGTGAATGCAGTTGACTCCACGGCGTGAAGAATGACGGTGAGCAAATCTGATACTGGACGTAGCACGAATACCTCAATACACTATTAATTGCTAATCTACCTTAAAATCTACAATAAGAAGCTTATAGAGTCAAATTGTGGACATCATACGGGGCAATGAAGAAAAATAGTTGCCCCTTGGCTACTCTCAAAACTCCATTACAGACAGAGTACTACTATAGCTTTGATACCAAATATTAAATTTGGTCTGAGAGTACACTCGAAAAACTCAATATTATATTCATTTTCTGAGACATACATATAGGCTTTGATCTCCTATTAACAAGGAGTCAACCTTATCACAACTAACACAATCCTTGCATTCTCTAATTACAACTCACACACTGCACACATAAAGAATAATACGTAGCCTACTTAATATTCCTAACAATGTTGTTGGGGCAATATTCTTAATTGCACCTTATTAAGCTAGCTTAGGAATTCCTATATCCTAGTTGGTTTTAGAATATTTATTATAGGCTTAGAATAATTAATGGATTGGCAACAATGCCAGCCTATATTAGCTACAGTTACATAGGTTAACAAGTTGCCTATTAAAAGTAGCCAATAAGAGATAATACTCAAGAAGTTGACTTGTCAATGTATGCTCCTTCTTTTTATGTATTTAGCACATACTATAACATTACATTAGATGAGTTTTATACACTGACATAGTTTTATCATTAGTTCTCTCCTTGCCTCTCCATCCTGTTTCTTTGTGTGAGCTATGTCTCAGTTCACATTTGATCCTGGCTAGACCAGATTTCAATATGGTATCAGACCCATTGTAGGCTAGTTCTATAAAGTAGGATTGAGTTTTACATGTTTTTTAGAGGCATTTTTTTTTGGTCTCTCTTGGAGCAATCTAATGACAACCTTTGCATTTAGAAGGCCCGAAAACCTATGGATCAATTGTAAAATCGATAGGAGTTTTTGACAGACTTTCTAGGTTTATTTTTGGAGGACTCTGGATCTCGTCTAGGTATAGTCCGTACCGTACAGATGTGCATATCTTTATGTTTTTTTCTATTTTTTAAAAATTACATTTTTGGAATCCATACAATACGTATGGACTGTACGAGTTCTTGTTGAGTTTTTTTTTTTCGACCACCCCCCACCTACACTTTTGGTAGGTCTATTTAAAGGCAATGACCATCTTGCTGCCACTCATGTGGCCTTATAGATCTCTGTATGCCGTCTTCCCTGCACTGCTATCACATGGCCCTGCTTGCCACAAATTTTCGTTGCTGCTTGGCGCTGTCATCATCTTTGAGACGATCGACATAGGCATTTGCACCTTGATTGTTGGCATAAACATTGGCTTTCATGTCAGCATTGGCGTGGACATTGGTAACGACGTTGGCATTGGGGTGAATTTGATAATAATTGTGGTGTTGGATATGAGCATTTATGTCCACAATTGTCATCGACATGCCAAATCTCTTCCCCAACTGACGCTCCACTATTGTTGCCATGGTCCATGTTCCCTCCTCTCCTCTGCTACCCAAGTGATGCCACTGTGGAACCTCACGTTTTTTCAAAGATCTTATTTTTATAAGTTTTTTTGAATTGTTTTTAAATTCGAAAAGAATTTAGGTTGCTTATATAACAAGAACCATAACATGGTGTAGGTGTCAATAATTTTTTGCTAAAGCCTCTTTGCCTTGAGAGGTTAAAGATTCAATTCTCCCTTAGGGGGATGTTTTTTATTATTGCAACGGAGGCGACCATTTTTGTCCTGAGGGGCAATATTGTCAAAGTGGGTGTTTATTTTTTAGGTGGAGCACATTTAAATGTCGGGGGCACTTTTTTATGTAAGGTGAGACCTTTTGGAAAGGGTTGTTTATTACATTTCGAAATGCAATGGCGACACTCTTCTGGATATTGTTGTCAAAGACTAGTTGGTGGGGCCCGTTTGACACGCAATTAGATCCTCCACAATAAACTTAATTTTGCAGTTTTTTGACTCTTGGAATCTTCTGCGAGCCATATATTCTGCATACAAACTTCGTTTTTCGAGCCATCTTTTTTTCAAATTGCACGTTTTTTTCACTTTCTACGTAATCACATAGTCCTTTGGCTATAAAAATACACTGTTTTTTTCTTCACTTTGTATAGGGTACCTAACATGCCTCGTTCCTAGGACTCTATTTAGTTTTTTCCCTCTTTCCACATGGCATCTTGCAAAACTCTTACATTTATTAAACATGTTCAAGAAATGGATTCTTTCAATTCGTGTAGACAATTCCATAGTTCCATGTATTACTCAACACTTTGACATGATGATCATTCATTGTAGTGAGTGACTTTTGGGATCCCCAACATATGTTGGCTTTTTATGTTTTCTAATAATTGGCTTTTATACCATTCATGCATAACATTTTGGCTTCTTGAGAGTTTTTTTGCCATCTTGATCAGTTGGTAGTTAGCTTAATTTGCCACTTCTGTATGTTATTCCTTTCGAGACATCTGAGGCCTCTTTCTATGTTTCTCATTGCATTTTCTAGGGGAGATTCTAATTTTTTTCAAAATAAGGACCTTGATATACATGTGTGGTTTTTTTGTTTTTGACACAATAATCATGAGTTTAGATTCCTAGCTTGTATATGGGTATTTTATTAGGCACGTTTTTAAAACCCATATGAGATTGTAGTATGTCTCATCTTTCAATGGCATTCATTGGTGTGAACTGTTCTGTATTTATCGACACCTTGATAGTATGACTGTCTTCGTGTTGCAAGAGACATCTGCCATCTCCAAATGCTATCAACAATTCGGTGTTCAAGTAGCAAACTTGTACCACTTGTGCAAATATCACAAGTTTTTCACCAGGGGTTCATTCTTGTTCTGCACAATACTCGCTGAATGTTGATTATGCCCACTTTGTAGTTTTATGGAGCCCACATTTTCTATTGAACTTGGTGAAATTTATTTAGTGACACTAGCTAGGTATCCCCACCAAAATATTGTTGGAGTACTTTAGAGGAAGTTAGCTGATTTGTGCATCACTTTGGACTTGTTTGAGTCCTACCCCCTGGCTTTCAACTTTTTCTCACTTGTCACCTACTTCAATTATTCACCATCATCTGGTGAAAGACTTCCATTGCTATCATTGTCTTCCACCCAGTTCAACATTGTGGGGGGATGGGTATGCGATGCTGCCTCGGGTACTTTCTACCCGCTTTTTCCAAGATCAGTGTTTCTTCTGAGTGAGCCTCAAAACATCAATTCTTAGTTTGACTTGGTGGTTACAACAGTTTGACACCCATGTCATCCGTAGGGACACAACGTTACACTATATTTTATTGATATTTATAAATAGGTACCTCATCAAGCCTAGTTGTCGAGACCTATTTTAGAGGATTCTAAGCCTCATTTCTTTTTTGCTATAGACCTTCCGAAGTTATGCTTGGGGTGGGGGGAGGAGCAACATTGGTACAATATTGCTAATTGCATTTTACTAAGTTAACTTAGGAATTCCTATATTTTAGTTGGTTTTAGAATATTTATTATAAGCTTAGAATAACTAATTGGTAACAATGTCATCTTATATTAGTCACAGTGACATAGGCTAACAAATTGCCTGTTAAAAGTAGCCAATAGGAGTTAATAATCAAGTAGTTGACTTGCCTATATATGCTATTTTTCATTTAGTTGACACATACTATAACATTACATTAGATGAATTTTATACATTGACATAGTCAATTTTCTCATTATTTCTCCTGTTCTCCACTTGCCACCTTGGTTCTCTGTGTGAGCTATGACTCAATTCAAATTTGATCCCGGCTAGACCAGATCTCAATATATGTGCTTTGGAAAAGCAGTAAAATGCTGTTGAAACTTCTAAACAATTGCACATTTTTTCAAGATTTTTTTATTTTCGGACTAACACTATTTGCCCATCCTTTTTCCAACATGGAAGACCAGGTCAATCTGGTGTCAAAGCTTTGAATAATTGTTGTATGCCAAGCTTCATTTTCAAAGCAGATATGTATTATTCATCTTTTCATTTCTTTGGCTATTTTGTTTCTTAAATGATAATCTGGATTGCTATCTTTTCTCCTATCATGTTATCAAACATAGGAATAAGCTGCCAGGAAATTTTATTGATGGGTAGAAAAGAAATAAGGCCCCCGAAATTGGCAGCTGAATTATTAAATGGCTTATTTAAGCAGCATGTATTCCATTCCATGCCTTTATATGCGCATGCCATACTTCTACAACCTACCATCTCTGTACTCTTATTTATAATGATCTGTACCCTTGTTAATTGGGTCCAACGGCTGTGAGAGCCCTCTCTTGGCTTTGTAATTTCATTTTTGGCTCAAGCAATTTCTTTTGTCTTTGCCTCATATTACGTTCCAAATGTCTAAAAAGAAGATACATGAATATAATAGTAATACATATTAATAAGGGAATGCAACTGTTCATACATAGCCCACGTGCTATTT
The DNA here is from genome assembly GCA_037957365.1 of Torreya grandis. Classification (NCBI taxonomy): domain Eukaryota; kingdom Viridiplantae; phylum Streptophyta; class Pinopsida; order Cupressales; family Taxaceae; genus Torreya; species Torreya grandis. Next base: position 426,132 of record JARHVA010004678.1, on the reverse strand, counting down.
GTAGTTGCGCTATAGTTCTATACAGCCCATGGGCTATTTTTACTATAGTTCTATTGTCATCATCACTATTGAATAATATAATATAATATCATCAAAATGTCTCATACATGGTGGTTGTTACAGCCCAAGAACATTGACAATAAAGGAAAATTCCAAGGACATGATGAAATTTAAGGTCAGCCTCACACCTAGGCCGATTATAAACAAGTTTTTACTAAAAATGATAGCCTACTGGAATAAGGCCCACTTAACCACATAGGCACACTCAATCTATGCTAAGTGCACGAGTCAGTTGCTCACTGGCAGATGTATATTTGCTGCCATACCTTTTTTTTATTTCTTCCTCTCCAAAGTGGTTTGTGTTGTAAGAGACCTCACATATAAATTACTATATGAGACCAGTTAGATACCGTTGGAAATCTCAGCCATGTAGCTTATTTCAATCTCAAATGTTAGGAAAATAGCTGACTAGCACAACATCATGGTTGGTGTTCTTGAGCTTCCTTCTTTTGGCTTTTTGCTTTTCTTATCCTTCTTTTTTTATCCTTCCTATGTTTTGTTTTGTTTCACTGTATCTTTGGGACTTATCTTTTGCTTTTCTTTTAGTCTTTATATTAGTTTGATAGGTACTTCTGTTCTATTTTTTTAATATTGTACCTTTTTGTGGCCCCTTTAGCTATTAGTGGCCTTTGGTGTACATCGTTTTTTACGTTGATGTAAATGTAGTGACTTTTTTAAAATTGGTTTTTATTAGAGATTTTGAGCTTCCGCAATCCTTATTTTTTAAAAACAAGCTTTAGGAGCAAAATTGCATACACAAGCTTTACATTTTAGATTTCAGGCCATTTTTTGTTGCTCATCATCGAGATGAATTATAATGATTAAACATTCGAGCTCCTTATATAGATACCTCCAGGTACAACATGAGGTGTGAAACCATTGCAATCCAATAGCAGATATAATTAATGCATAACAAATATTTAATATTATAACAATGCATTAATTATTATCCAACATAGCTTCATTTAAGATTATTAAATCTTCTAAGCTCGTGAATTGTTGGTTTTCGAGAATCAGTAAGATATAAGCCTTTATCATTTAAATGAGTGATGTTTTCCAATTTCTATAGCCTCTCTCAACTTACTCTTCATAAAATGATCTTTTATTAAGATTTGTTTATCCTCCATACAAAATTCATGTGTTGATTCATATGAATGTTTAGCCAATGCCGAGCTTTTAATATGGCAATAATGATTGCTTGCACAATGTTCTTGGATTCTTTTGTGGACGGTTCTCCCTATTTAACCAATGTAAGGGTTACCACAAGATTAATGAATATGATAGATCCCATTGCTAGCTTTGGGATCCATTGGATATTCCAAAATGTGATATCCCTTTTTACCAATCAAATGTGCATTAATATAGAGTCAATCTTCATGACCCATATGTCAGGGGTAGAGATTGCCAAGAACCCATCTCTCATGAGCTTGAATTGTCCACTTGCCACTTATTATGCCAGTATGCATTTTACAATGGCAGCAAGAGAGTGTAATGGAGTGAGTTCACAATTATATTTGATCTTAAATTTGTTGTCCATTTGACCGTCACATGAGAATATTCACCTTAAATTTGACGTCCATCTGACTGTCACTTGGAAGTTTTTCCTTTTTTGGTTGGAGAGGTCAATCGAAAAATTGTAATATCTTGGCTATACGGTGGAGTTTGGAGCTCTTTTTGTTTTTCCAAAAAGTTTTTTTTGAGCTAGACACAATGGTGTAGCTGGATTGATGCCATTTGTCATTAGTTAGTGGAAAATTATCAGAGAAGGTAATGGAAGTATTAGTACATGTTGTGCAGGTAACTATCGTATTCACTTTTCCTATTAGTTTGTATTGGAAAATGTACAAACAAATATTTTTTCACAATCTAAGTTTTAACATTAGCTTTGCAATATATATTGTATTTTGGAAAAAGGAAAAAAATGGGAAACATTATTTTTTCAATTTTGTATTGGTTAGAGGCAACTAATTCCCTGGATAAATTCTACTATTTATCAGATCAAGAAATGAAAAAAAAAAATTATCTCCATCAAATCATTTGATAAGGTTCTATAGTTTGTGGAAAAAAATATAATGGCAACAACCATATTGGGTGCCTCATGTATCATTAATGCCTATACTGGTTTGCATTGAGTGCGAAGGGTGCGAAGGGCATGTTTCACATCATGGTGATGGCTTTGCTTGGTGTCTTTAATTGCAGAACTTATCTCCGTTGCTGTATTTTTTCATGTTGAAACTGAATGTTGCTGTTTGTAGAGATATTTTATGGTTTTTATCATCCTCGAAGCTTAACGACTGTGTTTTACAAATTATCTTTATTTCTACAGAATTCATTATAGCTTTATTGATCCGCAACAACCACTTCCCCCTTGAATGCAACTGTGAAATTATTCAGAATCACTGCGAACTCTTGTACAATTATCAAATCACCATCGTCCATATATAATTGTGGCATGTTAGCATCTATGAAGAAAGAAAATTTTTCTTTGAAAAAACATCTATTTGCGACATGGTGGTTGTTAGTTGATGTAGCAGTTCTTCAAGTGAAGCCTTAGTGTGAAAAATAAGACTTTCACATAAACTTATATCAAACATGTGCATAATCTTGTTGTTAGGAAACAATCCTTCTTGACCACTGTGGCAATTTTGTTGCGTCTCGATAAAATTTGTGATCGTCCTCTGTAAATTTTGCTTGCTCTGTTCTCTTGGACTTAAAATGTTCATGGTATGTTAATCCCAATCTTCAGTATGCAAATTATCACCAACGAATTATATTTGCTTATTCGTAAGGCCATTAATTTTTTCACATCCAAGTCATTTTCAATTCAAATTTGAAAGGCCATTGTGCATCACATCTAGTTCATCCCTCAATGCTGTGTATTAAATGGCAGGCGGCATAGAATTTGCTTATTTATCATTTTCCAAAATTTGTACATTATATATTTATTGATCCGTGGGTCCGTGGCCTTAGTCACCTTGGAGAATCTTGATTGTTCACGTGTCACCATCTTGTAGTTTTGAGGTCATAGAGTTGCTGCGTTCACTTTTGTGCTCACTTCTTGCCGTGAATTGCGTGGACATGTTGAATTATTAATTTCCCCTTTATATCTGCTAAGATTCGAACGTTGTTTTCTTTATATTTGTCGTGTTCACATTGTGGAATCCTGTGCAGTGTGTCCTTACCAAGTTCCAAGTTTTCATTGTCTTATCGTGCCCAATCAAAATGATGCACGTGGCATGTTCTTATTGTCTCGCAGTCATAGAGTTGCGCAGTGCCTCAAGCTTTTGATTGTCTTTATGTAATGTTTGTGGATTTGTTGAACTTTAGTCTTCACTATATATTATTTCTAGAGAATTTGACTTTTAGTCGCATCTACTGATCTGACTGTCCATGTGTCTCAACCCCGCAATCTGTAATATCCCTTTACCATTGGCAAATCAACCTCCATCGAATCACAGGTGTTGAAGAGACATTGCTGCGAACAATTAATAAAATTAAAATCGTAGCCAAAAGAGGGAGACCCAGCAATAACTTAAATAAAATCACCAAATCACAAGACTTGCCACTAGCAGAAATAGACATGGAGATTGCAGGTTATGAGGAGGACTTGCAGTCAGCTATTAAGGACATGAAATTGCCAATCATCAACAACACTATGCAAATCGAAATCTTGAAAAGGGAGTGTCAAACCTTTACAAGGAAATCACAACATTAAGATGAACCATCACATACAGCCATCATTATTTAATTTATTAACAATAGTCATTAATAAAAGGATGTCACCCTTGGGAAGACATACCCTTTGGGAAAAGACATGTGGAGGAGACATCGTTTGATGGAAAGCCTTGAAGGTATAAATATTCAACGATTGTTGTAGAAGAATCAATCAATCATGAATTCCATTTTATAACCATGTACACGCATAAACTTTACATCGCATGTCCTTAAAAAAATGTAGAGTGGAATTTTGTTGCATATAGGGTGTGTTGGGTCCAACACGTCCCATATTCAGATTTTTTACAATGGGGACCCTCTTGCTTTAGCATAGCTGTTTTCTTATTTATGTTCTTGCATACTCCAATGACTTCGCAAATAGATCTTGATTTAGCATAGCTGTTTTCTTATTTATGTTCTTGCATACTCCAATGACTTCATTAATAGATACCATTCATATTTGTCGAGTAAGAATTTCATTTTACTCCCTAACAATGAGCCTGACTTGTTTATCACATGCTGGTTTATTTGTGCATCATTGAGATATATTCTTCATGTAATTTCAAATGTCAAGTGAAATGTGGAATCTGACATGATCATTTTATTGTTTATTGACTTAGCCTAGAAAGAATTGGTTTGTGCTTCAATAGTTTGGAATGTCCATTCAGTTATCAAAACAATTTATTTCGTTCAGACTTAGTGATTTTTTGGTCAAGATTACATTGAAATCCGATTTTATTTAATTTTTTGGGATTCACTTTTCGCAAATTTCATGTTTTATTAAGTTTGGTTCACGTTTTCACTCAATCTGGATATAGTCATTACATGCTTTCTTTGTGTTTCTTTATTCATACTTAGACGGATCTCATTGACTAATTTATTAATTGTTTTGTTTGCAAAGATCTCTCGAAGCAATTGACCTTCGTCCACGTGTTTAAATCCCTTCAACTTGGAGAGTTCCAAAATCAAATCTTTTCGAAAACAACTAAGTTCTTGTAAAGTCCCAAGGCCCCGAGATTGTGATACTTGGCACTGTCCCAAAACCTCGGAAGCATTACGGTATTAACCAACAATGTAAACCTCCGTGCCTCCGAGGCCCCGAGATTGTACCATGTGGCACATCTTCGGAAGTCCAAAAGCTTGGAGGATTGACAGCATTACTCGGAAGCTAAGAGCATTAGCAGTTTTGACCCGTCAAAGTATCAAGAGCCTGAGACCCTGAGAAGCCATGTGGATGTGGCGATGACAAAAGCAAACAGCTAGGTAAAACTTGCAAATACCGACAAAGTCTAACCCAAGTAGAACAACAGAGAGCCAAAAAATGACAAGTGGCAGCGAAGTAGATACATAAGCATTCCCCTCAACATGCGGTGGGCCTAAACTTGACGGCCCGTCAAAATGTCAAAGCGAAGACCAATAACTGATTCTTCAAGGGAATAATTTGCCCAATTTGCATAGCTTGAAATTGACCAAGGCCAAGTAGAAGACGTCAATTTAGACAACTTCTTGAAGTAGTTAAAACACAAAGCTCGACAAGAAATGTGGGAGCTCGAAGCCGAAGATTTCCTGAGCTAATTTCAAATGGAACATGAAGACGTAGTCACAACAACATTTGCAAAGAAGGCGAAAGACAAAGTAAATGAAATTGGACTCAGATTGAGGAGAAAATGAGATCAAAGGAAATGTGCGCAGCGTGAATTTTCTTCACTAATAAGAGGCACCAATAAGTTCTTCAAGAAGAAAGGATGCACCTATATATGGATTGGAATAATTTGTTAGGATTTGAATGAGCTTATCCAAAGATTTAACTCATGCAATTCAATAGAGGGGAATATAGAGAGTAATTTCAATCTCACAATATATATTATTCTCAAATTGAATCATTTGAAACATTACATATAACTTTTATAGGAAGTGCATAGGCTATATATAGGTATCCCGAGATCCCTATAAAGTCTCACTAATCAACCTCCAAGTTATATATGTAATATATTGTTTAAGCTAACAATATATACGTTTAATTATTCACAATTAATAATGTGAACACTACAAATTTCTAACATTCATCCCCTTGTGAATATTAGTAATTCCTAACATACACCCCCTTAATGTAAACATGGGAAAGACATTAATCCTGTATCTGCACCTATGCTCATGATTTGGTGATTTTCTCAAGACAACCACAAACCTTAATGATGGTTTTGCATATGGCTTACCAACAATAAAAAATGGATGGTTTTCAAATGGTTTACCAACCACCAAAAAAAGATGGTTTTGCAAGTGGCTTACCATCAACCACATCATGATGTACAATACTGTTATTAGCGCTCTTCACTATCACACATTTGAGAAAAATACAAAAGAATGTTCAACTCACTTGTTACAAATGTGAACAAGAATATTTTCTCTGTTCTTATTCACACACAACTGAAATAAAACACAACTAAAAAAAAAATGCCACCACATCACATGGGCCCTGTTGTTGGTAATTGACGAGAGGCTTGGAAAAGCCTTCAGCCCGCCTCCCCCTCGCCCTACCCCCGCCACACACACACATGTAACCGACACATTTGACTTGCAAATTGGATGTTGGGGTCGCCCGAAATTGCATCCATTCCAAGGAGAAAATTTTGATGTTGACAATTTCGACACTCTTAAAAATGACTCTTTTGACATTTTTATAATGAACTTGACTAAACTCATATTCACACAAAAATTTAATTACTATAGGTTTATGACTAAGCAAACACTTTTGGGTTTTTTTGTATATAAACGAATAGACCTTTTTCATGAATTATTAGGAATGGTATTCTTTGCATTATACGCATCCTCCTTTGTGTATTTATAAACCATGGAGATTTGGATGAAATAAAACTTACAACTTACACACCGCTCTCCATAGCTCTTCACCACACGAAACACTGTACATTGGCCTCAAACTTCGTGGCATGAAGCTATTTTCTAGGAGGAGATCTCACATGTTGAGCAGTAAGTAAAATAGGACTGAAATGCGCTTAGATACCCCAAAGTTTGAAGGAAGTTGATATTCAGACTGTGCATATAGGATTCTACTGTATCCTCAACGTCTTTATCGATGCTTGCTGCCAGGTACATTGACTGTTCGTTTATGACAGTGCATACAATTACAAAATCCAATTGAAAGATGGAAATAACTCGAATTGCACATGTAGATGAGTAGAAAGTCTCTTATCAACCAGAGCAACAAATGACAATTGGATGAGATAAATAAAAGAGGTAATACATCCTTCGTGTTTGCTGCAAACGTCAAAAAAAGACTGACATACAGGCAGGCCATAGCAAGATGGTAAAGCCGTGGGTAGATCTACATAAACTGATCTTCAGAGGACGTAGATGCAAGTTGAATAGCTACTGATTATGCCTCAAAAGACTTCTCTCATCATCGTTTGCCCATCTTTGACATGTAGATGGAATCGGCTATAGGGAAAAGGCAACACAAGAGTCCAACAACGCTTTTGACATTATGAAGTGCTCAGAGCATAAGATGATTCCCAAGGACACAAGTCGTACGAATATTGCTTAGACTCTCTTTATGAACTAATAAAAACACTGCATTTAAAGTAATGCGATGAAGAATCTACTTATCTGCGATGCTAAAACTTTCCGCACAGAAATAATCTCTCTCATTACCAGCTACAATAACGAATTTGCAAAAGCCCCTTAATAGTTTTAACGCTCTATGAAGTAATCAGAGAAATCCCCTGCTCTGATACCACTGTTAGGATTTGAACGAGCTTATCCAAAGCTTTAACTCATGCAATTCAATAAAATGGAATACAAAGAGTAATTTCAATCTCACTGTATATTATATTATTCTCAAATTGAATCATTCGAAACATTACATAGCAGTTATATAGGAAGTGCATAGGCTATATATAGGGATCCCAAGATCCCTATAGACTCTCACTAATCAACGTCCAAGCTATATATGTAATATATTATTTAACAATACATACGTTTTACTATTAACTATTAATAATGTGAACACTATAAATCTCCAACATAATTTATTATTCCAATATTGTTCAGATACCAAGCATTCAATAAAGAAATCATGCATCTAAATTCAATTCTGTTACTTTGAGATAAGTATAAAAAATTGGGAATGGACAAACAAGAGCATGAATCAGATGTTCCATGATTGGGATTGGTTTGCAATGGGGTGTTTCTTCCTATTTCGATTGATGTTCAGTCAGTGGAAGAAATTAAATATTGCAAGGTGCCTATTGTTCATTGGGGATTGGAGTGCATTGGAGATTGAATCTACTTCCATCCTAGGAGTTGTATCTGAAATTGTGCCATGATTAAATTGGTTTTATCTTCTTGCTTCGTGATGTGTTATCATAAAGGACTGAGTTCTAATAAGTCATTTCATTAAATGTTTGTATCAAGAGCATTTAATTTATGGTGGTGCATCATGGCCATGATGGACTAACATTGTCTAAATAAGCAACATTGCTTGCTATTACCGTGGGTCAACAAATTTGATCTCAAAACTTTGTTAAGATCACGCCATGATTACCCCTGCTGTTCCTTCATACTTTTGGATTTTGATTGTCTGTCAGGGCCAACATATTTGAGTACAAAACTTTGTGGAGTTTGAGTCAGGATCACCTGCCCTTCCTACTAGTTTTGTCTTGATGGTTTGCCAAAAATCTTGATTTGAGAAGTAATCTATGCAAATAAGTTTTCAAATGTTATTGGTGTGCAAGTGAATATGCGATTGGATTGTGCAACAACTAGTTTAATTAGATTTGAGAGTTCATTTTGTTTATCTTGAGGCTTACATTAATCATAATGTGCAGATAGCTGTAGGCTTGTGTAATGACTTTCTTTTGAATGTAGTTGTAGATTTCATGTTCACATAATTTTTCTTTGGATCTTGCTCATTTTGGTATTCTAGTTTGTGTTTTAGTTAAACTTAATGCCCAGTGATTTTATTACAGCCAACATTGATTTAATTTCTAAGTATTGGAAGACTTATCTCGAAAAGAGTTTAATCTCTTTTTTGCCCTACTCTTCTTCTCCTTTTATATATTTTTTATGAGAAGCGATCTACCCATCACATTGTAAATAACCTATTTTTGGAGGAACTAAAAGTAAGATTTAGAATATCCTGATAAAATTAATTGAACATTAGGTGGAAACAATTGCAACCTACCCATGCTATATTGTCTGGAGTTTCTTGGCCCTTGGATCACCAACGGATCTTAAAAACAAGTAGACTCTTTGTTCCATAAGTTGTTAGTTGCTCTTGTCCATTCATAACAATTAATTCAATAATTGTCTTTGAGTGGGTCACAATTTCAGCCTAACAGGGTGAACTAGAATGACACAGATAAGCCTATCAAAGAGTATTATGACATGCAGAGTAGATTTGTTGCAGAACAACTATTGCATAAGACGACTGGATCAAAGGCACTCAAGTTGATGGTAGGCGTGGCAATGCCAGAGAAGCAGTTGAAGACTAGAGATATAAAGATATCTTGATTGGAATCTAAAATGGCAGCTCAGAAGTAGCAACATGATGGTGCTTCGAATGAGCAACAGTTCATGTCATAAAAGTAAAGAGACAAAATTGAATCATCCTTTGCTCCATGTTTGGCTAGGTGGTTCGCTAAGGAGTTGGCTCCTTAATGGGTCCACTTGAATTGCACTCCAATAATATTCTTGAGTCATATTTTTAATTTTTGTGGGATTTTACTCGTGTGTTTTAAGTAATTGCACTCCATGACCTCCATGAGTAATCATTGCACTATTAACATTTTTTCTCATATATGTTGGTAATAATTACAAGGCAAGGGGACCCCTTAGCACATGTTGACGTGAAAATTTGTTGAGAGGACAAATTAGATGTTTCTTGTCAATAATAACGGAACAACGTCCCTCGCTTGTTAACAAGTAGAGCTACCTTTATTGAAAATCAAAACAGAGGTGGTAAGGGAAAGTATTTTTAACAAAAATAGTGTTTTGCATGGAGTTGTACTTTTATTCAGAAAATATGAAAAGGTAGTAGAAAAGAAATGTAAGAAAGAGATAGTGGAGGAAATGAAAACATGCAAGGAGAATAGGGGACAAAAAACTAGTTCTAGCTAGCCAAACATGGAAACTCACTAAAATGATCCAAAAAAGATGATTTTAATAAAATAAATCTTTATCTTAGAAATGGGATGGGAAAAACATATTCTACTCATAGGAACATAGTACATACAACAAAGAAACTAAATAATGCTAAGAAAAGTAATAAACAACTCCTTTGTATTTCCTCAAAAAGAATGGACATAAATCCTATTCTTAGCCTACTAAGATTTCACGGTTATAGAAACTCTTAATGTAGATTCAAGAGAAATTTTACACTAAAAATTGTTAAGCACAAAATATATTGAGAGGGGGGGTGAATCAGTATATTATATATCTTTTACGTAATCTGATTTCTTTTCTTTAACTACTTAATCACACATTTAAGATATGCAATAAAAATGAAACAATAACATGCACCACACAAGAGAGAGAGACACCAGATTTTTACGTGGAAACCCAAAGTGGAAAAAACCATGGAGAACAATCTCAAGTATATGAATGAGCACCAACTCAAATTACAAAGTTCGCAAGCACCAACTTGTATGAGCACCAACCCCTGTGCCGAGCACCAACACAATAACTATTTGTGAGCACCAACCCACAGGAACACCAACCCTTTGCAAAGATTTGTGAGCACCAACCAACAGGAGCACCAATTCCTTGCAAAGATTTGTGAGTACCAACCCACAGGGGCACCAACCCCTCTTGTGTATAAAACACAACTATCTCTCAATGTTGCTTACTCAACAAATGATAGAACTCTACAATATCTCTTGTTTTTATCCTCTTTTCTTATATAAAACAATTACAAAACCATGCTCTCTGTTGCATATTACAAATGGTTTCTCAAGCCTTTATTTATAGCTTTCCAAATGACCTTTAACATTCACCCTTTGTGACCCTTCAATCCTCATGGAAAATGATGCCAAATTTGCTTGACCCTTTGTATCCTTCATTTGAAAAGTCACATGGTGACCCTTCATAAGCTAATGCATTTTTTCCTTTTTTGTCTTTATTTTGGTGACCTTTCGAATTCCTTAAGGTGACTCTTCATGGAAAAATGCGCGAGACCTTCTTTTGTCTTCACTTGGTGACTCTTGGAATTCCTCAAGATGACTCTTCATGGGAAAATGCGTCCCATTCCTCTTTTGTCTTTACTCCGTGACTATTTGACTTCTCCATGGGTTCTCTTTTGACTTTTATGCAACCAAAAATATATTCGTTAATATTAAATAAATATCAACACACATTAGCCAAGATATGAATATTAAAAACATCATTAAATGCTATGGGGCCTTTATCACCAATGTTAGACCTTTGACATCAATGACAATATTTCCAACAAAAATCTCATGTACATTGACTATCTAACAATGAAACTTAGCAACATTTGAAAGAAGAAGAATTGAAAAGATTAACATAAACACATACATTATCCATTCAGGGAGATTTTGGGCACAAAATCTATAAAAGTTCTTGTATTGATTATTCTATGAGTTGAAAATACCAGCTCTGCTCTCTACCTTTGCAAAAATATGTTTAACTGTCAAAAAGCTCTTTGAATGAGCTCAAAACTCTTATTTATAGTTTACAATAGGTGTAACCACCTTGTAACCACTCTCAACTAACTTTTGAGTTAAAAAAATATATTTTACAATACTTTATCACTAATGAATTTTAAAAAGTAAAACATAACCTTTTTAAGTTATACAAAAAGTGCAATGGAGAAATAGAAACTTGGAAAGACAAAAAGTGACTTTTAGTGGTTATGAGAAGAAGATAAGTCCTTTTGCTGAGTAAGAACCTGTACCATTGTGGCAACAATTTCTGATTCCCTTTGTTGAGATGAATTGATCTTATATATTCTGAACTTTTGAATTGCCTGGACGATCCCTTCTCTTGCAGGAACGATTGTATGATTCAATCGTGCAAGCCATTCATATGGTTCATTGGTAGCTTCTTCAATCTTCTTGTTTAGTTTTGGAAAGTTTAACATGAGATCTTCAATTGCATTATGAATACCACTCAATTTACTCATTGCTCCTTTATTGAATGTATCTGCTCCAAAGAGTTCCTTTTTGATCAACATTTGAAATTGTTCTTTCAATTCTGTGGCTGTTCGAACTTTTGATTCATCCTCATTCGATAGGTCATAATGAATAGACCAAATGTTGGCATATACCTCAGATTTTACCTCATCACAAACTTTTCCATGTTGTTGCAAGTCTTCCAAAGCTTCATCAAGAGCACGGATCTTCCAGTTTACGCATTGAGCCCACAAGCATGAATAATTGTTTTCTGCCTTGTCAAGAATACCTTTCGAGACCAAAGAATTCTCATCAATGGCGGCCATGTCCCTCAAATCTCTGATCAATTTGTTCCATATTTCAAGCTCTCTATGCAACTGCTTTTTCTTCTTCAACTTTTCCTTGACTATAATTGATGAGAACATAAATTCTTTGATTCTTATCAAGGAATTAAAAAATTTCAAGAAGCAAATCTTTGACCCAGGATTTCATCATTTTACCATGATTGTTATACTTGCTGATTTTGGCAATCATGTCTTTATCAATGACAAATTCAGAGCTTGGAATTCTTATTGTATAATAAGTTGATGTAGGTTTATAAATCACACTCTAAAAAGTTTCACTAATATATGGGTTCTGTTTGATGTACATTGAAAGTACATGTACTTTTTTTTCTAACAATTCCCAAGTTTGCATTCCCTCTTGTGTCATTTGAATCAATTTAATTTTAGTAAATTTGAAATTATGAATGTTACCTGTAGGGGTTGACTCACCTAAATTGATTTTGCTAATGTTGTAATCAACGAAAATCATTTTATCCTAATTCTTCTCCACACAAGGTTTTGCGATTTCCTTTAGACTATGTACCCGAAGAGTCAATCATCAACTTTGAAGTAGTCTTGGCCTTTCTTTTCTTTGGAGGACCTTGCAAAGAAGACATCAAAATCAATCTCAGTTGGTGTGAATGAACATTTTTCTTTGGTCACAATTTTTTATACCCATGAAGAAGACATGTCTCCTTGTGAATTAGCCAATTGAGCATCTTTGAAAACCAAGGGAGTCAATGATGATAACTATCGCAAGGGTGAGACAAGAATGGAGCCAAGTTCAACTGATTGTGGGGGAGCAACAACTAGTTGTGCAGAGAAAATTGTTAGTGGAGGTGGAGACGAAGCGGGGAATGTGGATGGTGGAAGTGGAAGGAAAAATGGAAGGGATAAAGATGCAAGTGGCTCGATGGGAATAGAAACTGTAGGAGAATGGACTGAACTTGGGTTTGTAGACAAAAATTGTTGAGTAGTGTTGTCAATCAATACTGAAGAGTCCATCTCTTGTGTGATTTTTTGAAATGGTAGATCGATCTGGTTTCTTAATATAGATTTTTTCCTCGGAGGCTCACCTTCACATGTTTGTTTAGGAACTTTATTTTTGTTGGGATCTTCTCCATCTATAACAATCAAATTGGATTTCTTTATTAAGATTTTGGTCCTTGAAGATTGAGTGATTGGAGCAGAAGTCTGTTGTTTCCCTTTTGAAGTTCTTTCATCTTTTGAACAACTTCTTGAAGTGAGTTCTCTCACTTTCTTATCATACCATTCTCTTGATCTAGCTAGCATGACTTACGTGCGTTCCACAATGTCTGTCAACTCTTTTATTGACCAATTGATCGGAGGGACAGCTGTGAGGTGAATCTTTTCATATAAAATCTCTTCTACAATGTCGGTGCCGTTTTGTTCATATTTTGCATTAGTCAAGTCTGAAAGATTTCATCTATTTCAATGTCATCCTCGACCAATTTCTCTTTCTGACTTAAAAATCATCTTCACAATCTTCCTAATAGCCTTCAATTTCTGAAATATGAGGGTAACTAGAGTCCATTCTGAGATTGTTTTTCACAAAACCCTTGCCATCGAAGCCAATTCTCCTATTGTGTGGGTACATTGGAAAGTCCACCAATGACTTTTCAATATTGGAGGCATCTTTAGGTGTCTTGCAATTGAAGCATTTGAGATCGATGGTGAATTTTATTTCACTTGTATGTTGATTAGTGCATTTCTTGGGTACTTCATTGAGTTGTCTACAAAGCTCAATTAGAATAATTGTCACTGGGATACCTTGGCAATCTAAAAGGGATATCTTTGAATCTATCAACCCAGATATATGTGAATTTTGGAAACTAGATGACATAGCTTCCATACTTCTTGATCAAAGCAACTGCTTCGTTGGAAATTATGGTCGTAAGGTTCCCGTCTGTTGCTTTGACTAACATCATAGAAAATGCATCATTTACTCTCTGAAATGGCTTCTTCCCTTCTCATGAGTGAGTTGAGAAAGCTTATCATATATCAGTATACCAGGGATATTTTGTTTCCCCTTTGTCAAACCAGGTTAAGGCTTGACGACTTCAATGGAATAGACCAAATATCAATTCATATAGAATTCTTGCGTTGATTCCAGTTTGATCAGTTGTTCATGAGTGTTGTTGCTAATGAACAGAGCCCAATCAATGAATTGCTTCCCCGCACAAATGATACTCACAAACATACACATCCATTGGCGAAAAGTATTTCACTCTTTTCTCCCATAACCCTGTTCAAAAGGGTAATCATATTTGATAGTACTTTGAAATCTAACGTAATTATAGTTTTGATATGTTTGAGATTGATTCTTTTTCTGGTGGTCAACCAGGATTGACTTAGCATCCTCTCGCATTTCTCATGATTATCCTACTAGAACTGTCGAGCAATGTCTTTGATTTTCATTGTTTCATTGTTGGGTTCAATGTCAAAGGTGATGCCCATAGAGGTGTTGTCTAGTTTGGATATCAGTTGGTTATCCGTAGACTTTATCTCTCTATTTTCATCAGTTTGGCTGTTTTCCTACCATTTCTATTCCCATCGAGTCACTTTTGTCTTCATCCCTTCCATTTTCCCCTCGACTTCCACCTTCGTCATTTCTCGGTCTTTCTCAACCTTTGCCTCCACCTCCAGTTTTCTCTGCGCAACAAGTTGTTGCTCCACCACAATCAGTTGAACCTAGATCCACTCTTGTATCCCGCTTGTGGCAGTTATCATCATTGACTCTCTTGATTTTTACAGATGTTCAATTGGCTAGTTTGTAGGGAGACATGTCTTCTTCATGGGTACAACAGATTGTGAGCAAGAAATAGCCTTCATTCACACCATTTGAGATTGATTTCGATGTTATTGTGAGTTTATTGCAAGGTCCTCCAAAGAAAAGAAAGGCCAAGACTACTTCGAGGTTGATGATTGACCCTTCAAGTACACAGTCTGTGAAAATAACAAAACCTCGTGTGGAGAAGAATCAGGATGGAATGACTTTTGCTGATTACAACATTAGCAAAATCAATTTAGGCGAATCAACTCTTGAAGGTAGCCTTCATAATTTCAAAATGATTGCAATTAAGTTGATTAAATTGACAAAAGAGGGAATGCAAACTCATGAACAATTAAAAAAAAGGTATGTGTACTTTCAACGTTTATCAAATAGATCTTGAATATTGGTGAAACTTCTTAGTGTCATTTCTACACCTACAACAATTTCTTCTGTCATAAGAATTCCAAGCTTTGAATTTGTCATTGATAAAGACATGATTGTCAAAATCAATAAGTATAACAATCATCGTAAAGTGATGGAATCCTGGGTCGAAGATTTATTTCTTGAAGGTTTTAAGTTCCTTGATAAGAATCGAAGAGTTTATGATCTCATCAACTCTAGTCAAGCAAAAGTTGAAGAAGAAAAAGAAGCTACATAGAGAGAGGTTGAAATATGGAACAAATTGATCAGAGATTTGAGGGACATGGCCACCATGGATGAGAATTCTTTGGTCTTAGAAGGTATTC
The DNA here is from genome assembly GCA_037957365.1 of Torreya grandis. NCBI lineage: Eukaryota > Viridiplantae > Streptophyta > Pinopsida > Cupressales > Taxaceae > Torreya > Torreya grandis. The sequence goes on along the minus strand of JARHVA010004678.1, from coordinate 410,348 downwards.
TTGAGAAGACAGAAAATAATTATTCATGTTTGTGGGCTCAATGTGTAAACTGGAAGATTCGTGCTCTAGATGAAGCTTTGGAAGACTTGCAACAACATCATAAAGTTTGTGATGAGGTAAAATCTGAGGTATGTGCCAACATTTGGTCTATTCATTGTAACCTATCGAACGAGGATGAATAAAAAGTTCAAACAATTATAGAATGGAAAGAACAATTTTAGATATTGATAAAAAATGAACTCTTTAAAGTTGATACATTTAATGGAGGAGTAATGAGTAAACTGAGTAGTATTCATAATGCAATTGAAGACTTCACGTTAAAATTTTCAAAACTTTTCAAGAAGATTGAAGAGGCTACCAATACATCGTATGAATGGCTTGCACGATTGAATCATACAATTGTTTTTGCAAGAGAAGGGATTGTCTAGGGAGTTCAAAGGTTCATAATATATAGGATCAATTCATTTCAATAGGGAGAATCAGAAATTGTTGCCACAACGGAACATGGCCCTACTCAACAAAAGGATTTTTCTTCTCATAACCACAAAAAGTCACTTTTTGTTTTTTCAAGTTTCTATTTCTCCATTACATTTTTCGTATAACTTAAAAAGGTTATGTTTTACCTTTTTAAAGTCAGAAGTGATAAAGTAATTTTAAAATATAAACTTTTTACTCAAAAGTTGGTTATGCGGGTGGTTACACCTATTGTAAGTTATAAATAGGAGTTTTGAACTCATTCAAAGGGCTTTTTGACAGTTGACATATTTTTATGAAGGTAGAGAACAAATTTTGTATTTCCAACTCGTAAAAGAATCAATACAAGGGGAACTTTTACAGATTTTGTCCAAAATTTTCCTAAATGGATAATGTATGTGTTTACGTTAATCTTTTTGATTTTTTATCATTCGAATGTTGCTAAGTTTCATTGCTAGATAGTCAATGTACATGAGATTTTTAGTGTAGAATTTCTCTTGAATTTGTATTAAGAGTTTTTGTAATCGTGAAATCTTGGTGGGCTAAGAATAGGTTTTATGTCCATTTTTTGTTTAGCATTATTTAATCTCTCTGTTGTGTGGACTCTTTTCCTATAAGTAGAATATGTCTTTCACATCCCATTTCTATGATAAATATTTCCTTTATTAAAATCATTCTTTTTGTATCGTTTCAACGAGTTTCCGTGTTTGGCTAGGCTTTCCTTTCCTCCACTATTTCTTTCTTACATTTGTTTTTACTACCTTTTCGTACTTTCTAGTTAAAAGTACAATCCTATGCAAAACATCATTTTTGCTGTAAATACTCTTTTATCGCATCTGTTTTGATTTTCATTAAAGGTAGCTTTGTCTGCTATTAGGAGAGGGACGTCTCATGACTGTTGTCGAAAAACATCTAATTTGTTTTCCCGACAAATTTTCATGCCAATAGTTTTTGGTGTCCCCCGTGGGGCATGTTTTTGCCACATTCATGCAAACCACTTTTTGGGACATTGGTCTATATGACTTTATCATCAACTCAAGGTCCACTCTATCAACCCAAACTAGATTTGGAGCAGTCTACACAATTGGACATCATTTCACACATCAAACAACTTGATTGGGATTTCAACGAAGTTTTTGTTATTCAATTTCAAATTATTTTTCGAATTTTGAATCAAGAATTGGATCGTGCAAAAAGAGCAAAATGAATTCTTACACTTAGAGAAGCCTATAGAACTCGTCAAGTAACTTGAAATCAGTAGATTTCATTCTTGACTATTTCTGTTATTCAAAATCTAGATCATCAACCTGGTTTGAACTAGATAGAAATTACAGAGGAAGACATTGCTTCAAGTTTTCGACAACTACCCTGAGATAATAAGTCGAGTTTCGCTCAATTCAGCGTTAATGCAGTGATAAACACAAAAGATTGTGCTGCTATCGCCCGAAGAAACGCCTAAATTATTTCAAGAAAGCAAGCAAAAAGACAAACACGAAGAGCAGTTCATATAGCTATTCAAAGACTTTCAATAGTAGAAATACCTTATAATGACCATTCAAGCCATCCAATCGCCAACTTTTCAATTGAATTTTGATTGGTTAAGTCAAACATAAGAAGAAATTTTGTCAGATTTGAGAGCATTTGCGTGTTACAATAGAACTAGTTCAATGCATTTTCGTAGCTCTGTTGAAGTATTTGAAGATGAAGATCGTGTTGTTTTAACACAAAGGACCGAAGTACTAGCTACACGTAAAGTTCAACAAAGAAGCCCAGTGTCGAGGATTCTTCAATTTGGACCAACTCGTCAACAATAAAAATTGACAGAAAAATGATCCTCTAGGACTAGTAAATCAAAAAGTGAAATTGATCATTTTTATAAGTTGCAAGAGGCTTCTAATTTCAAGTTAATTTCCGAGCGAAAAGGTAAACTCAAAAAAGCAGTTAGTTTTCCCACAACTCTTAAGAATGATAAACAATTACAAGGGGGAACAATCATTAATCAATATCTTGTCTTACTGGGTGTTGTCATACCACTACAGGTAGTCTTTCCAACCATGACTTTACTTTGGGGTAACATATTTGTTCCATTGGCTCTGGGACAATTATATGAACTTCCAAAAGGGTCACGGAAGAATTTTTCAAAATTTTTAGTGAATGGTAAACATCCATAAAAACATATTGTTGTCTTCTCTATAGCATGTGGAATTCTAGGTGTTGAACATAAAGATATTGCAATGAGATTGTTCGTTGAAACTCTCCAGGATGGAACAACAAATTGGTTTTATCATCTTCCTCCAAGAGCATTAATCAATTGGAATGATGTGAAAATCAAGTTTGAAAATAGATTCAAACCAGTCGAAGATGCACATGCATTATTGATTCAACACACTTAGATGAAGAAAGAAACATATGGACCTATGAGAGATGTCGTAGCTAGATTCAACAAGCTACTGCATAAAATACTAGTAACTGCGACGCTGACATATGAGAATAAAAAATACTTCTTTATTAATTCTCAATTGCCAGAAGTGCCAGAGTAGGTGATTTGACTGCAGCTCAAACATTAGTTGTTGATGTAGAAGATGATATGATAATGGCTGGAAAACTAAAGAAGGAATCATCTAGAGGTAAAATACAAGGTTCGTGTCAATCTTCAACTGAACAACTTTTGTAAAAGATGGCCAATTATATAATAACTTTGAATAAACAATTGCCTCATAAAACATCATTGCTTCTTATCAAGACATCCCAAGAAGAAACTATTTGCCTTTTTAAAGGAATCGTCTTCGATTGAAAGCACCTCAGCAAAAGCTTGCATTAGAAGCCCCTCAACAAAACATAAATCCACTCGTGAATGTCGTTTTGGAGATAGAAGAAATATTTGAATATGAAGAGATTGAAGAAGAAAATGAATCAGAAAATTCAGATTCTCAAGAATGTGAAATTGAAAAACTTGGTGGCGACTCCGCAAATGCGTTCTTGGAATACAATTCAAATGAAGATGATTATGAGGATAATGTTGAAGACATGAACAATCAATCCTTCACGATCTTCACAAGAGTTTAAAATCAGAGGAATCTACGAAACTTGTTCTTCCACGAGAAACACCACCCCCTGTTCAGATGAAAGGTTAAAATGGAGAAATCAGAATTTGTGGACTTCAGAAATTTAAATCAGGTTTATCTCAAAGATAATTATCTATTGCCCATCATGGATCAAGTTCTTCAAGCAATAACATTCCAGAGAGCTACAATAATGCAGGAGCTACATTCTAGAGAGCCATGGATCTTAATTCAAAGATTTGAAGAATAAAATAATTGTGGTGTACTTGGATGATCTAACAGTGTTTTCAAAAAAGAGAGGATCATTATGAACACGTTGAGAAAGTATTCAAAAAATATTGACATGGTATTTCTCTTAACCCTAAAAAATCAGTTTTTGGGGTGACTGAAGGGAAATTTCTCGAGCACATTGTCTCCAAAGAAGGGATTAAGATTGATCCAGAGCGAGTTGAAGCAATTCAGAAATTGTCTTTGCCAACTAGTAAACTAGGTGTGCATTCATTTTTCAGAAAGATGAATTTTCTAAGAAGATATTTTTTCTGATTTTACAAAACTCACCGGCAATATTGTAGAAATGATGAAAGGAAAACCCTTATTCAAATGGAATAATGATGGCAAAGAGGCGGTCGAGAAAATAAAAATTGTTAGTATTCGTGCACCAACTCTGGTCTATCCTAATTTCAAAAAAGAGTTCATTTATTGTTATACCTCAGAACATACTCTCTCCGTCATATTGATTTAGAAGAATTATGAAGGTATTGAATCTCCCATTGCTTTTATGAGTTGTAGTCTTAAAGACTATGAGATGAAATATTCTCCAGAAGAGAAACACATACACAATCATGAAAGCCACCAAACAGTTCAGGGAATATATTTTGTATTCGCATTCTATTGTGATGGTGCCAAGTACAATGGTGAAATCCATTTCAACTCAATAGGAACCATGATCAAAGAGAGGTAACTAGATAACCAAGGTTTAGGAATATGACCTCGAAATCAAGCCCACAAAATTGGTTCAAGGAAAAGAGTTGTGTCAGAAAAAGGGTTGTGTCATTTCATAGCAGAACAGACAGATTCTCAGCGAATCTCTTCAACAAATTCTGATGATCAAAACAAACATCTTCCTCTTGCCTTTTTTGTAGATTCTACTAATGAATGGTTCATAGATATTGGTTTCTTTTTGACATATGGAGAATGTCTCATTTGGATACCAAACAACATAGGACACTCAAATTGAAAGTCAGAAAGTAAGTAGTCGAGGATGGCACGTTGTTCAAAAAGAGTATTGATGGCTTTTTTTAGGTGTTGACAGTGAACAACAAAAGCTCTTACAAGCGTTTCATGATCAAGCTTGTGGTGGACGCTTCTCTGCTCCATTGACAACATATAAAATTCTAAGAGCCCATTACTATTGGCCTACACTCTTCAAGGAGTTATGAATGGGTAAGGAAATGCGAGGGTTGTCAATAGTTCGTTGGATGACCAAAACTTGCGGCATTTCCTCTCAAGCTAGTCTTGATAGAAGAATCTTTTCTAGGAATTGTGAATTCTCAGTCAAGTGTGAGACATACACATGTGTGCACTGTTATTGACTATTTCACCGAATGGGTAGAAGCCATCCTAGTCAAGCAGACAATTTCAGAAGTTTTTAACTTCATCAAAGAGAATATCTTGGTGAGATATGGCATTCTATGCAAGATCATAATAGAGAATGCTTCAAATTTTTTTGCTTCAGAATTGATTGGATTCTATTACAACTACGACATTTCGTTATCTCACTCTTCAGACTATTATCCACAAGGAAATGGTCAAGTTTAGTCAAGTAATAAGAACCTAGTCACCATCATTCATAAGTTGGTTGATGAGAATCAGAGGAATTGACACAAGAAGTTGTATGCTGCACTATGGGCAAATCGCATAACACTGAAAAAAGCTTTAGAAACCTAATTGGCAAAGTCTTTTTGAAACGTGGGGCTTTCAATACTTGTTGGCGCTGTTAATACGATTTTAATTTTTTTATATTTCAAACCACCAAATCACCATTCGATATCTCCAGCTTGCCATCGTCCCTCCACGTGGACCTCGAATTATTTTTACTCGTTTCAACAGCATCATTGGTCTACAGTTCATGGTTTCGGTTCATTGTAAGGTGGTTTTGAGCAAAACTCTCATTTCAAAGTGAAAATAAGTAATGTCAGTCGGGATTGAGGCGGTTTTTGAAATACAATTTATGTCATATTCAAAACAAAGTTGTGCTCGAAATAGACAATAATAAAATTGTTTCTTTTTGCGGGCTTTTTGAAGTTGTCAAACATGTTTTCTCCCTTCCAATAACCCACATGCTGTTCTACTTTGCTAAATAGCCCGCATAGCTACTTATTGCTATTTTAAAACTGCGAGTTTGGTACCTCCATGTGGCAAGGAACTGTTCATTGCGGTTTTTCCAAGCCTATTTTTAGCTTGCAGGATTTTCCATGCTTCCAAACATGATTTCTCTCTTTCAAAACCTCGCAAATTGTTTTGGACAATCAAAAAGTCCGCCGAACTGCATATTGTTGTCTAAAATAACTTGTTTCATCCTTGCGCTCGGTGGTTAGATCTCTCATTGTGAGCTTAGACAGTCTATTTTTGTACTGGCAGGCTTTTTCATGCTTATAAACATATTTTGTTCCCTATAAAACTCCGCCAACCTCCTATCTTCTCAAAGGTAGTTCAATGACGGTTTCAAGGACAATTCGTGGTTTTCAACAATTTCATAGGTGGTTTTCATTGCAAACAGGTGGTTTTGAAAGAATATGGGCTTGTTGTACTAAGGGCAGCCTTCAAGGGATTTCTTCTTGCTTTTTCTCCATACAACGTTGTTCTTCCTTTTCTCTTGCATGCAAACTATTTTGAATTTGACACAGGTGGTTTTCTAGAAATTTAGGATGGGTGTGAATCAAATAACAACTATTGGCAACGTACATGGAACTCAAGTCATCCCATGCATGTTAGAAACACTTTTCAGGCTCAGGATGATTATTGCATGCACAAGAAAGTTATCAGAATAGTTGTTTGATTTAGAAACCTCGTAAGCTTATACAGAGATTCATGTCCTTTGCACTGGATTCGGTTTCACATACACACTTTCTCCACTTTTTGTCTATAGAAATTTTGATTTACTTGTTCAAGTTGCTATTCAATCAGCGATACCATCAAATATGAAGTTCAAATATATGGGATACGAGCCTATTTCCGTCTTAGAGATAGATGTCTTGAACGTCTCTGATAGCGACATGAAGCACATGGATATAGACGATTTCTAGGAAAGAATGGATGCTACAAGAACTCTTCTAGGAGGACGAATTCTGGACAACGGACTTGCACATGCAACTACATTTCCAACTTCCACTCAATGTGCAGATTTGGTACTCGCATGCACAAAGTACTACAACCCTGAGATTAGAGAGATAAGGTCTGTGGATAACCAACTGATAGCCAAATCGGGCAACACCTCTATAGACATCACCTTCGGCATTGAACGCCACGATGAAACAATGCAAATCAACAGAGATATTGCTCAACAGTTCTGAAAGGATAAATGTGAGACGTGCAAGAGGATGCTAAGTCAATCCTCGTTGACCACTAGAAAAAGAATCAATCTCAAACATATCAAAACCATATTTAAGTTAGATTTCAAAGAACTATCAAAGATGATCACCCTCTTGAGCAGGGTTATGGTAGATAAAGAGAAATACTTTTCGCCAATGGATGTATATGTTCATGAGATCATCTGTGCAGGGAAGCAATTCATTGATTGGACTCTGATTATTAACAACAATATTTATGAACAATTGATCAAACTGGAATCGATGCAAGAATTTTATATGACTTCATACTTGATCGGACTTTGGCCTGGTTTGACAGAAGTGAAACAAAATATCCTTGGCATACTGATATATGATAAACTTCCTCAACTCACTCATGAGAAGGGGAGAAGCCATTTCAGGGGATTAAATGATGCATTTTCCATGATGCTAAAAGCACTAGACGGGAGCGTTGCGGTCAGAATTTCCAATGAGGCATTTGTTTGGATTAGGAAGTATGGAATCTATTTCATCCAGTTTCCAAAATTCATGCATACCTAGGTTGGTGGATTTGAAGGTGTCTCTTTTAGATTGCCGAGATATCCCAGTGACAAATTATTTTTTGATTGAGCTTTGTAGACAACTTAGTGAAGTACACAAAAATTGCACTAATTAGATACAAGAGGAATAAGCCCCTACTGGTCTCAGTTACTTTAGTTGCAAGATGCCCAAATATGCCTCCAATAATGAAAAGTCATTAGTGGACTTTTTAATGTACCCACACGCTAGCATTGGCTTTGATAGCAAGGGTTTTATAAAAAACAATCTTAGAATAGGTTCTAGCTGCCCTCATATTTCATAAATTGAAGACTACTAGGAACACTATGAAGATGATTTTGAAGTCAGAAACAAAGATTGGTCTAGTATGACATTGAAACAGATGAACTCTTTCAGACTTGACTGGTGCAAAATGAACTTTGAGGACGATGGCAACCACGTAAAAGAGATTTTCTATAAAAGGTTCATCTCACAACCATCCCTCCGATCAATTGGTCAATAAAAGAATTGACAGACATTGTGGAATACACACAAGTCGTGTTAGCTAGATCAAGAGAATGGTATGATAAGAAAGTGAGAGAGCTCACTTCAGGAAATTGTTCAAAAGATGAACTTCAAAAGGCGAACAATAGACTTATGCTCTAGTTGTTCAATCTTCAAGCACCAGGGTCTTCATAAAGAAATCCAATTTGGTTGCTATAGGTGGAGGAGATAGAGAAAATCCCAACAAAGATAAAATTCCTAAACAAACATGTGAAGGTGATACTCCGAGGAAAAAGCTCCAGATTAAGAGACCAAATCCATGTACCACTTGAAAAGTCACACAATAGATGGACCCTTCCATATTCATTGACAACACTATTCAATATTTTTTGGCTATGGACCTAGGTTTAGTTCATTTTCCTACCATTTCTATTCACATCGAGTCACTTGCATCTTCATCCCTTAAATTTGCCCTCCCACTAACACCATCTTCATTCCCCGCTCCGTCTCCACCTTCGCTTGCACCTGCCCCTGCACCTCCAATTTTCTCTGTGTGACAAGTTATTGCTCCCCCACAATTAGTTGAATCTGGTTCCATTCTTATATCACCCTTGCGACAATTATTATCATTGACTTCCTTGGTTTCCACAGATGCTCAATTAGCTAGTTCCTAGGGAGACATGTCTTCTTTACAGGTACAATAGAGTGTGAGCAAGAAATAGTCTTCATTCACACCAGTTGAGATTCATTTTGATGCTATTGCTAGTTTATTGCAATATCCTCCAAAGAAAAGAAAGGCCAAGATTATTTCGAGGTTGTTGATTGACCTTTCAGGTACATAGTCTGTGGAAATAGCATAACCTCGTGTGGAGAAGAACTAGGATGAAATGACTTTGGCTGATTACAATAGTAATAGAATCAATTTAGGTGAATCAACTCTTGAAGGTAGTCTTCATAATTTCAAAGTGACTGCAACTATGTTGATTGAAATGACAGAAGAGCGAATGCAGACTCCGGAACAATTAGAAGAAAAGGTACATGTACTTTCAACGTACATCAAACAGATCTTGAATATTGATGAAACTTCTCAAATTGTGATTTCTACACCTACATCAACTTCTATAGTAAGAATTCCAAGCTCTAAATTTGTCATTGATAAAGACACGATTGTCAAAATCAATAAGTATAGCAATCATGATTAAGTGATGGAATCTTGGGTTGAAGATTTGCTTCTTGAAGGTTTTAAGTTCTTTGATAAGAGTTGAAGAATTTATGATCTCATCAATTCTTGTTAGGGAAAAGTTGAAGAATAAAAAGAAGCTGCACCAAAAAAGTTTGAAATATGGAACAAATTGATCAAAGTTTTGAGGGACATGGCTGCCATGGATGATAATTCTTTGTTCTTAGAAGGTATTCTTGACAAGGCAAAAAATAATTATTCACACTTGTGGGCTCAATGCGTAAATTGGAAGATCTGTGCTCTGGATGAAGTTTTAGAAAACTTGCAACAACATGAGAAAGTTTGTGATGAGGTAAAATCTAAGGTATGTGCCAACAGTTGGTCTATTCATTGTGACCTATTGAACGAGGATGAATCAAAAGTTCGAACAATCATAGAATCGAAAGAACAATTTTCGATGTTGATAAAAAAGGAACTCTTTAGAGCAAATACATTCAATAAAGGAATAATGAGTAAATTGAGTAGTATTCATAATGCAATTGAAGACCTCATGCTTAGTGTTACAAAAATTTTCAAGAAGATTGAAGAGGTTACCAATGCATCGTACAAATGGCTTGCATGATTGAATCATACAGTTGTTCCTGCAAGAGAAGGGATCGTCCAGGGAGTTTAGAGGTTCAAAATATATAGGATCAATTCATTTGAACATGGGGAATTATAAATTGTTACCGCAGTGGAATAGGGTCCTACTCAGCAATAAGGTTTATCTTCTTCTCATAACCACTAAAAGTTACTTTTTATCTTTTCAAATTTCTATTTCTTTGTTGCACTTTTTATATAACTTAAAAAAGTTATGTTTTACCTTTTTAAAGTCATAAGTGATAAAGTAATTGTAAAATAAAAACTTTTTACTCAAAAGTTGGTTATGAGAGTGGTTACAAGGTGGTTAGACCTATTGTAAACTATAAATAGGAGTTTTGAGCTCATTCAAAGGGCTTTTTGATAGTTGAATATATTTTTGCAAATGTAGAGAGCAGAGTTTGTATTTTCAGTTCGTGGAAGAATCACTACAAGGAGAACTTTTGCAGACTTTGTCCAAAATCTCCTTGAATGGATAATGTATGTGTTTATGTTAATATTTTCAATTTTTTTTCTTTCAAATGTTGCCAAGTTTCATTGTTAGATAGTCAATGTACATGAGATTTTCTAGTGTAGAATTTCTCTTGAATCTACATTAAGAGTTTCTGTAATCGTGAAATTTTGGTGGGTTAAGAATAATTTTATGGCCATTCTTTTGAAGAAATACAGGGTTGTTTATTACTTAGCATTATTCAATCTCTCTAATGTATGTACTTTGTTCCTATGAGTAGAATGTTTTTCCCATCGCATTTCTATGATAAAGATTTCTTTTATTAAAATCCTCTTTTTTGGATTGTTTTAGTGAGTTTCTGTGTTTGGTTAGTTAGAACTATCTTTTTGTCCCCTATTCTCTTTGCATGCTTTCCTATCCTCCACTATCGCTTTCTTACATTTCATACCTACTACCTTTTCATACTTGTTAAAAGTTTAACCCCATGCAAAACACTTTTTTTGTTGTAAATACTTTTCCTTACTGCATTTGTTTTGCTTTTTAATAAAGGTAACTCCACTTGCTAATAGGAGGGGCGTTGTCCCGTGACTGTTGATGAGAAACATCCGATTTGACCTACTAACAAATTTTCATGCCAACAATACGTAAGCACCTTTGAACATTTGTTAGTAGAGCGGGGCGGGGGGAATGATAAATATAATTCTCTACTTTGGGATTTTCATCCTCTATCTTCTTTCTTGATTGATAAAGCTTTTGGAGCATGTAATGGCTTATAAATCACTCTCGTCTCACTATTGTTACCATTGTGGGATTAACCCAATTGGTATTTACAACCCAATCATGTATTTATGTTACGTAATTGAAGGCTTCCATGGGCATTTTTTTTTATTTTTGTAGGATTTGACTCTCGTGTGTTTTAATTTATCTCAAGATGGCCTCCATTAGTACTTACACTAATAACTTTTTTTCTTATGTATGTTGGTAATAATCACTAGGCAAGGGGGTCTGCACACAAGCACCTTTAAGCATTTGTTAGTAGGGGGAGGGACACTAAATATAATCCACCGCTTTGGGCATTTTACCCTCTAGGCTCTTTCCCTCTTAGCAAAGCTTTTGGAACATGTAATGCCTTACAAGTTACTCTTGTCTCGCTATTCTTACCAAGATGGGATTAATCCATTTACAACCCAATCATGTAATTATGATATTTAATTGAAGGCTTCCATGGGCTTTTTTAGATACATTTTTATTTTTTATGGGATTTGACCCATGTATGTTTTAAGGCATCTCAAGATGACCTCCATGAGTTGCCATCACACTAATAACATTTTTTATCGTGTATGTTGATATTAATCATAAGGCAAGGGGACCCACTTAGTACACACGATCCTTCAAGTATTTGTTAGTAGGGGAAGAAATGATAATATAATCTACCAATTTGCGATTTTCACCCTCTAGCCTTAGGCCACATTGGCAAAGCTTTTAGAGCATGTAATGCCTTATGATTCACCTCTGTCTCACTATTTAGACTAGTGTGGGATTTATCCGATTACAACCCAATCATGTATTTATGTTAATTAATTGAAGGCTTCCAAGGACATTTTTAGCTAGATTTTTAATTTATATTAATTTATTGAAGGCTTCGAAGGGCATTTTTAGCTAGATTTTTAAATAATGTAAATTAATTGAAGGCCTCCAAGGGCATTTTTAGCTAGATTTTTAATCTGTGGGATTTGACCTATGTATTCTTGAGTTACGTAAGTGTATCGTTGAGTATATTCTCCAGGGTCAAGTCAATCAAGGGATCTTGATCCCCATGTCCTTGCTTATGTTTAAAATGGAGGAAGTAGATATAAGTTATAATCAATAATCATCTTTTGATACCCCTCTATTTGGAGATGGTTAAAATAGTAATGACAAAAAAGTTGCACCCCTTGCATCAAAGCCTATGTTTCAATTTTTTTGGGTTGAGTATGTGAGGCTATAGTTGAGTTAGTTATAGGTTGTGAAAGAGAACCCTGTATTGTTGTCATTGTTGAGAGTTGTGAGAGATATAATGGCACATAAAGGAATACCTCTTTAGACGAGGAAGGGAATCTAGAATTGCAGACTTCGCTGAGATGTTGAGAGGAATCCAAGTGAGATTGGATGCAATTGAGATTGCACAACGGAGAGGAACTAAAGTTGAAGATTTTAGTGACGATGAAGGAAGAACTCAAGAAGTTTAAGTCAAATTGTTGGTTGATGAATTAAAAGACAAATTTCTAAAGGCCATAGCAAAGATATGAAGCAAGCCTAAGTTGGACACCCCTAGCTATGAAAGAAATTTATTTGTTGAAGATTTTATTGATTGGATCATAGCGCTGGAGAAGTATTTTTACTATAAGTCAAAGGAGGAGCCAAAGAGAGTGAAGTTTTCCTCCACTAAGATGAAGGGATGCATCCTTGTGGTGGGATCATGTTTAGCTGGGAAGGTAGAGAAGAGACAAACAAAATCAAGATTTGGGATAGAATGGTATAAAGATGAATTATCTCTCGAGTTTATTCAAGAAGTTGTAGAATTTGAGACAAAGAAATGAATGTAAAGGATTACTTGAAGGAGTTTTACAATCTCTCCATTAGAGATGGCCATGTTGAAGATGATCAAGAGAAGATCTCAAGGCATTTAATTTAATTTAATCTAGATATTAATGTCTACTAGTGGTCAAGAATGGTCAATGGTACTGAAGAAGACTATACATGAATCTAGTACGATAAAAGGGATGTCAAATGCATCTCCAAAAGACAAAGAAAAAAGAAAGAAAATAAAGTTTTGAGGAAAATTCAACAAGAAGCAGTGGTTTTGATATTTGAAGGCAATAGGTCTTGAATCCAATAAAATGTATGTTGCCTTATAAATCTGGGCATGTTGTTCAGATATGGGTTCTTTTGCTGTTCTGGTAACCCATTGTTTAGAAGTAAGAACTGATATTCCTAGAATTGTCAGTATGTGAAGACTTCAATCAAAATGTTCTCTATTGAAGTTGAAGTGCGTCATAGATGATCAAAGCTAAACATCTTTGGTCCTCATATTGGATGAAGGCCCTAAAGGATACACGAGAATCTCTAAAAAGACAATGGTTTCTTCCACTGATCTCATAGTAGACAGGGTACATGAGTATAAAAGTTATTCACTATTTGGCTCTAGAAAACACGATTTGCATATATGCTCATCCTGTGGGACATCAAGGTTAGAATCCATTTGGAACTGATGAGAGCAAACCCAAAACTAAGCTAAAGTGATCTTTAAGTAGGATGGTAGCATCTTATTCATGTACTTGGGAACTCGAATTCGATCCTCATGGAAGCACAAATAAAATTCGAAATAATGAAGCTTTGGTTTCAAAGACTATTTTGGATGAAATTATTAATCCGTGTAACGTACAAATAAAATTTATTATTCTCTTCACGAATGCCTCTATTAATTTCTTGTTTAGTGAGCTAAGGGGCATTCATAGAAAACCCAAAGAGGAGGGAGTCTTTCTATATTGATGTCCAACTTCTAGAGGAGATCCATAACTCTAGCATACCAACAAGATTTGCATCCTTGTTCGGGAAGTTGCATGAAAGTTTGAAGTACCAAATACAAATACCTATTCTAACCAGAGTAAGAATCTGCCATGCATTGGAGCCCATTAAACATAGTGACAATGTGAAAAACTAAAGAGGAAAGAGAGGACGTACCCCAAACTCTGCAAGAATAATTTAGTAAGGAATTATTATTTTGATGTGAATATTTTTTTATGCCATGGGGATGAGAACTATTTCCTTATGTTTAAATCATTGTCTCAAATATGTGCCTCAAACCTCACACCCGTACAACCGTGTGAGAGTAACTAACGTATGGAAAAGTTGAATATTTGTCCATATATCTTGAAATTGGAGCTTAAAACATTGTCTTTCCAAGGATGCCAATGTTGCATATCCTTTGCTAAGTCTTACTTCTGTTGTAGGTACAAGGCTAAAAGGCAGTCAAGAAACAACTACACCCAAACATACGTAATTGTATCAAAGACCTTACAAAGGTCTACGAAAGACCTTACATTTGTTAGCCTTTGCTTCCTCGATAATAGTAGCAAGAGTGATTGGCCTTCATATTTCCATACAAGTTGAGTTTGGAATGTTTAAGCTGAAATTAATAGAAGTCTATCAATGTGCATTGGAGGTGGAAGAGAAGTTATTGAGAAGGCAACAAAACACATCAAAAGGCAGATAAAGGTTCTCTAGAGGAAGAGGACAAGCAAATACAGGTAGAGGACAACATGCTCATGAAGGAGAAGCTAGCCCTTCTCAAAATCAAAATCAGACACAAAGAGGAAGAGGGTATTCTTTAAAAGAGAGAATATCATATCAGAATCAGACACAAAGAGGAAGTGGGTATTCTTTAAAAGAGAGAAAATATCAAATCAGAATCAGACACAAAGAGGAAGAGGGTATTCTTTAAGAGGAAGAGAATATCTTGGTATAGGAAGAGGTAGAGGATTCAGGGGTAAGTGCTTTGAAAGTGGAGATGTTGGACATAGAGCTTTTAGAACAATAGTAGAAATGAGGCAAGTAATCACCTTGCACAAATAGATGATAATGATGCATCCCCAAATCACATGGCTGAACTAGAACATGGAGAGGCTCTTATGATGAAAATAGTATTGTTTAAACCAAGCCAAGGAGGAGAATGAACTGGTGCAAAGAAAGAATCTTTCTTGAACCATATGTAAATTTGGAGGTAAGTGTTGCAAAGTTATTGTTGATAGTGTTGGCATGGATAACCTAGTGTCTAGTGAAAATTTGTTGCAAAAATGACATAAGATTTTAGTGAATGAGCAATGTAAGGTGAATTTTCAGACTGGATCTTACAAGGATAACGCTGTGTGACATTTTGCCTATGGATGTATGTCGTGTTGTTGGGAAGACTATGGTAGTTTGATAGAAATGTTGTGCATGATGGTAGAGCTAACACCTACACACTTGTGAAGGATGGTAAGAGGTTCACACTGAGCCTATTGAAGGAAAGAGGAGAAGAGGTGGATAACAATCCTAAAGTGTTGTTAGTTTTCGATAAACAGTTTTGGAGGGAGGCAAAAAAGATTGAATGTTTTGTTTCATCCCCAAACGTATGCAAATTGTGATCGTAAAAGAGGCAAGTGAAATTCCACTTGAAATGTAAATTTTGTTGAATATATATGTTGAGTTTGTTTTTAAAGTTTTTTTGGATGGATTGCTAGGAGCATTAGCCATCACATGGATTTAGTTTACCAAACAAGACAACACATAGGTGGGAGAATGAGGAGGTGAGGAAACAAGTACAAGAGTTGTCGGAGAAGGGTTAGTTAAGAGAAAGTTTATGCCCTTGTGTAGTTCCAACAGTGTTAGTACCTAAGAGAGGTGGGGAATGGTGAAAAAGAACAAATTCAAGAGCCATTAACAAGATTACAATCAAATATAAATTTCCATTGGAAAGGATGAATAATTTGATGGATTGCTTGAGTGGAGCAAAGTACTTCACAAAGACAGATTTGAAGAGTGGATGTCACCAAATTAGAATTTGATAAGGTGTTGAGTGGAATATCACATTAAAAACAAAGAATGTGTTGTATGATTGGCCAATAATGCCATTTAGATTGCCAATACACTAAGCACATTCATGAGACTCTTGGAGAGTTGAAGCCTTTCTTGGGTATGTTTGTCATTGTGTATTTAGATGACATTTTGATTTTTAGTAGTACAAAAGAAGAACATTTGTTGCATTCAAGACAAGTATTGCAAATGTTGAAAGAAGAGAAGTCGCTGGTTAACTTGAAGAAATGCAACTTTGTGACTGAAGAGTTGATATATTTGAGATTTGTAATCTCACATGATGGGTTAGGAATGGATCTCGAAAAGGTAAAAGCTTTTGTGGATTGGCCATTATCTAGGAGTATGTTTGAGGCAAGACGTTTTCATGGGTTAGCTAGTTTCTATCAGAAATTTGTTAAAAATGTTAGAGGAATATGTGCACCCATTACAAAAACAATAATAGGTGATGGGAATGATTTTAAGTGGACTGTTGCAGTAATTAATAGTTTTTAGATTTTGAAGAAGGTGACGCAACAACCATTGTTAGTATTTCCATATTTCAATAGAGCATTTCAAGTTGATTGTGATGTTAGTGGGGCTGCGGTAAGAGTAGTTTTGAGCCAAGAAGGTAAGCCCATTGCTTACTTTAGTGAGACATTGAATGAAGCAATGCGGACGTACTTCTTGTATGATCAATAATTCTAAGCTATGGTACAAGCCATGAAGAAGTTGAGGCATTATTTGTTTCCTAAGGAATTCATGTTGTATACAGATCATCAAGCACTTCAGTACATAAACAACCAACATAAGTTAAATAAAAAACATATGAAATGGGTGTAATTTCTTCAAAGTTATGCATTTGTGTTGAAGCATAGAAGTGGTAAGTCTAGTAGAGTTGCTGATACGTTGAGTAGGAGATGTTTTGTGTTGAACGAGATGAGAGTGGAAGTAGTTGGGTTTGACTCCACAAGAGAGTTGTATGAAGATTTGGATTTTCAAGATGCATGGGCAACATGCATAAATGTTAGAAATAAACGACAAGATCTTGCAAAATAACGTTGAAGCAAATAAATGAATGCACAAAATAAAAATATCACCTCAAAAGTATGCTACACCAAAAGAATGCAAGACATGAAGTGATATGTGGGAATACCGAATCAACGGAAAAAAACCCCATGTGCATTAAGAAGAAAGGTTTATATGAACATTCTCCAAGGTAACAATTTTTGTGAATAGAGGAGAAAAAATGAGAGAATAAGAAAGAAAAATGATGTTCAAGAGAAAAGAAAGATATCTCAAGTTGTAGAAGGAGAGATGAGAGAGCTATTTACTATTGGAACGCTTCATGATATTATATTATACAAAAAATAATAGAATTACAAGGTTACATAGCAAAGTACCTGATTGGTATTCACGGTTCAAACTCCTCGTTCCGAGGAAAAAACCCAGGTCAACATGGGCAAAAATCAGGAAACAAAAACTTTGGACAACACACAACACAACCAAACTACAACACGGAAATTAAGCACATGTTGCAACACCTGAGGGAGGACGGGGAGGATCATCCTTGGGTGGCAGAGACGCCCAAGCGGAAGGCGCTGCAACAGGAGGATCCGAGGCCACCCAACTATCAAGGGGGTCCAAGGTCATATCAATAGTCCAACCATCTGTAGGTTGTGCTTGATTAACAATGCCAATAGGAGCCTCTCCGAGAGGGAGTTGTGTTAATTTTACCACGTGACAGCAGGGAGCCCCACCCCCAGATGAAAGCGAGGGGAGAAATGGCCCTAATTGCATGACCAACTTCTGCGCCTCCTGAGAGGCAATAGTGGTGGTTCCATGGGCAGCCAATCAGGGGGTACTTGACTCACTATGCAGGGGGCACTACCCCCAGTGGTCCAACAACTCTTGTTGGTGGTGGACTTCCATCACAACTTTGCTTGTTTGGGCTTGAATCTTCATGCAGGCCGACAAAATAACATAAACCTTGTCGTTAATAGAAAATTGACAAGAACATTCATCACTGTTGAATATAGCATTGTTTCTAGCTTTCCATAATTGGAAAAGAATAATGACTAAAAAAATTTCACAAAAAAGAATAGAAACTGGCCAGTTGGCCGAGTTTTCCAAAAGAACAAGTCACCAAGAAAGGGGCTTAGGGTAATAAGGTTGGAATAGACTATGAATCCAATTCCAAGCAGATTGGGCTCGAGGAAAGAACTAATAGAGATGCTTGCAAGACTCAAGTCACTGGTAAGCAGGACACTTGGGTGGGGCAATGCTTATGTGAGGAGCTGCTCCCCGAGTGGGAGATATTGATAGACAAGACACCACAAGAAGCAGGTGAGTTTAGGTTCCACCCCGGCATTCCATATTTTGTCGAATCTAATAAGCCAAGTTTTGGGGGAGGAATTAAGCCCCCAACTCTTATTGAGCTTTTAGAGAGCAGGGGAGAAGGGGTTCATGACTTGGTACAAAAGGCTTGGAGAATAATTTTTAAAATAGGTGTCACAATTCCACTGCCAGTCCTTTAGCCATGCTCGAGGCAGATGAAGCCAAGCTCGTGATGCATAACATCGGGAAGTTCTTGGATGCGAAGGATAGAAGGTAAGACAAAATTGTTCAATTGAAATTTAACTTTCAAATTAGCCCAAGGAGTCTAGTCCCTCATAGCAACCAAATCCGGAATGGTAAGGATACCTTTCCGAAAGATTCTGAGGGCTTTAATTCTCGGCCATTCAACCAACAAAACATTAGTCCCTGTCATTATAGGAGACCACCAGATGCTATGATTATTGAAAGAGAGACCTGTGCAAAAACTATCTTCAATCCATTTCATGTGAGGCTTGACAACTTCAACAACTTTCCATATGCAATTAGCAACAAAAGAGTCTTAAATTTTGACAGGAGCTGTAGTGATGAGGAGGGAGTGGAAGCCTATATTCTTCCAACTGGGTTTACCATAGGGCGCCCCAGAGGAGATATAGTCCATGAGCAAGATTTTCCAAGCCTCATTACCTTCAATGGCTCGAATAATTCATTTGGTACATAAGGCTGCACTCTGTCTATAAATGTCAACAATTCCCATGCCTCCTTTATCCTGAAGAAGGCAACAAATATCCTAGGCTACACGATGGAAGCCTTTGGAATGACTGGAATTAGACCAAAGAAAATCCCTAGGAATTTTGGCTAAGCTATCGTAAGATGCTTTTGAAGGGAGCCCAACAAGAGGAATAATAGTCATGGGTGGCAGCCAAAATCTTGGTGCAAATTTGGAATTTTCCTAATAAAGATAACGACTTGGTAATTCAATATGCAACTTTCTTTGCTACTCTTTTGATGACATACTGCCATAGCTCAATCGGAGAGTAGTCAAAGGCAAAAGGAATGCCAAGAAATTTGATTTGTTCTCCATGCGCAATCCATTGTAAACTAGATACAAAAGTTAAACAAAAAGTATTAAGACAATAGTTTTTAGGAAGGTTCGCTCTTGTTCTTTTAGTGTGTGGAAAGTGTTATCCGCAAAATGCCCATTGATGAGTTGGGAAGAGTGACCAAGTAAAAGATACCTCAGACCAAGCCCCTCTTAGCCTTAGAGGCAAGAAGATATCCTAAAGCTTCTATGGAGAACATATAATACTGGAGCAAGAGGGCAACCTTACTTGATGGAGCGCTAAAGGCAAATGCTACCAGAGTTAGAACCATTAATGGTCAGACAAGCCAAAGCATCTGAAAGTAAAGTTTGGATTGCAAAATCAAAATACCGACCAAAATCGAGAGCCTTTAACATAGCAAGGATAAAAGGCCATTCAATACGATCATAGGTTTTTTCGAAGTCAAGTTTAAGAAAAATGGTGCGTTGACAAGGAATTCTAGTCCATTCCATGCCTTCCTAGACAACAGTGAGATTATCATGAATATACCTTCCTCTAATAAAATCGGGTTGTTCAGGTCTAACAATTGCAGGAAGAATAAAACAGAGCCAATTGACAAGAGATTGGCGAGAATTTTGTAGGAGGCATTCAACAAAGTGATGGGTTGTCAACTGGTAATGAGCATCGGATCACCTATTTTGGGTATAAACTTAATATTGTCTTAATTAATTAAAGCTTCCAAAGAATAGTTTTGCAGGGAATCTTTATATACTTGAAGCAAGTTTGGCCCTACAAACTCCCATGTTGCCTTATAAAATTCACATGGGAAACTGTTGAGGCCCGGGGCCTTATCATTGCTCATGCATTGGAGGGCCTCTATGAGATCCTAGAGGGTCAAGGGCAAGACACAAAGCCATTGGTCAACCGCTTTGACTTTACGAGGAACCACATCGAGGCATTCCTACAGAGCTCGAGATTTTTCTTTTATGACCTCCTGGGCTTTGAACACTAGTTGGTAGTGCTTCAAGAAAGTTGAGGAGATGTCTGGGAGGGAGGTGAGCCAGGTTTGAGCTAACTTGATGGTCTTGATCTGATCACGAGACTGATTGGCTCTGAGGGACTTGAAGAAGTCTTTTGAAACTTTGTCACCAACTTTGAGCCAATGTAGCCTAATATGCAATTGTGCCCGTGGCAGTGTGGCTATTGACCACCTTAATGTGGTGTTTGAGGGTGGCAACAAGATTCTATAAATGAGTATCAAAAGAATTAAGCTCAAGAAGGGAGGAGACTCTTTGGAATTCCTTGAGTGTAACCTCCTCATTGCATTTCCTAGCGTGCACAACTTGCTTCTCATAGTGGCGGAGGAAGGTGGTGGTATGCAGAATGGCCTCATTCCACCACGCTATCCAATTGGCAGCATAAGGAGGTCGGGGGGTCAAGTTCCAAATCTGGGCAATCAAGTGGATGGTGCCAACATGGCCTAAGAGAGAAGTATTGAGGATAAATTATGTGGCATCTTGTACAACCCTGTGACCCATTCCACTGCATGAAATAGGAGTATGATCGGACAACACTAAATTGGAATGGACAGTGATAGGATGGCCATTAATGTTGGAAAATAAGAAAATATTTTGTTTTGACAGCATAAAACGGTAGAGTTGTTTGAGCACATGGTAATTTTTAGTCTGGCAATTAGACCACGTAAACCAAGACGTGGTATTAATTGAGTGATGCTAGAGGAGTGGGTTGACAAGACCGCATTTATTCTTGAAATGGTACCATGCTTCATATTCCCCGATGCACCACCTCATAGGCAAGGCACCAACTTTGTCCTTGGAATGTTCAATCATATTAAAGTCCTTGCACACTAACCACATGGCAGTGGGGAGGTTGTTAGCTAAGGATCACCAAAGCAAAGATCTGTCTAGATCATCATTAGGGGCGTAAATGTTGAGAATGCCTGATGAATGGCCTTCAATATCCAAGAGCAACTAAACACCCTGGTGTGATGGGTCCTCCTCCGTGGCAATAATGAAGGGGGAAAACGTAGGCGAAACAAATATGTTGGCATTGCCACGTCCATCCTCATGTAGAGTGGAAAAATGGGTGGCGTCATGTTAAATTTAATGCAAGGAAGTCTGCAAAAGAAAACCTGAAACCTTAACTTCCTATAGACAAACAAAATCTAGGGAACCTATTCGTTGATAGGGAGTGCACACAAAGTATTTTCAGGAAGACTTTGTAAGACCTCGAACATTCCATGATAACAAGTTTATTGGGAAATATTATCCATGTGGAACTCCCCTTGTCCATCTTCAAAATCAGCTAAATCTGCAAAACTATTACGCTGGTTTGGACGAAAATAACCTCCCAGTATGATGGAGCAATGTTTAGCCCCATGCTTGCCTTAGGGAGAGTCGCCACCACCATGGGGTGGGCTGCACGATCGTTGAGAGAGAGTTTGTAGTTGAGGATGTCCAAACGGGAGGAAGCATAGAATCAAGGGAAGTGTTCGAAAGTAGGGTCTGCTAGGCTTGGGGGACCGGAGCAATAGGGGGTGGCGAAGTGGCTATTTCCTAAGAAGGCTTGATTACTGGAGAAGTTGTTGGACAGGAGGGTTTC
Source organism: Torreya grandis (assembly GCA_037957365.1). Classification (NCBI taxonomy): domain Eukaryota; kingdom Viridiplantae; phylum Streptophyta; class Pinopsida; order Cupressales; family Taxaceae; genus Torreya; species Torreya grandis. The sequence continues at coordinate 388,347 of JARHVA010004678.1, read as the reverse complement.
AGCCTTGGTTGAGGTTTTTTAGAGTTGACTGTGGTCCAACCATCCCCATTTTTTGCCACCTTGGGCTTCTCAGGTTGCAGAGGGGTCGAGTAAGGCTTTGAACGTCCCATTAGGGAATAATCATTGATATGATGGTCAGATTCCTGGCATTGGAAGCAAGTGTTAGGCAGGTTGAAGCACACCACTTTTTGTGCCCAATGGGCTTTGCCAACCTGGATATCAATAAATTCCTTTAGGTCTTTGGATAGGTCCACCTCAATGCAAATCTATTTGTTGGGGCGAGAGGAGAATCACTTGACTTGTTCCTGGCAAACAATGCACCCAATGGATGCAAGGATTTATTCCACGAAGGACCAAAGGTGCATCCGCAGGCCAGGAAGCTCAACCCAAACGAGACTCTCAGAGAGGCTTGGTTTGTGGCTTTGAATTCATGTGTCCAGTTGGATAAAATCAATAGCGTGTTTCACAGAAACTAGCAACTTGATTTGGCAAGGAGGGTTTGGACTTCATATGACTCTTTAAAAGTTGAAAAAAAAACCATTGGTGAGGTTTCAGATGTTGACCACATGGACACCTATAGGCTCCCAATGGTGGCAAAAGCAATTCTGGATATTCCTCTGAGGGGACTCGACCAACAAAGTAGGCAATAAGCGAGAAATTTTCATACTATTTATATGCATTTTCAATAGCATCACCAAAAAGACATATCTTTCGCTGAGAGGGAAGGGCAAAGGGAACCTCATCATAGACCTTTGGGAAAAACTTTCGATCTCTTTTGGGTGCCATTCCTCTCAGCTGCAACAACAGTTGCAACTGAGAGTGGGGAAGTCATTATATGGGGCTAGTACGCCCATAGGGCGGAGTGCCGAGCACAAATAATATGCATGCCTCATAAAAAGTCTCGTAGAAGCGGTATGTTAAGAAGGCAAGAAATCATGCAAGGAAAGGCAAGTTGATCATGGAAATCCTAGTAGAGCCAGTTCCTTTATGAAGTTTTGATTAGAGAGAGCTATTTAAATTGAGCTAGTGAGCCAAAATGAGTTACTAAGAAACTCCATCATAGTCTTGCACAACCTTCTTATTGTGTGCTTAGTGTCACTAATTCCTATAAGGTGAGGGGGAAGTGTGGAAAGAGTTACATGTGACATTGAACTACAAGATTTCCTTCAAAAGTCACAAAACATGTGTGACACCTCATAAATTTGGATTATGTGAATTATGAATTCCACAGATACCCAAGACTTCGGGACGACGTTTTCGGGATGACAAAATTTTCAAAATTTTGGGGATGGCGAGGGGATAGCGGGGGTGGCTAATGAATAATATATAAATATTTAAAATTTTAAATATACAAATAAAGTAAAAAAATAAAGTAAAACTAGATACATCAATGATACATTAAATGATCATGTATTATAGTTTTAAAGTTTTTGATTAATACATCAAATATTCAACACGCTACCCAAGGGCCAAAACAAAATGAAAAAACATAGTCCATGAATATCCAAGTATGCAACTCAAAAATTAGAATCACCATCTGGAAAGACATCCATGAGTTGCTCCTCGCTAGAACTACTGTTCTCATCCTCATCCTCGAAGTGGATCCCAATCAATCCTTGTTGCACATTATGCTCCTCTTCCACCTAGCATGGTTCCTTAGGATGTACATCCCATCGTAATGTTGGGTTTTGCATGTACTAAGAAGTCATGTGATCCATCAGACGCAAAGCACTGTGTACAACAAGTTTCTATGCTCTCTGAGAGTTTAGTCTGTTCTTCTTAAAAGAGTGGATCCAACCATATGTCAACCAATTCCTCTTAGCGGCAGAGGAATTAGAAACTTGTCGAAGGAGAAATTACAAGTGTTCATAGTTGCATTGGATGTCCATACAGTTACCACCAACTCGCTTCTCTTGTGCCAATGTTGCATTGCTTATTCTTGTTGATGTTTTGTAGCCATCAAGTTCTGGAAACTTGAGCCACTCGATCTTGAGATGTGAAGCCTCCTTTACAATATACATTTTTAGGGTCTTCATTAAGCTTCCCTTCACCTCATTGTCCTCCCAAGGGGTGCATCTACCATGGCTATCCACATACCATTTTGGATTAAGGGCATATGTGGCCATATGTAGTGGAGTGTTCAGCGTCTCCCACCTATTTAGAATGGGTTGAATATGCTCATTGTAGAAGTCTAGGGTGGGGTCCCTCCCCTGAATAGTAGCGTTCATTTGGCTAAGCATGTTGTCGATACATTCATATATCTCACCAAGTTTGGGGCTATTAAAATCCCCATATTTGATTACACTGAAAATTGGAGATATAATAGATGTGATGTATTTTGCATTGGCCCAAAATATGTCTTTCACCACCACTTCCTTTACCCTCTTCTCTTGCTCTGTCTTGGACTTTGGCCACCGAGTTCACTTTTGTGTCATGATCATAAGTTGTAGGGGCTATTGCAACTCAAGCATTCTATCCAACAAAATAAAGTAAGATGAAAAATGGGTGCCAATTGACTTGAGGAATTGCTTCCTTGAAAATCTTCGAAAGAGTGCCAGTGATGTGTGGTAATTGTAGATAAACATCTGTGCCTCACTAGCCTCGTGCACTATCTGTTTGACCCATTGATTTTTTTCAATGGCTTTCAGTGCATTGTTCATGGCATGCACACAACACGAGGTCCAAAAGTTATGCCTATATGTAGCTTCCACTAGCTTCCCTGTTGCTCAACACACATAAGCTATATTTGTGACTCCTTGTACAACATCGTCAAGGCCAATCTCCTCAATGGCTTCTTTAAAAACCTTGAACTGAAATTCTACATCTTTGCATTTCCCAGAACAGTGAATTGACCTCAAGAAATATGGTCCATCTTTGAACGAGACAATGACACTAATTAGTGGATGGTGTCTAATATCCATCCACCTATCCATGATAATGCTGCATCCATGGGACATCCACATGCCTTTCATCTCCTTCATCAATAATTTAACCTTAGAATAGTGCCTATCCAAGATTGTATTCCTCAATTTGTTATTTCCTTGGGGGACATAACTTGTACCAGCTTTGGCTATTTTAGCCTTGACCTTGTAATAATAAGAGCGACTTACATTAAAAGGGATCCCTATGGCATAAAAGAATTTTCCAATTGCATTGTCGGCCTCCTTCGTAACCTGTGCATCAAACATGTCTACAACTGCTTTGGAGCCCATCCTCGACCTTCCTCTTTCCCTTGCCCACCAATTCAGTCACCCCAAAACCTATTGCAACATGAGAGAAAGAACCCCTAGAAGTCCTATTAGAGCTACCAGTGCTAGTGCCACAAATTACTGCAATGTCGTGCACAAAATTTCCATTATAAAGCTTGATAATCTCTGCCTTCTACTCAAGGTTGAGTTTGTCACACTTCTTAACCCCTTTTTCAGGCATGTGTAGTGAGTGTGCATTTGTCCTAGTATGCTGCCATGCCAAGTCAAGGACAAAAATTGCACTGCTAGTTTTTACTTCCCCTCCTTTGTTGGATTTTTGAATAATGTGAGCAAATTGTTGCAAATGTTTCTTTGGATTGAATGGTCCTTTGGCATACTCAGTGAATAAAGTAGAGGGGCAATTAGTCTTTTCGGCACTCGTAACTAAACTACTAGCTTGCACTATCGCGACCTATTCCCTCTCTTCTTTCCCGCCCCCACACTAAGATCATCACCGACATCTATCTCATATATACTATTGTTATTAGAAGTAGAACTCATTTTAAAATCTACAAACATTTAGAAAATTGAAAAACAATAAATATTTTAAGTTTCAACAAAAACAATCTACAACCGAACCTTAGCAGCCCATCCATTTGCAATTTTGAAAAAAAAAATTAAAAAATTAAAACCAAACCTTAACAACCCACCTATTTTCTATTTTACATTTTTACTCGCAATTTTGAATTAAAAAACCTAAATTAAAAATAAAAATCAGCATACAACCAAACCCTGGCAGCGCACCCATTTTCTATTGCATATTTTTATTTGCAATTTTTGACAAAAAAAAAAAAAAAAAAACAACCAGACCCTAACAACACACGCATTTTCTATTTTGCATTTTCATTTGCAATTTTGAACCCAAAAAAAAAAAAAAAAACATTTAACAACCAAACCCTAATAGTAACAGTCCACCCATTCTCTACTTTATTTGTATTTTCATTTGCAATTTTCAATAAAAGCAATTAAAAAAATGAAAACAATTAAATTCTAGCAGCCCACCCATTATCTATCCACCCATTCTCTACTTTATTTGTATTTTCATTTGCAATTTTCAATAAAAATAATTAAAGAAATGAAAACAATCAAATTCTAGCAGCCCACCCATTTTCTATCTTACATTTTTATTTGCAATTTTGAACAAAAAAATTAAAAAAAATCTGTTTGGAAGGCTACAACCAAACCCTAGCAGCCGACCCATTTAACAACCAAACCCTATCTTAGCCCACCCATTTGAAAACAACAATGAATAATGTGAATGTACACACCTCTTACCTTGGCTCTTGCCCTTGCTCTCCTTATGCCTTTGAATCTTCACTCTTGCCTTTGCCCTTGCCCATGCTCTTCTTGTGCCTTTGTTGTTTGCTCTTGCCCTTGTTATTCTCTTGCCTTTGCTCTTTGCCCTTGCTCTTCTTCTCTCTTCCTCTTCCTTTCTTCTTCTTCTTTTCTAAGCTCTTTGCTTTGCTCAAGACTCAAATGTGTTTTAGAATGATAGAAATTAGACATTTATAAGTTAGAAGTCATTTTTAGGGTTATCTTTATGTTATTTTAGGTTTTTAAGTCATTGAACAATTTTTATTTTATTTTATTTTTTAATTTATTTTTTTAGCTACAAACTTTAGGCAGCTGTAGAGGATGTGGAACGTCCAGGACATTCCAAGCGTCCTTTACAAGCTCCAAAAAATAGAATGTTTTCAGAACTTTTAAAAAAAGGCCAGAACATTCCAAGGACTTTTATCAAGATTCTCATTTTTCTAGAAACGTCAGGGGGACGTTTCTTAGTGTTCTCCGAGTCCTGGAAGCATCTAAGATGTCCAAGACTTGCCAAAAATGAGGGGGACGCATCCCCGAGTAAGATTGATAAATTCCCATGATTAAAAAAACACATTAAATATATTTAATATACTCAAAATAAAGAATAATCTCCAACACTGTTTTAAGCTTTATTTTGGGGTTACAAAAGAGGAGAAACCCTTAAATAAAGAAGAGAGTTGACATACATAATACTCCCCCTTGATGACGACTTTCTTCAAGAGGAATTAAAATGATACAATGGTTTGAGAGAAGTAAGAAGAGTATTTATATCACCAAGAAGTTTGCAAGTTGAAGGTATGATCATCAAAAATATCCAAAAAACCTCTTTGGACAAGAAGGTCAACCTGCTTTAGAACCAAGACCAATAAGAGAGGAGAGAGCAAAAATGACCCACTGTACTTGCAAAACGAAAACTTACACCAGTCTTCACGTTAAGTAAAATAACATAAAAGATTCCATAATATGATCTACGTATATTGAATGTAATAAAAGTAGATTTAATAAGAGCAAAAAATCAAGTTCCATAACAAAGTGCGGAACTTTGCACGTTTAAAAGAAGTTAGTCAACAAATTAAATTAGCTCTAACAAAGGCATAGTTCCTTGACACCTTACAAGAAAAAGTAATTGCAAAAGCAAGGAACACAAGGAATTTGAAGTTTTAACTTATCAAAAGTGAGACAAAAATTATATTTCGCCTTTCACAAAAGATATTCTATGAGATGCAAATAAAGAAGTATAAAAAAGTCCACATCATTGTTCCTCAAAACTTTAGGAATTCAAAGTTGTTTAAGTTTAGAATGAGATGTGTTAGTGGTTTTCCAACAATGCAAAATGTCATGATTTGTTTTATTGCAAGAGTTAAAAGGATGCAATTTATAACATTTAGTAATATCATGTCCCTGTCTAGCACAATGCTCACAAAGTTTACAATTTTTAACCAGAGTATGAACACAAGAAGCATTTTAACCAAAAGAAGAGTTTGAAAAACACTATGGTGCAATGGCTTTTGATGAGGAAGACAATACAAATTCACATTCACATTCACATTCACATTCACATTAGAAGCATTAAAACTAAGCCCTGAAAAATTTGTGTTAGTGACAAATGAAAGGGGTTAAACAATGTTATTTTCATGCTTACCAAGACCACCGTCAGAGTAATCCATTGATTACATAATTATGCTCTTTAGAAGAAAAATCACACTTTGAAGCAACATTAGAGGCGTGAATGTTTTTAAAAGAAACAAACTTTTCATTAAGAGTGCCAATCAAAGTATGCGTATTCTTCAAATTCCCATTAAATGAGGTTTGCAATACATTAATAATCATTTTTTGACATATAATTTGATACTTAAGAACATAAATTTCATTATCTTTTAAAAGAAATTTGTTTAACATTTTTAACAGTTAAGAACAATGCTAGTTTAAAAGCCATAAATTAGCAATAATGGCAAGGAAAAAATCTGAAGAAACAAGTTTCAACTTGCAAAATATATCACACAAAGATTTGATTCCTATCAAAAATGCCAATTAATGCCAAATAAATATAACGTTAATATTAAAAGCATAAAAAAAATTAGATATAAATAATCAAAATGCCAAATTTGTTATTTGAAAAGCATTTAAATGATTGATTTAAATTTAAAACATTTATCACCATTTATTAGTTTATCATATTTAAAGAAAAGAAATATTTATCATTTCCCTGATTTCTCCATAACAATGATATGGGGCATGCTGAAATTTTAACTGTTTGTTCCTAGATTATAGACTAACAAATTCATTTTTTTTAAAGAAACCTAGATTTTCAATCAAAAGAAATGATGCCTTTCTTAAATGGATTTTTAATGGAGAATCATTAAAAACCTCTAGATTGAATAAATATCAGTATTTAACATAGTGTTGAGACTCGGACTTGACAAAAACTTGGCAAGCCTTTTTTGCCTCGGACTCGACAAAAAAACTTAGCAAAGGCTCGGCAAGACTTGACAAATTTTAAATAAACATTAAAAATAGTGAATTTTAGGAGAAAAAACTATTAAAATGCATTCCATATCAAATCCACTTAAAAATACACTAGTTTTAAAATACACTCAAAACTAGTTAATTAAATTTAACATACACATGTATACATAAAGATATAAATAATGCGCTATTGAATGTTTTTAGTTGAACAAATGAACTTGAAATTTGAAAGTTGAGAACTAATGTTAAATAGGAGTTGTTTTTATATTCATCAAATTGTTTTTTATATATAAAATATGGATTTAGAAATCCATGGTGATGGCATCAACATAAACATAATATAAAAAGATACATCTAAGTTGAAAAGAGCATGCATCGCTCGTCCTTTCAATACAAGCTCCAACACGGAGCGAACGACGTTTTTTATATGTCAAAGAAGCAACTGCAACCATTGTACCTGCCCTCATGGTATCACTATCGACCACCACATCTTTATCCCTAGATGTACGAGCTCGCTCCTCTCCCAACGGTACAAGTTCTACTTCGCGATTAGCTTGATCAACCCATTCATGGTCCTCTGTAAACACACGGTTGTCATCCTCTGTGATCCACTTTGACTGTGGATCATACTCCTCTAGTTCAATGGGGGATAAGTTTTCCTCATCCCCTATAAACTTCTTGCGATGGAAGCGAAGGTTGTAATGCACAAATACAAGGTCATTCGACCTTTGCATTGACAATCTATTGCGTTTTTTGGAGTGTATGTGCTCAAACATACTCCAATTGCGCTCACACTTAGAAGCACTGCATGGTTGGCTTAGCACTCAAATAACAATCCTTTGAAGATTTGACACCTTTGCAACAAAATTTTCCCACCATCTGTAACCATGGGCATTAAAATGTCTTAGACTTCAATCCCCAAAAATATGAAAAAAAAAAAAAAAAATGGAAAATATTGATCATTCAACTCAAAATTTCCCTGGCTTAATTGTTGTCCTAGCTGTCTTGCAAATATTTTGAGAAAAGAGATCTAGTGCTTGTTTGTAGATCTTAATCTCAGACATATTTTCACCCTTGTCTGCACGCTTGTCTCCATGGCCTCTATGACTATGTAAAGGCCACTCATAACCTCCTTGTCGACTTTAAAGCTCTCAAGGAATTGGAAGGCTAGGTTCAAAAAGTAGGCACAAGCACGAAGCAGCCTATGGAGCTGTCTTATTCACCTTTGGTCAATGATATTATAAATGGGCATATACTTAGCTTCGATCATGCCATAGACAATTTTTATTTGCTCTTTGGTTTGGTCCATGCCCTCATAGATATAGGTCATTGTGGGCTTTTCTCCATCAACCACATGGAGGAGAGACCAATGGTTCGGTAACCTATAACAAATATTAAAAAATGTAATTTAGAATTATACAAATAGTAGTAAATAAAAAAAGTAAATTACATAATGTTTTTAGACAAAACAAATTAAAATTCAAGCAAATTAAAATGACTTACATTTACAATCTCTTTTGCCGGCACCCAAAAGTGGGACTCGTCAAATACCGACTCTACAATAGCAACTCCGCCAATGGTTTTTGCATATGAAGAATCGCTCCATTTCTTGCTAACAAACATTCGCTTCAACGAAGCTTTTGATTGTAACAAAGATTGCAAGGTGATGAAGGAGGTTGCAAAATGGGTTACACTAGGTCGGACCAGCTCCTTGTCTGTGAACTCTCTCATTAAAGAGAGGACCCAAGCATGGTTGTATATGTATTTACAAATATTACGAACTTGCTCCACAATTGGCATGACCACTCTATTTTCCCAATATCCTCTAGCATCAAATCGATGCAATGGGCTAAGCAAGGAGTCCAAAAGATCAAGGGGTGCCTTTGCATGAGTAGCCTACCTGCCAGAACATAATTTGCTATATTATCCGTGACTACTTGTACCACACTTTCTTCACCCACCTTTGCAATAACTTCTTCAAAAATGCCACATAAGTAATCAACATTATTAATTGTCCCAGAGGCATCAATGGACTTCAAGAAGACAGTCCCACTTGAAGAAGAAACCTAGAAATTCAACAATGTTCTATTTTTTCTATTTGTCCATCCATCGGACATGATAGTGCAACCCTTTTTCCTCCAAATAACTCGTTGCTCATCAATGATTGATTTCACATCCACCACTTTATCAGACAAAATTGACCCCTTTAAATCATCAATAGAGGGAGCTTTGAACCCTCGACCAACAACGACGATAGCATCCACTAGCACTTGCCAATAGGGCAATCTAAAATGCCAAAAAAATAAAATTTAAAATTTAAATATAAAAAAAAGATTTTATAATTAATAAACATATTTAGTTTCTTAGAATTATGTTAACATTCTAAATTCATAATTTTTTTAATTCATAATTTAGAAGAAATCAGAAAAATATGATATTGATTATTACCTCGCCACATGAAAATGAATGTCACAAGAGTACCAAAAGTCACCCATTGTGCTTCTCGCAGCTACATGTTTGTTCTTGTTCCAACCTGTGCTTTCCAGTGATGGTAGGGAACCAGGGACACTGCGTGGGATGAACCAACTCGTCGAACTACACTCTCTAGGGCCAATGCTACTCGAATTCGATCCAAGAATTGTAGGCATGGGTTTGGATTTGGAAGCAACAACTATTTGTTGGTTTTGCTTCTCCTTTAACTCCTTTGCATGAAGGCTCTCCAACTGAGATGTGATCTTCCTTATAACTGCAAGTTCTGCAGCGGGACATACAGTAACATCATGCTTAGGTATGCGGCCAAGGTGATATTTTAAGCGATTAATGTCATCATCAAGAAACTCAACCCCACAAGATTCGCAAGTCACATGCCCTCAATGCCATGCTTCCAAGTAAGGTCTTTCGGATGTTTTGATCCTCCTGTCATGGTAATTGTAGGACGGTAGAACCCAAAAACCTACATTATACATAAACAACAATTAATGGTAAGGACCGTAGTGTTAACATTTAACTTTGCAAAATTTAAATATACAACAAAAAAAACATAGAATGGATAAAAACAATAACCATGATTCATAATGCATATCACAAGGTTAAAAAAAAAAAGGGAAAAGGTAAAAAAACAGAAATAAACATGGATTTTAAATTTTAAATTTTAATATATAATGAATAAGAAGAAAATGTTAGGAAATGAAAGAAATAAAAAAGAAGTGTTCATGCGATTTACCTCTTGTAGATCCACACTTGAATCTGCTCTAAGCTTCCAACAATGCACAACCACACACAATCCACAATGCACACACTTTTACTTGAAGCTTTGGATCAGCGAATGCACTTAAAAATAGTCAATCCCTTGAAGCTCTAGCCTCCAAGGCTCTAACAATACACTCACTTCTGGCTAAACCAACCTTTGCACACTAGCAATCAGCCCCTTTGTAGCTAAAAGAACAAATCTGAAATTTTAAATGATTCCATCACAATGGAAGAAAATGAAAAATGGAATGGGCTCATGAAAACAAAGTTAGAATGAGTGAATGGCACTTTGAGGATGTTAGAACGCCTTTTAGGTTTAGGTTTATGTTTTTGTTTTTTCACTTTATTGTGCGTTTTTTTTTTGCATTTTTTAAAAAAATTGTGTTTTTTTGTAGGCTCGGCGAGTCTTGTGACGGGACTCATGAGTTTGCGCGAGTCTGGACAAAATCGCGAGTCCCGTCACAGGACTCATCGAGTCTGTAAAAAAAACTCGACAAGGTTTCGGTTTGATGGACTCGGGCTCGGAACAGCGAGTACTCATCGAGTCTCAACACTATGGTATTTAAACAACAAAATGCATTATTGATGTTTTTAATGAGCTATAAAACAACATAATGTAATCAAAAGAAAGCGACAAGAAATGTTTAAGAGATGTGAAAAATAAATCAGCAAAGAAAACAATATTCTTTGCTTCTCTACCTACCAATCTATATATTTTCCAAGTTCAATGTTAAAACATACCCTGTTTTGATATCACGTTAGAAATAAACGACAAGATCTTGCAAAATAACGTTGAAACAAGTAAATGAATGCAGAAAATAAATTTTTTCACCTCAAAAGTAAGTCCCATCAAGAGACTGCGAGATACAAAGTGAAATGGGGAAACTGAATCAATGGAAAAAAAACTCTACATGCAATAAGAAGGAATGTTTACATCAACATTTTCCAAGATAACAATCTTTATAAATGAGAGGATAAGAAAAAATGAGAAAATATAAAAAATAATGATTTTCAAGAGAGAAGAAAGATATCTTAAGTTGTAGAATGAGAGAGGAGAGAGCTCTTTAAATAGAGCCAATGAACGAAAATATAGTTACTAAAAAACTCCATCAAAATCTTGCACAACCTTCTTAGTGTGAACCTAGTGTTACTAATCCCCATAAGGGGGGGAAGTGTGTGACAAGTGTGAAATGAGTTACATTTCGACATGAAACTCCAAGATTATCTGCAAAATGGACAAAAGAGGTGTGACACTTCATAAATCCGGATTATGTGAATTATAAATCTACATAAAAAGAAAAATAAAAATTAAGTATATTTAATATATCCAAAATAAAGATTAATCTCCAACAATAAATTCAATTGGCATGGATAGAAATCCATGACTAGAATATTTATTGGTTTTTTGTTCAAAGGACAAGAAGTATGTGTTCCTAAATGATCAATGAAAGAGAACTTGATAAGGAAAAATCATAGTGGAGGCCTAGTTGGTTGATAAAACATTGACGCAATTGAGTGAAAGTTACTATTGGCCAAGGATGAGGCTCGATGTGATGAGTTTGTCAACATGCTAAAGGAAGAAGTCAGAATATAGGTTTGTATCAACCTTTACCAATACCAAAGTGGTCATGGGAGTAGATGAGTATGGATTTTGTTCATGGGCTGTCGAGAACACAAAGAGGTAATGACTATGTTTTTAATGTTGTTGATAGTTTTTCCAAGATGACACACTTCGTAGCATGTAAGAAGACAAGTGATGCCACAAACATTGTCAATTTACTTTTCAAAGTAGTGAGATTGCATGGTTTGCTAAGACGCATAGTATCGGATAGGGATACAAAGTTTTTTGGACATTTTTTGAGAATTTTATGGAGAAAGTTGGGCACAAAGTTGGATTTTAGTTTAGCCAACCATCCACAAATGGATGGACAAATAAAAGTAGTGAATAGAAGCCCCGATAATTTGTTGATATTCTTTGTAGGAGACATGACTAAATAGTGGGACACGACTTTCACACACACCGAATTTTCCTACAACTCTGTCAATAGAAGTACAACAACAAGTTTATTTTATATCGTGTATGTTTGCAGCCCTAGAAGTGTAATTGAATTAAGACATACAATTGGTATGAGTAGAATTGCATAAGCGGAAGATTATGCAACAGGTATGCACCATGTGCATAGAGAAGTGAAGAGAAGGTTGAAAAATGACGTCATGAAGTATAAGCAGTGTGTAGGTTAGAGTAGAAGTGAACAATAGTTCCAAGTAGATGACTTGGTTTTGGTGCATTTGTATAAGGAAAGGTTCCCAAAATGAACATATAATAAATTCAAATAGAAGACTTGGTATTGGTGCATAAGGAAAGGTTCCCAAAAGGAACATATAATAAACTTAATTAGAAGAAGATTGGGCACTGTATAATTTTGAGGAGATTTTTAGCAAATGCTTATGAGATAGAGCTACCACATGCAATTGACATATTGTCTATCTTCAATGTAGTGGATGTGTAGCCTTACTATAAGGGACAAACAAGTGAACAGGATGTAAGTTCAGATTCTTCAATTGTGGATTGGAAAACAATTGCTTGAGAAGGCAAAGAAAAAGATTGAGATGGTGTTAGATACCTGAGTAAACAAGAAAATAAGACATAGTGAGTATAAAGAGTATTTGGTCAAGTGGAAGAAGAAAGCCCTTGAAGACGCAACTTAGATGAAAGAACGAAAAGACAATAGAGGAGCTTATAGAATGTTCATGAGCAAGATCTCATTGATGATTTCATTTACCCAAGGTGTTTGATGTAGGAGCATCTAGGTCAACAAACAATCTTGTGTCAACCAAAAACATGGGTTGGCTTTTGTGCGATTTGTTAGCCATGTCGACAACATTGTGCGCGTTGAAAATTATCAACAACAATTCAAGGAACATCAAGACTACAACACAGTTCAAAAACTCATTCGGAAACCCAAATTTTTGACACAGACACGTGATTCGACAAAACTTGGCAATTACTTGGTGAATTTTCTGCTAGTTTAAAAATTTAAAAATTCATAAAATAAATTTAAATAACATGAGAAATGAAAGTAGAGAACGCATGAGCATATTTTCTATTAGTTTTAGATTAAAAAACAGTACAATTCTTTTTTATTTTTAAAATGACTTTTGTCAAATGATACATTAAAATATATATATATATATATATATATATATATATATATATATATATATATAAAACAGTGAGATTTTTTTTAATTTGATAGGCACTAAACAATCTTAAGGCAAGAGAACCACCACAAAAAATGGTAATTTAGAGCATTTATAAAGCATGGCAAGTCAAAACCTACAAATAAGATTATCATTTTCAGGAATCGAGTAGCTTATTCCATTGTCAAACACAATAATTCAAGCATACTGTTGGGAAATGATGGCTATAATGTTTCTATTCATCACCAACAGAAAAAATCTTTTGTAAAAGTGAAAATGATGTTTTTTAATGCAGCGGGTGTTATTTTTGTTCAGTAGCCAATTTTAGCTGAGACTTGTGGCGAGAAGTTTTACAATTAGTTGGCGAGCAAAATAGCGATGAGTATTCACCATTTTCTGTGTGTTTTCATTCTATTCTCCAACATATTAGGAAAGTCAAGTGGAGCTGAATTTAGTGATCTCCCAGCAAGGTGACAAAACCATCTGTCTCTAGCAATCAACAGTTTTACCTGCGGCAAATGCAAAACTAAAGTAATTGCCCAAATTGTCATTTTTTGACATTGGACTTTTTTCCAAGACAGAGAGATTGAAAAGTCATCGCAATTTGTTAGAACAGTCAAGCGAGATTCAAATCAGTTGGTGGGAGTTGAGAAGAGTGAGTTAGAAAGACATCTTTAGTTAGTCCCAATTCCAAGGGAGGCAAAGAGGAGAGTTAGCTCGAGACAGAGGGAAAGAAAGTTAAATGCTGAAAGAGCTTTCCAGGGTGATGTATGTCCAAAACAAAGAGTGTAACCAGTCCATGAGAGATTGAGATTGAGTTGACTTCCTCGTAGTTCGATAGGAAAGCAAGAGTTTGATGAAATCTTTGTCATTCATCATTAAAGGTGTGTTATGGGTGCAAATCTGAGTCTGTGTGTACGAGTTGTGTCTAGGTTGGGGAGTAAGGCAGCCATTCATTAGGCCCCCTCAATTGCTGTCTGCATCAAAGGTCTTCTTGTCCGTTTTAATGACATGCAAGGGGATGTCGAGTTGCTGCATTGGATTCAGTTCATTCCGTTAACAAACCATGATAGCAGCTGGGGGTTGTTGAGGGGATATATTCTAGCATATCTAGGGTGTGCCCAATTGGTAAGAGCTGTTGTCTCCCAAAAATATCACTCATTTTTGGGACAACATATGAACTATTTTGGGCCCTGCAAGACCAAAATTGTCTCTTCCCTTTTTGAAATTTGTTCTGAGCATTCAAATTTCTCATTTTTCAAGCTTCTCAGAAATTTACGGACTCTGCAAGGTTGAATCTACGGACTCTGCAGGAAGAAAATCTACGGACTCTGTAGGCCAAGTTCTACGGCCTTCATAAGTTGATTTCTACGGACTATGCAGCAAAGAAGCAAGCTCTCAACACTTGGGCGATTTCAAAGTTGGTTCAACGACAAGGTTCAACCAAAAGAGTTCATCGGCAAGCTTCTAAGCAAGGATTGAACCATTGAACTGTTGAACCTTGAACCATTTTGGTTCAACGGATTCAATGAGTTCAAAGGTTCAACGTCATCAACAAGAGTTAAGCGCATTTGTCAAGGTTCAAAGTTCAACTGCTTCAAGGTTCAACGGCTTTAAAACACTTATCAAAGAGAAGAAGGCTTGAACCATTGAACCGTTGAACCATTGAACCACTTTGGTTCAAAGGTTCAACAGGTTCAATGGTTCAACAGGGTCAACGGCCATGTGGTTCAACGCGTTTGGTTCAAGGGATCAAAAAGACAGCCAAATAAAAAGAATGAATCGATTGAACTGTTGAACCTTGAACCTTAAGGTTCAACGAGTTCACAGGTTCAAAGGTTCAACCAGTGCGATGAAGATCAAAGAGCTTAGAAAGAACAAGTGACGGACAAAGCATGAACCAATGAACCGATTGAACCTTGAACCGAAAGAGTTCAAAGTTCAATGGTTCATGGGTTCAAAGGTTCAAAGACGACCTCAGTCAAGTAAAGAAGCAGCAAACAGGTGGTTCAATGGATGGTTCAACCAAGGAGCGGGAAAGTGATTGAACTAGGAAGCGATGGAACAAATGAGGCAGAATGAACCGATGAACCAATGAACCAATGTACTTTCAACGAGTTCAAAGGTTTAAAGTTCAACATGGTTCAAGCATCTAGCGACCATCGATGGCCCCGCAAACGTCAAATTTAAAGTTAGGGAATATCCGTTGAAATTCAAATAAAGCGCGAAACTTGAAGGAAGAACCAAGCAACTGGCTGAAAAGATAGCTCGGGAGCTTAAATTCCAGGAAGAGACAAAGCTGGAAAGGACAAAAGTGGAAAGAGGGAAAAGCTCAAAATATCTGCGTAGAAGTTATTCTAGTAGGTGGAACACTCTGCAAAGTAGATATTTGAGCTTGCAAACATTGAAGGCGCGGCTTGTTGGTCTCCTTTGGAGTAAAGACAAAATGGACAGCTGCGCAGATGTCAGAGGGGACAGAGCAGATGATCCAGACTCAGGGGAAGACATATGGGATGAAATGACACGCCATAGTTAAGACAGCCGCCCTGTTTTCAACGCAATCATTTGACAAACCTGGAAATGCATTCAAGGCATTAAATCTACGTTGTTTGGATACGGGTACGATTCGGGTATGCGAGTACGTCATTTTTCAAAAAACTTGATTTGGATACGTCGTGGGTACGTCTCTATATATATATATTTAAAAAAAAAATAATATATATATATATATATATATATAAATTTAAAAGAATTTTAAAATTAAAAATAAAATTTAAATACTACCTAAAGATATAGTAAACTGTAAATTTAAAATAAAATATAAATTATAATATAAAAAATGTAAAAAACTAAATAGTATTTAGTTTAAATTTTTAATATTAAATTTTATTTTATTTTTAATAGTTATATTATATTTTTAATATTTTATTATATATATATTTTTAATATTTTATTATATATATATTTTAATATTTTATTGTATATCTTATTTGTTTTAAAATATTTAAAGTTTTTAAAACTAAATATTTATATATTTTTTAATTTATAAATTATATTCTATATTTATATATTAAAATATTATTTATTTTTTAATTTTTTTTAGTTGTTTTTAAGTTTTTAAATTTGTATTTTATATTTTATTATATATATTTTTTAATATTTAATTGTATATCTTATTTGTTTTTAAAATATTTAAAGTTTTTAAAACTAAATATTTATATATTTTTTAATTTATAAATTATAGTTTATATTTATATATGAATATATTGTTTGAACTTAATGGTATTTAACTTATTAATATAAAATTTTATTTTATTTTTAATAGTTATATTATATTAAATGAAAAATTTAAAATTAATTAATTTGATCTGATTCGTTTCCACTTATTTCCCAACTCGAGCATCCGGAATTGTTTGTGGGCAAAGGTGGGGAACAATATCTTTCCCGTCTTCTCACTTGCTTTCCCGCAAGGGCATTCGAAGAACACCCTCCCCCCATAGTAGTTATAAGTTAAAATCCATGCCACGATTCTCGTAAGGATCCCATTATATTGATCAAGCTCATTTTTCAAGTGCAAATCGCATTGAAAAGGCAACTCCGACAGCGTTCTGAACACAACGCTCAAGTGTTTAGGGTTTTTTAACTGTTTAGGGTTTTTTCGCGCGTTTTTTAATTTTTTTTTTGGTTTTCCGCGATAGTCGCCGGAAATTTTCGGGGATGCCCTGAAGGCGCTCGGAGTCGTCTCGGAGGCGCCCGCCGGCGTGCCGGACGTTTTCTTTTTTTTTTTGGTTTTCCGTGACAGTCGCCGGAAATTTTCGGGGACGCCCCGGAGGCGCTCGGAGTCGTCCCAGAGGCGCCTCCGAACAGGAGGCGTCGGGTTGGGGGGCGTACCCCTGCAACACAGCATTAAATGCACAGCATGGGCCATTCTATGGAACAAAGCGCCAAGTCTTTTTTGGCTGCTATATATTGTAATCTCTTGTATCATTCTAAGGGAGATCTTTCCAATACAGAAGCGAAACTCTGCCCAATTGAAAGACTAATATTGAGACTTTGAGCTCAGATTGTATTTCATTTCATTTTATCTGAATGAGAAAGCAAGTTGTTTGCAGACTTTGTGCTGTTTATGTTTGTCTTCTGAATGTGTTCTTGTTTATTTAATTTGGCAAACAGAATTAGTGAAAGTAACAAGGAAGGTGTTATGAAGCCAACTGTGGGAAGACTTTGTGCTGCCATAGTTGTCTTTAGTGTGTGTTTATTTTCTGTTTCTGTGTAAAGGACTTTGGGACGACTTTGTGCCCTCATTGTCTTTCATATCTCACTCTTGGGCAGTCAAGGTGGAGACTTTGTGCTACATCTTAGATTGCTGGTTACTACGCCCTTGGCACCCGGTTACTTATCCTACCAGAAAGATTCCTGATTGTTTGCAAGAACAAGCACTTTTGAAAGTAGAGAAGTGCCTTCTGTCGCTTCACCAGTATTTCTACTATTCAGGAAGGGATTTGGCTCTTGGCTGAATGTTACTTCTGAAAGAAGAGAAGTACCTTCACCAATCACCCAAGATTTCTCCTCTAATTGTCAACATCATCTCTGAAAAAAGAGAGATGGATGGCTTATCCCACCCTTGTGTCTTACTTTCTGAATATATATATATATATATATATAGTATATAGCCGCCGTATATTTAATAGGGAACCTCCCCTTGATGAGAGGAGAGATTTGTCCCCTGTTGATGTAGTAAAACTGCACACCTGGACGACCAATCTCCCTATGCTGTGGTGATAGGAACTATTTTGCTCACTAGTTAGGTGGTCGACAAAATATTCACCCAACAAGAACCACATATGATTTCAGAAATATGTCAAATAATAACAACAATATGTGGAATATAATAGAGATCACACAACAAAAAAGATGTTTGTTGGCCAAGATGCCCTAACATACAATATACTTAGAAATAGAATAATCACCCTTAAGTGAGGGCAACACCATACAATACTCCTCAATGAAGGAATAACTCAACGAGATTTGCAATATGGGAATGCCACTTTGAGGGGGACAACCTCCCATGTGCCTCTACCAATAGAATACTCTTCATTCACTTGACATCCTTTAAATTGATATTTATCTCGTTTATATGTACTTCACTTGAATAATAATGAAGGTAAACATAACATCCCAACATAGGCTGACTCATTGCCATATAACTCAGTCTACAAGCTAACATTTGATCTAATATAACTAAGAGAAGTGTGTATGTTGGCGAAATTTTATAACTAAGAGAGGTTTGCATTGGTGTGCCCTCTAGAGTTTGCATCAATGTGGGATGAATTGCATCTTTCAAAAGGACAGTCAAGGCACTACCAATTGCAAGATCATCAGTAGTAACTAGATCCACAAACCTATTGTTTCCTATAATCATTTGACCAAGCCTCTCTCTCATGTCTGCAAGTGAAGTTGTTAAGAGCTAAAACAACCATTATATCACTAGCAACAGCAATATTAAAACTGGTTTTTCTGTGTGTATTCATTTATAGCTCTGTCACTGCCGAATTTGTTTGAACCCGCTGTGTTTAAAGGATGGACAACCTTGTCTATTTCTCTTGCTCCCTGTATGCCTCATCCACTTTTTTATCATAAGCCATAGCCCAAAAGAAGGAAAATGAGTCATTGTCCATGCCACAATAAGATTTAAGGCAGAATGGCTCACCTCCTAAATGGAAAGCTTGAGAAGTTGGCCACTTATTAGGAAAAAGTGTTAAGCTTTCTTGATATACCTTATGATGAATTTCTTCTGGGGCATCAATCTTCCTTTTATGGGGTGGTTCTGATTCTCGCTGCAGAAGCAAAGCAATCCATCCTACAAGAACCCAAAATATTACCATCTCCATTTTGATCATCTGTTGCAGTCAGGCCATATTTCGCTGAGGCATTTTGTCAAACACTTTCATGGGCTTGCTGAGTGCTTCAACCTTTCACATACACATCCACCCAGCTTTAAAAGCTCCCAATCTTAGCACAGGCTGAGAGAACATTGGCAAAAGTTGTGACATTGGTTTTACACCTGCCAATTGCATTTGCTTTGAAAATTCCAATTCCTGTTCAACAAATCCATTCTGCGCATATCCTTCAGTCATTGCATTCTGTGAGACCACATTTTGTCAAACACTTACTGTGCATCCTCCAAATTCCCACATTTCATATACATATCAACAAGGGCATTTTATCTGATTGAAAGATCCTAGCTAATAAAAGAAACCATACCTTTTGTTTATGAAGGCACACTTATCTGCATCAACAAAAAATCTTCTGAACAATCGAAAAACTGCAAAATGGTATCATCTTTGAAAGAATTTTTTTTTAATTGTTTGTTATACTGGAGACAAGTACTGCAGTATTTTTTAAAAGGTCAGCTTTTGCAATTGAAGAACATACCGTTCCAGTTGCACCTCCGGAACTGGAGAAGAAGTCAAGTTGTCACTGAGTTTAGACAATCTCTCCCGGCGTATTATCACCTCATCAATAAATATCACACTTGGGGAGAAAGTTTACTTGCCAAAGAGAATACAGCGTTAACATACTTCTCACTTTCACAAAAACTTCATGGATATATTATTTGACATTGAAATATTTATTAAATTTGCACCAGCTTCTGTTGCAATGGACTTTGCAAGTATTATTTTCCTTGTTCCAGGAGTTCCAAAGAGTAGGATACCTTTGCAGGGATTTGTTAACTGTCCTTTACGAAATAGTTCAGGCCTTTGTAAAGAAAGCATCACCATCTCCTCAAGCATATCTTTCTCAATTTCCACGAGCCTTTCTTCAACAGAGTCCCAAGTAACATCCTCCAGTGACTTTTTAGAACTCCATGATTCATTTACAAGTTGTATGAAAATCTTAAATGCATGATGTATACTTTCACTAGAGATAACTAGTTTTCCATCTCAAACAAATCCTATTCCATTGTAAGTCATGGTCACCCAAACAGCTTTCATCACTACGGCTGCTTTGTCCAAACACTGAAAACTGTGTGTGTTTGATAGCAACCTCTGCCGTGATTTCATGGACTGAAAAAAGGTGGATTTAAACTTGGAAAATATAATCTATATACAATTAAATTTTGGAAGTGATAAGTGATAAAGAGAACATTTCATGGGCTTGTCGAGTGCTTCATTTTAATTTTAATTGCATAAATGAAAGAAATAATGAAGTATACCCCTATAAACAAGCTATATACCATAATTTCTCATGGTATATGGTATATAATATGAAGACCCCTAGCTCGTTCCTTTAGATACTTATAATATAAAGGAACTATATATACTGTAATAGTATATATAGCATCAGTTGAGGGATGCTCAAACATATGAACATCCCAAAAGCTGTATCTGCAACATTTTATAACAAGAATGTCTAGCGACCAATACATTAGCTGTAGTCACGAGGGCAGATTTAATAGCCAATATCGTCCAAGATGCTTGTGCAACTTTTGATCAAAGCAACCATTCTTGTCACTTATGTGCATGCCATGGAAGTCCCAAAGACGCATAGTTTGCATACTCGGACTTGACTTGGACTCGGCAGACCAAAATTTCTGACTTGGCAAAAACTCAAAAAATCTTGGCAACTTAAAAAATAAATTTTAATTAGAAAGCACAAAAAGGAAACAAAAATGTGAAATAGAGAAATCTGAAAATGGAAGAAGAATGGAGGAGGATGGAGGTAAAGATGAGAAACCCACGATCGAATAAACACATAAGACGATTGGGATAATTTGGATTTAAATGAAAATGATGGAAATTATTCCTCACATGAAAATGGAAGTAAGAGCCGGTACAAAAGGCTTGTCTGGAAGCAATCTCTTAAAAAATCAGATTGGGTACACTTGGTACAAAGCCAATCCATGGGGTTTTCAATACAAAGTTAGGAAATACTGTGAGTTGCATACAACCATAGAAAAATGTAGAATTTTGATGGCTTCTCTATCTACGAACAACAATACAAATTTCATAAACAAAGAGGATTAAAAACCCACAAATCCAAAGTATGATCTCACTTGTTTACTTTTATTCCATTGATTAAATCTGAAAAAACACATAGCACAAAAAGTTGCAGCCAGCCCTTCCCCAAAAGTTGAAAGAAAGAAGAACCCGCCCATTGATAATCCAAATTATCTCTTTTGTACAAATTTTTCACCCACCAAAGAAGTTGGAAAGCCATCATTTTCACTAACTCAACTGAAAGCTTCTAACTAGAGTTTGCCTATATTTGATTTTATTATCCAGATATTTTTCAAAATTAAATGCAATTGTGACACTGCATTTATAAAAATAATTAATTCCAAAAAGAATTAATTTAATCAATGACTAAATACAAAGCTTTTTTTTGGTGCTCTTTTTGACGTTCTTTGATGACTTCAAATAAAATTAATTAATAATTTAATTTCTAGCTTGGGCCTACGAACATCATCTTCAAAATTTGTTCCATGCGTATTTGCTTGTAGTGTTGCCTTGTCCATTGGGTAGTAGAGCCAAATGGAGCATTGAGAAAAATTGAACAATTAAAATCAAATGAAAATTAACTCAAATGGGTAGAGAAATTTGGATGGTACATAACATGCCATCCCTCGTTGACATGTTTTTTCCTTGAAACATGAGAAAAACCAAGTAGTGAGTGTTCCTTTTCACATCTTATCTCCATACTTGATCATCCAACCACATGTATGTGATCTTGGTAGGTGATAGCTATCTAAACCTGGTTCTAGTTTCCATTGCTCTACTCTGATTCCATTCATGACCGTAGTTGTTCCTTCTTGGCTTCCATGCATGGTCATAGTGACTACGCCTTTGATTCCATGTTCCATATTTTGATGTGCTACTTTTATTCCATTTATAACCATAATTGTTCTTATTTGGCTTCCATGCAATCTCGTAGTTATTGTTCCACTGATTCCATGTATGTCCATAGTTATTGCTTCTTTTATTCCATGTATAGCCATAGTGGTTGCTCCTCTAGTTATCTGTATAGCCATATCGATTGTTGCTTTGATGTTCTTCGACATGCCTCCATGATTGTTTCCTCTCATGAAGATGTGGGTGTTCGTATGCTACAAACTTAGTTTGTTTTTTACCATTGTAACTTTGTCAACATTTTCTTCCACCATTTGTACCTCTCCAACCTTTTCTTCTACTATTTGTGCCCATTACACCTTTTCTTTCGCTAGTGCCTTTGTCTCTTGAGTAGATGGAGTGTTCTTTTGTATGTGTTTGTTTCCTATAAAACCATCTTGTTCATCTTTTGAATCTTCCTTATGTTCTTCACAATCTTCATATTCATCCTCATGCTCTACCTTGACCTTTCGTTATTCATTGCTGAGTGTGATATCTTGCAGGTACTTTATTTTGTACCAAAGCCTCGTGTACTTCTTTTGCACATTAATATTGATTGTTCCCATAGTCTCTAAACAAGGACATCCAAGAACAATCTCCAAACCATCTATATTTAAAGCATTAAAAATATGAATGCAAAACAAATTTGTCCATCCATAATGAACTTCAAATCTTCAAAAACTTGAATCTTTTTATCATTTATTCGAGTTTCAGTGATATTCTTTGCTTGAACATGTAGATGTTGAGTCAAGTACCTGTTTATGAAGCTATACTTGCTGCTAGGGTTTATGGATACATGGACCTTCTTCCTTTGAATATATCAATGAAACTGAATTATTGAAGCTTCCTTCTTTGGAGCTAAATTGCTCGAACCTTTATTTCCACCTCTCTTTCGGCCTTACCCTGATCCTCCACCTCATCTTGAGTCTTGACCATCATCATCATTGTTTTCTTCGTCCTTTTTTCTTTTTCGTCATCTGCATCCTCCTCTTTATTGTCATTTACCATCATCATCATTATGCTCCTCTTCTACATCATCTTCATTTTCCGCCTCCTTGTCTTCATCATTGTTTTCTTCCTCATCTGCATTCATCATTTTTTTTCTCCTTCTAAATCTTTTTCATTTTCTGTCTCCTCATTCTAATGATCATTTGCTTTCTCTTCTTCTACATCATCCTCATTTTCTGCCTTTTCATTCTTATCACTATTTTCCTCCTTTTCTACATCTTCCTCATCATCTTTTTCTTTGGTGTTCCATCTATCTTAAGAAAACATGTGCCATTTCTTCCTAAGAACTTGCATATATTCCAACCTTAAGATGAAACAACCAATATGTTGCTTGACCACTAATGTGACCCGCCAAAAGTGCTTGCCAAAGATTTGTTTGAGAATAGGTATTCATAAATTGTAGCCACCATTATCTAGCATTAACATCACCCTTCCCATCAAAACTAGATACCATGACGACCACTAGGGCTTCAAGACAACTTGCATGCAATAGATCTCATGTCCCCAAATAAAATATATGAATATGTTGCTAGGGTTATTCCTTAAAAAAAATGATAAATCTGCAATGAATGCCAACTTTGGATGGACACAAGTTCCTTAATACCGTGCAGAAATTTTAGTGCGACTACTTTTTGGAAAGCTCTTTACAGTATCTTTTTGATGATATAGGATTCATCCCAAACAGGAAGTCTGGTAGGGAGAATGAAGCTTTGAATTTGACTGCTTTTGCCCTAGTTCCACCCCAAAATTTGTTAATCTTGAGAAATTAGATTCGTAGGGTCAAATTTATATGAACATATTTCCCACAATATTGTTCATAATCCTTAGTGTGACCACTTTTCGGAAAGCTCTTAAAAATATTTTTCCAGCCACATGAAAATTTCTTCAATTACACACTTGTGTGAGAAGAACGATCCTTCGCAAGATATATTGCTTCTTTTTAAAAAAATCTTCAATATTACACAATTTTCCCTAGAACAATTTCCCACTTAGCCCAAATTGCAGCTCGGATACCACTTGGTAAGATCTGCACATACAAGAACATAAATATGCCAAGTAATTTTAATAATATGCAGAATACAATAGAGATCACGAACAAGAGATGTTTGTGAGTCGAGACGCCCTAATGTGCAATATACTTACAAATAAGGTAGGGAAACAACATAGAATACTCCTTATAGTTTAAATTAGCAATTGTTTTTCAATTCTGGTGTGTCATGAATTTGTTAGGACTTGTTTGTGTGTGAAAAAATGAATATAAGTTGGAATAAGAATTACAAATGAGTTTTGGATGTTAATTAGAGAACGCAATATAAAAAACTAGTGATTTTGTTTTTTAAAAAATTAGGTCAGAGTATTCACCATAATATTGCCTATTAATTAGAGAATGCAATGTAAAAAACTATTGATTTTTTTTTTTTTCAATAAATAAGGTCAGAGTATTCACCATAGTATTGCTTATTACTATACATTTTGATGTAAATTAATGTTAATTTATATTAAAAGGTTTGTTCTAATTTCATATTAATTTATCTATATATTTGATGTTTCTTTTTGGGAACAGGGTTCATGGTAAAGTTGCAACTTTGGAGAGTGTAAACAAACAAAAGGAATCTGAAGTTTGTGATCTGTTGAAAACAAATGATAGATTAAGAGCTTCTCTGGATTTGAAGGAAGCAGAGTTAACAGCCATGAGAGAACAATGCAAGATCCTTACAGTAAAATCTCAAAAAGTGCAACACACAACACTCAGTTGACAATGATTCTTTTAATGGATTGTCAGTGAGAGGATGTGTAAATAATCGCCTGCTCTTAGATTGTCCTTTAAATTGGTTATTTTGATCTCTTAGTTCAGACGATTGGAACCTTCAAATCTAACCCCAAGATACTTCAATTTATATGGATATTGGCCGCCTCAAGTTATGATCTTGTGGGAACAAATTTTCCACACGAGTTTGAAATTGGAGCCATGTTGGCTATCAATAAGGCTGTAAATGTCCATATACATATTTGAAGTCATCCTCACAGAGACACATCCTTCGCGTGGAAATACTGCTGATGGAGAAATTTCCTTTGATTCATTTATGGTGTTGTGGCATGTCCTTTCTGACTGATGGTTTCTGCAGACAGCTAGTGTTAGTATCTTTCTGATGGTGTAATAGAGAGATGTCATTGTACAAGCATTTAGTTAAGATTGACTTGTATCCTTTATGTATGTTTTTACTTGAATGGTTACGGATAGCTGTGAATTTGTTAGAACTGAATGTTGTTTGTAACTTTCTGTTTTCTCGTGTTAAATACTAGCATCTAGCTCATTTCTTCTTGTGATGTCTTGCGATGTTGGTGCATTCGTTTGAACTATTTTTACAAGCCATTACAGATGGAGTTTCGGTTGATGAATTTTTAGAATTGTATACATTGTTTTTAAATTATTATATGATTTCTGTTATTACAGTTTTTTTAAATCTCTAATCATTTTTACAGGAGATGCTCATAGCGGATAGCAGCATGCCAATGAATCAAGGCAATAGACATTAAATATAGTACAGGGTCTGTGTGCACGTGTGAGGGACGGATGAAAACAACGTACTATGGTTTAATCTATCAACTTTCAATTTTATACGAAATAATTTAATACATTCCTCAAATACACATTGAAGGGTCTTATCCCATATCATGAATGAACAGGAGCAGGTGTATTTTTTATGAATCTCTAGTCATCCTTCTTGCAAAGAATTTTTTAAAATACGAAGAATTTTATCCTAGCACTACAAACAGAACGTCAAACAGTTCCTAGGTCCTTTAACACGTTGTATGTTATGGGGGATTATTCTCATTATGGAGATTATTCATTTCAACATTATTAATCACTGGCTTGTCATTCAATATGACAAATAAAACATGTCCTCTGGGTTGTAGTGTAATGGTTAAATGGATTCATGTGCATAGGAGCAACCTAGGTTCAAATTCCACTAGTGGTTAGGTGACCAAAAGTGGGGGACACAAACTCTACTTGAATATGCGGTGTAGTAAGAAAGGTTTATGCGCATATTGGATGATTTATTGTAGAAGGTTTGGGCCCCAATTATGTTCCTAGATGGGCGAGGACCCACACAACCCCTTGTTTAATCAATCAAAAACAAAATTATGACAAATAAAACACGAGTGAACCATATGTGACCACAATAACTGGTTTCGGGGACTAGGACCCAACTGTGTTCTTAGATGGGTAGAGCCCTGACAACCCCTCGTTTAATCAATCAAAAAAAAAAAAAAAATGACAAAACAAGAGTGAATCATATGCCACCACAACAAATGGTTTCAACATCTGACAATTATATTGTCATAATGATGTTTAAAAGGTAATTTTTCTACACTTTGTTAATGACAATAGATATAATCGTCCCCTGAGGGTTGAAACACAGTGAAGACAATAGATATAATTGTCCCCTGAGGGTTGAAACACAGTGAAGATATAGCTAAATAAAGAGTATGTTGTTCTATGAGGCAGAAAAAGCACCAAGCTAGAAACATAGAGCAAAGACATTGGAAATAACATTGTGTGAACCGTTGAAAGGGATGTTGTGTGATAGTTATTAGGGTGCACTTTTATTGAAGAGACCCAAGTTAAATTCCCCACATTGCATTAAGGTTGCATACAACCTAGAGGACACCTTCAAGACATGTGGGTGATGAAGCCAACCATGTTAATGCGTACAACACATGCTTGGGATTTCAACCCCAACCTTCACCATTGCACCATTTATGTTCCCAATTTGTTTGGGCCTAGGGAGGTTCCAAATTTACCAATAAATAAGATTCTTTATGTGAAGTTGAGGCAATCTCATGAAGACCATCAATTGAAGGTTCATGAACTCTAAAAAGTGTGGACATGACCACTAATTTACATTAGAAGTTAACAAGGATGTCTGAAGATTAAAGACAAGTAAATCTTAAGAGTTTAAATTGGAGGTTTTAGACTTTTATTTTCTTTGTTGGGTCCTTTTTGCCAAATATTGACACTTAAACAATTGATGATACCATCTCCTTTGATTATTGTCTTGCAATAAATTATATACAAGTCAAATCATATGCACTGAATGTGTTTGCCTTGTGATGATGTTTTTGATAAATAATTAAGTAAAACTTGTCAAAAAGCAATAAGGACAAGTTGACAGGGCATCTAGGTGAAAAACGTGGGGCCAAAAACTACTAGTAAGAGATTCAAGAAGACTAGGATCTACCCAAATACAATACAACCAAAAGATTACTCACAAAGTATACATAAAATGAGAATATATACTTGAGGATCATGGTCTCACGAAAAACATAAAAAAACCCACAACCAAAATTCATTATGGTAACTTGCCATTGGTATGTTTCTTAATGGAAGGCATGAACAATGACGAGTCATTGGTGCCATTGGTAGGGTGAACAACTAGAGTCAAACCTAGTGAATAGATTGTTCCATGAAATCCTTGTCAACATGATGAGCATCAAGAGATGAGCAAAGTTTAGTGGATACTCATCGAATCAACGGCATAATAGTGTATATATTTGATGCTCCTCTCTTTGGTAAACTCAACCATTAAACTTACATGGTCATAAATTGGTTTTTGATGCGCTAAATAGCTTCATGGATTTCTTTCAAACTACTCGCCAAGCCTTCAAACTACTGGGTTGATTGGATTGGTGAGTACTGATTACCTTGTGAAGTCGCTCTAAATGCTAAGTGATCCTTTAGAAATGATGGGATGTGCATCTATGATATTCCTCGCTTACTCTTTCTATTGTTCCCAGGGGAGCCACCAAATCACTGTTGAATTGACTCAAATCCATTGCCAAACGTTTGGGCAAAAAGTTGATTTGCCTCATCTTTAACACAATAACGCTGCAATTGATGAGAGAAGGGACTCTTCGTTGATGGTGTATCGAGGAAGAAGAATTGTTGGATCTTGCCATGAAATTTAGAACCGAGTTTATTAACTTTTTAAAATTTCCTTGTTTAATGTTAATTTGTTCCAAAATCTACTACTTATACCAAATCCACAAATATATGCTTGTGTAAAGATAATGTTCCAATTTTGAGATTGTAAAGCCATAAGTAGGGTGTGTTCAAGATCAAACAAAAGAAAATAGCAAGAAGAGACCAAAAAGGAAGATTTATGTTCCAATTCAAACGCATTTAACGTAAAGTCTAGTCTATAGCCACATGAAGACCTCAAGCTACATTCTACAAATTATTGATTAATCCTCATCTCACCTTTGCATGAGTTGGTGCGTTCAAGACCAAACAAAAGACAACAAAAAGAAGTGACCAATAAGGAAGATTTTTGTCCCACTTCAAACCCATCTAACATAAAATCTACTCTATAGTCACATGAACGCCTCAAACTATACTCTACAAACCACTGATTAATCCTCATCTCACCTCTGTGTGACTCAAAACCATGATACACTACCCTAAAATCATGACTCCTCAAAGAACTCTTGTAATAACAAAATGAATTGGTGAATGCAATATGGAGGGCAAGGGATTTGTATGGATTTTATTAAATCCAAATGCATCGATCACTATGATGTGGAAAACATATCATTAATTTGAGTGGCATATTGAAAAATGGGATTATTCCCTGTTATTGTGCCTTGCATAAAAAAGTTAAAACATGCTGAAATAAATTATGAGTAGTTTGAAGAGGCAATCAAGTGCTTCTTAGTCTATGGTCCCATGGAGGGAGGCTTACTGATTTTTCTCAATAGGTGCAAAGAGGTAATCTAGTGCCTCTTAGACTATGGTTCCATGGAAGAGGGCTTACTAAATTTTCTTAGCAATGTTGCAAAGAAAATTTACCAGACTTTTCTAAATTTGTGGTCCATGAATTTTTAATTCTTTTGTGTGAGAAATTATAGGAATTATATGCAAACTGGGGGTCATTTTTTTTAATCAAAATTTAAAATATCAAGAATTATATTTCGCAAGGTGTCGTGGACAAAAAATCCCTAAGTTGGTGGGGGGAAACTTTCAGCTCTCCCTCTCTTGCAAGAGTTGAAAGTCTCCTAACTAAAAATGTGGGGCCCGTTTTATAGGAAAAGATTCATTTTAAGCATGTCGCTGTATTGTTTCAACTCCATAGAACCGCATCCTTAATGATGGCATCTATTATTTGCTATTTTTGAGATGATTCTGCATAGAATAACTTGGAAGGTGCTAATAATTAATAAATAAAAAAAATTATGTACTCTGTAGACAGTTGTACATTTTTTTTTGGTGGAACTGACCTAACTTGACATAGGGCCACCTTGTTCACAGTGTGATTCCTAGGCAATTGAGTGCTCGTTCCAAATCTTGGTTTTGAAACTGATTGTCTTGTAATGATAGTTGAAGGTTGTAATACATGCACTTGAAGATCAAGGTGGTTGTATGCATGAAGACAATGTATTCTTGAAAATCAATATATATGGTGTTTTCCCTTCAAAGTTTGTACAGTGTTTATTCATGCTCTAATTTGACCATTACTCTGTTGGATTTGGATCCCAAACAAATGGCATCACTGAATATTAATCAATTAGCATGGGTCAAGGTTTTATATTGAAATATGGTCCATACCAAAACATTAAATTATCAGAGTTTGAGTTTGAGGGATTCATTGATTTTTTTGGGAAAGTTCGATTTGTATAAAAATAAATATATAACAAAAATGGTTATATCATATTAAAGGTAAGTTTACTAAAAACATATATTATAACATAGTGAGAGATTGTATAAATAAGTCTTGAAATATTAAATTTGCATAAAATTGAAAATTTTAAAGATGGTATAGATACCTGAATTCGATATTAAGAAACTTGGAAATATCCATTTTGGCACATTTTGACATACTTGGATTTTGCGTACACATTTGATTTTTGTGCACACTTTCTCCTATCCATCTACCTACCTATTGTCTTGGCTACCCAATTTACCAATACACATATTAATGGTCAACCTAGTTAAGAACACACTAGAGTTCTAAATAGACTATCATCATATTTCAGATCACTGATTTTCACTTTTATGACAATATCAACAACAATTTGATAGTAACGATTTTACTGCAAGTGTCTACTTCTATTGGTATTGTCCAGGAACCCTTAACAACTACTTTTTAAATTGGGATGTCTCCATTAAGTGTGTTTCAACACATTCATGGGTTGGTTATAGTGAGAAATATAAGAGTTAACTATGAATAGAAATCAATATTAAGGTCATACTCACTTGGTCATTACTTAGGAATCACATTGAGAAATCAATCAACATTCTCTTGAGATATTATCGCAAAGACACACATCCGAAAAACCCTTAAAGGAGTAGCCTTAGACTCAACCTTGAATACAAACACATGTCAATGTTGCATGGTGCCAAGTGTTGAAAGTCAATCATTGCATTGCATCATAACATAATCAGATGGTGCGCACACACATCTGGGTGGGAAATTGTGTGGTTTGTGCTGCCCTCTTTAGATTATTGGAACATAAGCAACAATTAGTAATTAAACAAGAGTGGTTATAGTCAGTCAACCCAACTTATTAACCCTTTTTTCAAGAGTCATCTTGTGTTGAAAGTGCAGTTATGGTTTTAAAGTAAGGAGAAGCAAAACAAAGATCAATGCATAGGTATGAGGGTGAGCATGCACACAGGGGGTATCTAGAGGTGTAGACGTAGTGGTGAGGTAGCATAGACATGCATAGTTAAATAGGACAATATCAATAGAGCTTGGACAATATCATTCTTCGCAGGGGTCTAAGCTTTGCCAACATCATTTGTGCAAGGTTTGAGCTCTCATTCTAGATCTGAATAGTTACTGAGCAGATACAAAGTTATTTTAGGGATAATGATGAACACAATGAGTTATAAAAATAAAAATTAAGCTAAGTGTGATATTTTCAATTCTAAATATAGTAAGTATGATATCGATATGCCCTTTTATATTCAAATTTGTATGATTATTGCTCTATTTTATAGAATCTGAATATTCATAATTTTATCTTATGTACATTATATTAATCACAAAATAAGTAAAATATTTTGGTGAACCCAATCATTGACTCGAGTGTGGAAAATTTTAAGTATTTTTCTACCTTAGGGTTTTATCTTTTCTTCTTAGGGTTTCATATTTATCCTTTATTAGGTTTTGATTCGGATACGATTTTAGATTTATTTATTTATTTTTATTTTTTATTTTTTTTCACATAATTTTAATGGAAGATACATTAATGTGGATGCTTATAAGAGAAATGATTATATTGATTTTCATGATCATTTTGATGATATAGACCAACATGAACAAACAAAATATTTTAAAATGTATCCAAACATGATTGTTGCATTGTTACATGTAATTAGAAATGAAAATAAAAACTTGTTAAGGAGCCCACAATTGAGGAATGAAATGCTAAAATTTTAAATGATATTAATCAACCTTTTTGAGGAATAGACTTTATGATAGGTGTTTAGACCATTAATTCTATTGATACTATTCATGTGTCTACACTTATGGCTACAAATGTGATGCCCACATTTGGTGTGCATGTAACACAAGTTAATCCTTAGATTTCTATGGCTGCGTCCTAGGCTTGATACTCATATGATATCATCTATTGCTAATTAATTTCCTATGGCTACTAATCAAGGGTTTATACAACTCTTCTTGATCTTTAAGTCAAGATTTCCAACTTGAATAGGGATATTCTAGAACGGGCTATTTGACCAATTCTAAAGCATTATCACACAACTCTTTGGATGTAAATATTTTCACTTATCTTCCGTCTAAGGGATTTGTTGCACCTAAGCTTACACCATATGGTGGTAAGTGTGATCTTGAAAAACATATTAGAGCCTTCCACACAACATGCTTAGATTATTTTTCTAATGATAAGTTAATTACAAAGATTTTTCCTACGAGCCTTATGGACTATGCCTTGAATAATTTTATGACCTTCCTTACCAATCAATACATGCTTTTGATCCTTTGGTTGACCAATTCCTAGCTCAATTTTATATCAATATCAGTGAGAAGGTGTTCTATGCTCAAATTGCAAAAGTCGAGCAAATATCTAATGAGCCTATTAGTGACTTTGTGCTTTATTATAAGACTATGCTCTCCAAAATGATAAATGCAATGGTTGATAATGAATTGCAAGACATATTCAATCAAAAAATACTTACACCTATCCATGAGTCTATTATGTTCAATCACTTTTAATCTTTGATGATGTGCAGTTAAAGATCATGAGGTTAAGCTAATTTCCATGATCAAGCTAAAGTATGAGACTAATCCTCCAACATCTTCTAATGCCAAATTTCAAAGTAAATCAAATTTCAAATCTAAGACTAATGATACTAAGAATGAGGATAAAACAATCATTAATTTGTTGTTTTAAAACCTACTAATAGGCTTTTTTTTAGACTCCTCAATGGACGTAATTTACACAATTATTAAGACCTCATAAGGTTTTACAGAAGCTATTCGAGCGCAATCTCATATCTCTTCCTTTGCCAATGGAGGTTGATATGAAAAAGAAACAATTAAAGGGGTTTGATATCAATGTAATTGTGATTGGCATAGATGCACATGGTATTATACTAATGGATGTTATGCTCTAAGGCATAAGATACAAAATTATTGAAAACAACACTATTGAGATCAATGATGTTAATACACATATGGATGATTCAATTGTACTTTCAAATATGAGGCTTAAGTTATGACATTCATAGATGGATTATGAGTAGATTAAATTTTTTATTAGATTTATAGATTGACATACATTCTATGACATTATGACAAACAAATTATGGCATTTTATATCACTTTGAGGTACACATTGATTAGATTTGAGACATGATTGTTGTTCATGCAAACACATTTCCATTTTTGTTTTGTAAATCGATGCAAAATGATGGTACTAAATACAAATGTTGTAACTAAAATCCATCTACAACGGTTGATTTAGATTTAAAATTTACATATGAACATGTTTTGGGGTTCCACCATTGCATACAAACTTGTTTCAGGGTTCCAACAAATAGTTATGATGATATTTAGAGTAGTGCAGTCGAGGTTTCTATGGCACTTAACTTCTAGCATTTATCCTTCTCTAATGATGGTTGGGGCATTAACACTCCTCAACATGTGGTTTTAGTGGTCGCATCTCCTTGGGGCATAATAACCTCATGAAATTATTTAAATGAGTAGAACAAGTGGTGGCTTGGTTCATGTACCCTCAGGTTTATTCATTTCTTGAAATTTTGATTTTAAATAATTAAATGATCTAGATTATTTTAGTTTTGTTAAAATCATGAATCAACATTGATCTATAAATGTTTCTTTGCAATTTTTTTGCATGGAGAATGCAACACAATTAGGGCATACTTGTCAACACTAAGTGTGGTTAATTATAGGTACCAACTTTATTCTTTTATCCTTTTAATCTATTATATTAAATACAAGACTAAAAGTGGGTTATTTTTAGCCAACTAAATTTGGTATTAGATACTTGACAACATCAACCTTGACGCATTTTGACATACTTTGAATTTGCATACACATTTGACTTTTATGTACACTTTTCCCTATCCGTCTACCCACCTATTGTCTTGGCTAACCTAATTTACCAATACAAATTCAAGTTCACCGTAGTTTATGTAAGATCACCCCAAAATCCTAAACAAACTATTTCCATATCTCAGATCATTGATTTTCACTCCTAAGACAATACCAAAAATAGTTGAATAACTGTAATTTTGTCGTAAGTGTATGCTTTTACCAGTGGTGTCTAAGTATACTCAACATCTAATTTTTAATTTAGGATGTCTCCATTATGTCGACCTAGACAAGTTTCATGGGTTGGTCAAAGTGGGAAATATAAAAAAGTCAACTATAAACACAAATCAATCTTAAGGTCATACTCACTTGGTCATTACTTGGAAAATACATTTAGAAATTAATTAGAAAGGTCTTGAACATTATAAAAAATGCATACACATATGAAAACCCCTTAAAAGAGTAGTCATAGAGCCAAGTCTGAATACAAACGTGGGTCAAAGTTGCATTGTGCTAAGTGTCAAAAGCCAAATATTGCATTGTATTCTAACATGATCACAATGGTGCACACACACCCCTAGGTGGGAGAACTACATGTAGTTTGAGCCCTCTTCAGAGTATTGAAATGTGGACAATACTTAATCACTCAACGAGGAGTGGCTGGGGTTGTCCAACCCAAATTATTAACTATTTTTCAAGGGTCATCTTTTGTCAAAAATAAGCTCAGGGTTTTAAAGCAAGGAGAATAAAAATAAGGATTAACACACAAGACCGAGGGAGGTATCTACAAGTGCAAGAAAAATGGTCTGAGCTGGCATAGACCTACACAATCAACTGGGATAGTACTGGTAGAGCCTGGACAATACCAATCACTGTAGAGATATGAGCTTCGTTAGTAGCATTTATGTAAGGTTTGAACTCATGTTACATGATCTGAGTGGTTACAAAGCAAACATAGAGTTATTTTATAGACTATGATAAACATAAATAGTTAAATAAATAAGAATTAAACTAATTGTATCTTTCCTCCATTGTTTTGTCAATTATATATATATTAAATGAAATATCAATATACTCTTTTATATTCATATTTATATGGTTATTACCCTATTTTATAGAACCTAAATATTCATAGTTTTATCTTATTTAAATCACATTAATTACAAAATAAGTAAAACAAATGGTGATTTTAATACCTTGTCAAAAGGGAATCGTAGTAGAATATACTGAAAATATTTCTTTGAACATTTGGGCACAATTCCAGTTGTCACAACCAATTATTTTATATAGAGCTACCAAATCCATTGGCATCCTTTAACCCAACTTCTTGTCCATGATGGGCTAGAAGCTAGTCAAAAAGAATGCCTCCCACTCTTTTCATCACTAAGGGTTTGGGGGTCATTGATTATGTCACCAAATATTAGACTTGCATTACTGTTTCCAATACTAAATTGTATTCATATTGTTTTTTTTCATATGGGAATCAAGAATTTCTAAGAGATACATTCTCTTACCTTACTCTTTACTTTCATAAAATTGGAAATAGGAAAATATTAGATTAGTGGTAGATTAGGGATAAATTTATATATTTATTACATTAAATTTTATTATTTTAGATTATTATTACAATTAACATTTAGTAGTGCATATCACGCTTGGTTAAACCTCCACCCTTCAAAACCACATATCTCCATTTTATGTGACTTATGTTAAACCTGTGAGTTAATTACATTATCCTTACATACCTTGTATTTTTACTCATTTGAATTTTTGGCTAACACAAAGGTAAAAACCCTTGTTTAGTTTATTATTTTATTTTACCTTACCCTGTTATAAATATTCCATGTGTCCAAGTTATTACCATCACAAGATGCATACCATATTTCTATGTTAAGAGTAGGTTGCACTTCAATTGATGATGATCATGCTTTTTTAATGTAGAATGGGGTTGTAGTTGCTTGAGAACATTATGTTTCATAATTTACACGTCAAGGGTACGTTTGATGTCTTGGCCATAATTTCATGATTGTTAGCCATTTACACCCATCATCTTCAACAGATTATAGTCAATTCATCAAGGATTGTCAAAATTTCCATTTACGAATCTTCCGAGTGGTTAAATTCTTGGAACTTTAGATACCATAGTATATTTTATTTTGTGGTTTCTTGAGTCGAGTTAAGATTCCCATATTTATTCTATCTTTAATGTTATCGCTTTACAATGAATGATTCTTGTTGAATCTTTCTACATGTTGGTTATTTATAGATTAATTTGGTTGAAGCTTATTCAAAGTTTAGTTGCATATTTACTCTACTTGATATAATATTTCAAGGACGGGGTTACCAAGTTAAATACACTTTATTTGTAACACTGTTGTTTCTCTATAATGAGCTTGAGGGATTCATTTTTTGTACAAATCTTATTTTGCAACCATTGGTTCTCATCCCTTGGGTGTAGGTTCTTTCTATGGAGTAACCAATGCTCATCTCGTATTGAGATTGGACTCACATTATGGAATCATCTCTTTGTGCTTAACAATCATGCTTTCAAGTCAATTGAAAATTAAATAATAATTGTATGGAATATTATAATAGTCAAATTCTAGTAAAAAGCAACATGAACTTTGATACCACTATTGCAAATCCTAGTAAAACTCATGAATAAACTCTAAATTATTAATTTTTTAAATATAATTAAAAAAATTAAATTCTAATAACAATTACATTATAAAAATAATTACACATTCATTTATAATAAATAAATAAATAGCAAACTAATATAACACCATACAAAGACCAAATCAAGACAAACATATATAATATGTTCATGGTACATCTTTAAGTTAGTTGAGGGAATCCACTCTTGTTTCCTTACACGATTTTCCCCTAATATGGAGATAAGTGCTTTCACTTTAATATTAAGATCTTAACTAGAAATTTTAGTGTGCTAGGAACATGTCAAACCACATAGCATTCATATAATTGGATCCTTTTTCATTTTTCCTCCACAAATTTATCTGATTTTATTAAGACGTGGGATCTTAGAACTACATAAATTCCATCTCGAATGGAATTCCATTTGGTCAATTATCTGTTTCTAGGTTTAGGATGATTGGCCACGATTAAAGATAACAAAGTGAGGTTTTTAAAACTATGTAGTATTCATTGTCCTCTAATTTGAGCTCAAATAAATTTTGTCCAACCGACTTCCCTTGAATTTGGTTAGTATAAGTGAAACATCCCAAATTTGTTTCAACATTAGTTAGTGCACAATTCACACAAAACATATTAAAATTGATTGTACTTTGGGGTAGATGCACTAATACTCTTTAGATTTGATCTATTTTACCATCAAGGAAGATGAGTTAAAGGAGTGCTTAAGCATATTTTTTAATATTTCATTTGATCTTTGTGAGTCTGACCTTCACATCTAGTCTCTCTCTACTCGATGTTTCTTTGTGTGAGTGTACAAATGAGGAGGCCCTTGTGTTCTATTTTATATCTATACATTAACTATCTCTCTCTTCAGTGGTGGGTCAAACCATTTTCCACTCACTCCTTGTGTTCATAGTGAAACTTTCACCTTAGGATTTTTCTACATACCGAGTGTGATGATGGGGTTTATTTTTCCTTTTTTTGAATTTAAATCTTTCATTTGGTATTTGACACATATTTTTGGGTAAACGTTACCGATTTTTATGCCATTTGAAGCAGGTGACCTTTCTCGTTGGCATCTTTCCTTGTAAGACTTGGTCCCCACATTTTCTGATTCTTTGTTGGTACTTATGTCGCTACCATATCACTCTTTCAAAAATCAACCCTTTGATGCTCCTTGATGTCTCTGCTATTGGCATCCCTGCCATACTTTGTCACCTTAGGCTTCGGAGAATTTGAGGCCTTCAGGCCTCATTCTCCACTACCCCCTCCCTTGATTCAGATTAACACATTTTATGTCATCAAGATCCACATTGCTTCCATATTCTTTTGAGTTGGAATGGGAAATAGAGCTAGAGCATGGAAATGTACCAAAACATTCATCAGTAGCAATTCTTCGTAGTAGTAAGAAAACCTAAAAAAATTCGTCATGTTTTGTATAAGAAATCAGGGAAAAATATTTTTTTGGTTTGATCATTCTTACAAAGGCCCTTTTTTAGCACGTTGCACGTCAAAAAATTTGTCGCTAATTGTCATTCTTGTTTGGTGCACATTGCTTCAGAAACCCTAACAAGAAAAATCAAAACCATTTCGGATGGATTTCCACTTGCGTCAAAAAAGTGCATTGAAAAATTCAAATTTGAACAGTACTCGTGTAACAAAAGGTTTTTTTTGAAATATATGATGTAATGTGTGTCATAGACCATGGCATCCTGCACTTTCTTCAAAAAATGGTGTCCTTTTTCTATCAAACAAAGAAAATTTATATATAAATATTATTGTAAATTTCACTGGTATAATTAAAATATTCAATTTGACGACAATTTTCTATCTGAATGTAAACCTTTTACTAAAAATTGACAATATAAAAAATATAACGATTATTATTTTTAATCATAGTAGGACGTCATGCTTTGAAATTTTTATTGAAAAATGAATTGATGAAAAATTAATTAACTATATAACATTCAATAAATTTAAAACACAGAGATATCATAAATATATATATATATATATATATATATATATATATATATATATATATATATATATAAGAATATTTAATTATATGATGTGTATATATAATCTAAAATTCAAATATAGTTTTAAGAATAATATCAAAGGCTTGAATTTAAAATTTAAATATAATAGTGAAATATTAAATAGATATATAATATTATCATCAAATTATGAAATAGATAATTTCAAGATCTACTATTGAAATAATAATCCACAAATGAAAATATGTGTAGTTATAAAATATAATCTGCTGCTAATTAAGCATCCAACATTCAATTAAATGGACAAATGAATTAGAACTAATCACAACACAAATACTTTAATTAATTTTAATTAATAATAATAGACATGTTCAAAACTAACATAACGCGTCACTGATATTTCAAAATTCACAGAAAAGAATTCAGATAGAGTTTCGATACTTATATTTTTATTGTGCTATTGATCAAAATTTGTCTCTATGTTTCCATCTCAAATCCCCAACACAACAATATTTATACCCTGAAAAACAATTTTTTTCTCCTATTTTATTTATATTTGCAATAATATCTGAAGCTTAAGGAAAACAATGAACATTTAGGAGCATGTATATCCAATTAGTTTGGGTTTTAAGCACTGTCCATTTATTAAGGCCCTAAAAAAAAAAAGTATTAAAATTAATAATTTGCATAATTAAAAAAACTTCTAGTAGCATATAATAATCGAGTTCATGCACTAAAATTATTCCACTTTAAATAATAACTTTAAAAAATGATAAATGCTCTAATAGTTACTTGCTTTCTTCTAGAATGCATGTGAGTGCTTAATAGATTTCTATGAATAGTGTCTAGATACATTGTGTGTCTAAATGATTCACAATAATTTTATAATTATATGAGATATTTGAATTCAAATTAGAACATTATGAACACTCATGCCAACTTTCAATGGCTAGGACCTAAAAATGTGAAAAGAGGGGAACACATGTACTTGACTTAAAGGGGCTTAAAGCACAATGCAAGAGAATGTTTTGATGAATAAACACAAGGTCTATTACACTAAGTAAAAATTTAATAATCCATCAAAAGAAGCCTATAATGAAGATTTGAGATAAATACTTTGAAACAGTAAATAAAGACTCACCCTAATGCTAAAAAGATGGCATATAATGAAATCATCTACAACAACTAATAATTGAAAATGGGGTTTATAGGTACATACCTAATTTTTTACTCACTTGAACTTTGATAGAAGTCAGAAATATTGAGAAGAAGGTCCATAAATAGTGCATAAGAGAATATGGAAAGATGAGGGTGATCTACTGAAGTGACCAAAATAACATTGTCCCAATAGAAGTTGACCATAATCTAGTTGTCTCAATAGAGGTTGACTAGAATCAGACTAAAATTCTGACAGTCTTTCCTAAAATTGGAATATTGTTCTAATAATGGATGTGTTGATCAAATAAATCTCAAATCTATGAATTTGTTTATCTTCACCTGTTTGAATTAAACTTATCATGGATCAATAAATTGGTGTAAAAAACTTCCATAAAGTCTTCTCCTTTGATCAAGCTCTAATTCATGCTATGTATCCTTGCAAAGACATAAAAAAGTTGTGTTTTTTAGGGGGCTTTCTTAGATAACCCCATACTATTTGATAGGTTAGAAATCAATAAACATATGTGAATAATAATATATGTGTATATGATGATTCCATTCCTTATCCCTATGATATTAGATGCGATATGCAACTAGGGCAATTCCATATGCTATTTCACTAAGTACTTCTCTTGTTACTAGAGTATGTCATGTCCCCAAAATAGATATTTTGAAAAATTATTAAAAACATAGAAATGAACATAAAATATGAATCATAACATTAATTTTAAAACCCTGTCCAAATACTATGGAAATATAGAAAGAGGTACTTGTTTACCAATTTTGGTCTTTCAAACCAAAATTAGCCATCCATATTGAAAAAATGAGTTGCTTGTCTATATGTTTGGATGAGTCTAATATACATCTTTGTTCAGGAGAGGTTTCTATGCAAAGTCCATGGAAAAAGTTCAAGCAAATTCCTTCAGATGATTTCTTTCGGGTGTTTGTTTTCCTTTGGGTTTTGTACAAGTTTCAATTCTTTCAGACTTTTTTTCAAGGACTATTTCTTTTGGGTTTTTTGCCCGAAAGAATTCTTTCGAAAGTTTTGCCTTAGCCTCAAATCAATTCTTGTGAACTTTTTGTCTGGGACTTTGTTTTTGAAGGTCCTTTTCAATTTCTCCAAAGGATATCTTCCAAGTGAAGGGTACTTTGCAACTTTCCTGAAGGGCTATTTTCAAGCTAAGTGGACCTTTTCAATTCTTTCAAAGGGTCATTTCTTACAGGAAAGCCATTTACATTTCTTTCGAAGGACACTTTCACTTTTCAGAAAGGTGATTTCAGATTTTTTGAGGGACATTTTTGAAGCCAAAGGTACAAGACAACTTTTCTGAAAGGCACATAGAGGTTTACAAAAGGTTTGAAGGGATCATTTCAATTTCTTCAAAGGGTAGGTGCACCCTTGTGACTTTTTCAAAAGGCATTTTCAACTTTCTCGAAGGATCATTTTGAAAGAACCAAAGGAAAGTGGATGTTTACAATTCTTTCAAAGGGCCAAACAGTTCTTCTGAAGGGTATTTCTCAATAAATCTGAAGTGTATGAGTACCTTTTCAAGATTGTCAAAGGGTCATTTCTAAAGGGATCAAGCAAGAAAGAGAAAGGATTTCTGGTGGGAAAATTATCCAAAAGAATGCACAGACAAATTCCCCACAGACAAATCATCCGAGGAAAAGACCAAAGCAAAGAAAGAAGAGTCCAAGAGAATCCTTACAGACAAATTATCCACAAGAATGTCAAAAAATAAAAGTATGAAAGGTGACAACCTGTAGAATGTCAAGTTCAAGTTACAAGGAATAGCCGTTAAAGTTTAGAGCGAGAACTTGAATACAAACAAGAGAATGACAAATGTGCATAACAAACGATGAGCCAACAAAGAGAAACCAATGCCAAAACAAGATGGACTTAGTAATAGCAAAATCCATTCATGTAACTGTTTCTTGCTCAATGTGACACATGTCCAATTGATCTTATAATCTCAATTGTTCAATCTCCCTTTAGAAAACTATATATATGTATTCAACCTATTCTCAAACTAGCATCCGCTGGTTAATGATAAAACTTTGACCAAATTTGTATCAAAAACTCTTGAAGAAATCAAGACAAATTCTGCCACTCACTTACTACATTTTTGTGTATTGATTTAAAATAATGTTGTTCTTGTTTAGTGGAAGTTGTCTTTCCTAACTTGTTATCCTTGATTACCCACCAAATGTGCAGACATATATTTGTTACAGATCCTCATTAGTATTATCTGATAAGTGTATAATTTTTTTTGAAGTGGTTCAAGGCCATATTCTTTCTTAGAATTGTCTGTTACCCTCCTGAATGTTGAATGCCTTCTCGAATCTAACAAGTGAAACACTGATGTAACAATGCATAAAGGATTGTGAGTCTTGTGCAAGGAAACCTTACCAATCTTTAAGTAGTGATTACAGTCAAGTGGAGGATAT
Source organism: Torreya grandis (assembly GCA_037957365.1). Lineage (NCBI taxonomy): Eukaryota > Viridiplantae > Streptophyta > Pinopsida > Cupressales > Taxaceae > Torreya > Torreya grandis. Next base: position 346,129 of record JARHVA010004678.1, on the reverse strand, counting down.
CACATATTGGTACATCGCCATTTTTTTCTTTTCTCAATTGCTTTCTTCCTCTCTTTTCATATAAATTTGATAGATTAGAACCGATATAACTTTACAGGTGCATCAGGGGAGCTAGCCCTTAAATATAGAGATTCATATCAAAGAGATTGTCACCCAAAACAATAGAGATGATTCCATTGTGCTGCTTGGATGATGAAATCTAAGTATTTTTCAAGGGTGCAAGTCCAAACGTCAATAATTTTTGGCATGTCCAGTGGGACATTTTGTCCTACAAGATTGTTTAAGATTGGTGCTAGTCTAGATATTGTTAAAGAAAAAGAGACATTTGCATTTAATACCTAGAAATTTTATTGAAGAATCCTAATTCTTGGTTGATGATCACCCCTATTTTCTATGCCAAAGGTGATAACCAGTTCTAATACTAAACGTCTACCTTTAGTGTTTGAAGAATTGCCTCCATATTCCACTAAAAGGTCTAGGTTTGTCAAAACTCATCCTTACAAAAAATATTTTCTGTTTAAAGCTTCCATGTTTGTGTTACATTCCATTCCTAATATTCATAGTGGTCATTCTGAAATGGCTAGAAGACAACCTTTTATGCCTTTCATTGGGGAATCCCCCTTGCATCTTGCCCAATATGATCAAATTCTAGGATCTGCCCTTAAAAGTGTCCCATATTTTAGTGGAAATGGTCCTATTACTGCCATTGAGCACATCATGAATATAGAAAATCTATGTAATATCCATAATATTACTCAGGAAAATGTAACTATTAGGTTGTTGGCCTTGTCTTTCAAAGGAAAAGTTTTGGATTGGTATGGGACCCTACCTATAAATTCTATTGGCTCATGGGATGAGTTGTGCACTCTAGTGATTGATATGTTTGTGGAAAAGAGTGATCACCTATTGATAGCTGAGTAATTGATCAAAATAAAGAGGGCACCCTAGGAATTCATGCAGGATTTCAATACTAGATTCCAAAAAACCTGGGATAGAATCCCAATTTTTGTAAGGTCAACTGCAAACTATGCATTTTTGTACTTCTTTAAAGCGTTGAATAGTGACATTGCCACGATGATTCAATCTATGGGTGGAAACACATTGCCTTATGCTTATGAAATATACATAAATGTTGAGAATTATCTTATAAAAGTAAGGAAGATAGGTCCTAGACCTCCAATGCCACTTTTCCTTGATTTGCCTTTTCTTAGTCAAAGTGCATTGCCCTTTTTAGCCCCTTTGCCTACTCAAAAGAGACATGTTGCTGCTCTTTCAAATGAGATTCATGAAGTCAAAAGTTTGATTCAAAGTGTTACCAATTAATTGGTTTCTCTCAATAGGCAACAAGCTCAAGGCTATAGGCCATATTAGTCATCTAATTAATTTGGTGGGCAAACAAGTAGGCCGCCCTTCCAAAGCAATAATCAAGGACAAGGTCAAATCACCCATGTCAAGCCTTACCAAAGTTATAATACCAATGCTCCCTCATCCTCCAAATCCTTAGTTCCCACTCAAAATAATTTGGTTCAAAATCAACCCAACTATCCATCCATTGAACATGGCCAAGAACAGGTGGCTTATGCCAATGAAATGCAAAATCATGGTATGTCTACACAAGGTGATCAAACATCTCACTTTTAAAATTTTGAGATGCTAATGCAATTTGGGATGGATAGAAGATATCCTCAGTCTGATTCCACTCTCATGAATCATTTGGAGGGTGAATTTTGTGCAATTAATTATGTGGAGAATACAAGCAATCAACATACTAGTGTTGCCTCCAACACTAGGTCTAAAAGGATGGCTGTTGATGAAGTTCAAGGAACCAGTCAAGGAGTCAATAAAGGAACCAATCAAGGACCTGTTGTGACCCCTACATTAGCTTAGATGATAGGAAGGACTTTTTAAACTCCTAAACCACAAGAAAATCATAAAATTCCAAGTTTTAGACCAACTTCTACAACTCTGCCTCCACACACTACATCACAAGGTGCAAATGTTCAAAAAGAAAATCCCCAAGTAAGTAATCTTTCCATTAATGTTGTAGACCAGATGAAAAAATTTCATATGAACATCTCATTATGGGATTCTCTATCACTACTAGGATATAAAGATATATTGCAAAAGGAATTGCATGGATTGGGTAAACAAGTTGACTCATTTCAAAGTGAAAATGTGGTTTTGGTCAATGAAACTCAATCTATAGATAGTCAAGTAAAGAAATATGAGAAAACTCCTCCTTTATACTTATCTCTAATACTTGGTGACTTCTTAGTTCATAATTATTTCATAGATAGTGGAGCAAGCACCTCAGTTACGCCCAAATGCGTAACAAACAAACTGGGTCTCAAATATGAGCTAATAACTAAAGGAATTTTGCAATTGGATGGATCACCAGCCAAAACTTTAGGGGTTTTGAAAGGTTTGAATTTTATCCTTCATGCTTGTCCTACCTTTCAATTCCTCATGATGTGGCGGTAGTAGATTTACCTCCTTATTTTTTATCTTTGTTTGTCAAGGGATTTCACTTCTAAGATAGGTGGATATATGGCAGCCAATTAGTCATACATGGTGTTTAGAACAAAATATGGTACCAATATAAAGATTGATTCAGAACCCATTCATAGAGATCATTTGGAACCATATTCACCTAAGGTAGCAAATGTCAACTATGCTGTCATTGATGAAGAAGAGTTTCACATTGACCAATCCCTATCATCTTCCCTTGAAGGAGTTTCTAACCTGTTCCTAGCTGAGTGAGGATATAATAATTATGAACATTATCCATACAAATTTATTGAAGAATCTAGTCTAGGAGTCTACTATATGCATGAGAAAGACTCTTTCATCCCTAATTTGATGAAATCAAGTGAGGATGTGAATGACATTTGGCATCTTTTCTTTGATGGATCCAGAATCAAGATTAGTGCAGGTGGTGGAGCTATGTTGGTTTCACCTTCAAAGGAAAAGTTTTTTTCAACTTTTAGATTTTGGTTCTCTTATACTTGCAATGTGGCTGAATATGAAGCCCTCGTTCATGGTTTAGAATGGGCAAGGAAAAGAGGTGTCAAAGAATTGCAAGTATTTGGTGATAGTGAACTAGTTGTCAATCAAGTAAGAGGGCAAAATTTGACTAAGAACTCCTTGATCAAGTCCTACAAACATAGAGTTTGGGACCTTGTAGAAGAATTCTTAGCATTCAACATCATCTCTATTTCAAGAGAAGATAATAAACATGCTGATATGTTGGCATCTATTGGTGCTCAATTTGATGTTCCAAAAGGCATAAGAGAAGATAGGAATCAACCTCATTTGAAGGTGATTGTGAGACCTTATATACCATAAAATGTCACCAATTGGTAGGTTTTTTATAGTGATCAACAAATATAAATTTTTATATAAGAAGCTGAGTTCTCTACCAAGAATCAGTCTAAGTCACAACAACAATATGGCAGCCAAATTGTCCAACTAAAGTCTAATAAGCTTCCTAAAGGCTTAGTGACTCTTGAGAGTATTTTCAATGAAAATGACCAGATCAAGAAGGAAAAAGTATATATGTCCACTAAGAATGAGAACTATGAAAGGATATAAATCTTTAAGGATAAGCTACTTGCACTTGGGAAGGTATGCACTAGTAAGGAAAAACATGATTTCATTGAATTATGCAAGGAATTTAGTGATATTTTTGCATGGGAGTACAATGATTTGAAGGGTTTTAACCCAAGCTTGGATCAACACACCATAGATCTAGATGAAAATTCTAAACCCATCAAACAAAGGCAAATGTCAGTCAATCCCAAGATTGAACCTCTCATGAGGAAAGAGCTGACTAAATTGATTGAGTCTAGAATCATTTTTCCTATCAAGCATTCATCTTGGTTGGTCAATTTAGTCCCTGTTAGAAATAAAAATGGAGAAATCAGGGTGTGTGTTGACTTTAGAGACTTGAACAGAGTATCTTTGAGGGATCATTATCCTCTCCCTTCTATGAAGCAAATTTTGTAGATTATAGCTGGTAGTGAAAGGTTTTCTCTCCTCGATGGCTATTATGGATATAATCAAATTTTGGTGAATGAAAGTGATCAATATAAGACATCATTTACCACCAAATAGGGCACATATGCCTATATGAAGATGCCATTTTTATTGTCAAATACTGGAGCCACTTTCCAACATGCAATAGATATGGCTTTCCAAGGACTGATCAATGACATTGTGTTGGTTTATCTGGATGATGTGACAGTTTTTTCCAAAGATGCAAATGACCATTTGAACCACCTCAGACAAATTTTTGAGAGGTGTAGAGAGTTTGGGATCTCCATAAACCCAAAGAAATGTGTATTTGTTGTTCATGAGGGCAAAATTTTAGGACACATTATTTCAAAGAAAGGTCTGTCCATTTATCTAGAAAGGGTAAGTGATATTTTAGCATTGTCTTTGCCTAAACACCAAAGGGGTTTAAAAATTTTCTTTGGCAAGATTAATTTAATTAGGATATTCATTCCTGATTTTGCTAATCTGGTCAAGCCCTTAACCTCCATGTTGAGAAAAGATGAGACATTCACCTGGATAGGAAGGAGAAAATAAAGTTTTGAGGAGATCAAGCAAGCCATTTCCCAAGCTCCTACTCTTGCAAGTTCTAACTTCTCCAAGAACTTCAATCTATACACTTTTGGAAATGAAGAGGTAATTTCTACCATGCTGACCCAAGTAAATGATGAAAATTTGGAACAACCTATTGCCTTCTTTAGTAAAATTTTAGAAGGCTATGAAGTAAAGTACACATATGTTGAAAAACAAGTGCTTTCAGTAATAAGGAGCTTGAAGAAGTTCAGACATATGTTTTCTAGTAATAAAATTTACATTTTTGTACCTCATCTTGGTGTGAAAGATTTTATATTGAGAAGAGACTTGAATGAGAAAAGGGTAGGTTGGATCACCAAAGTAATGGAATATGATGTGGAGATCAAAACAAACAAACTAGTGAAAGGGAAAGGACTGTGCAAGCATCTTGCCTTAGACTTGAAAGAAAAAAAAAGGTTGTTTTGACACTTCATGATGATCTTGCAACAACTGTACCTTTAGTCATGAGAAGTTGGACACAAGACATAATCCAATTCCTTCAAAATGGTGAGTGTCCACAAGGTCTTGACAAGGCTAAAAGAAGGCATTATAGATTGCAATCTATTTCCTATGTACTTGTAGATAGAGTACTTTTTAGAAAAGATTTTTTAGGTGTGATTTTGAGATGTATTGATTTAGACCAGATTGACAAGGTGTTGCATGAGTTTCATGATGGACCAGTTGGTGGTCACTTTTCTCTAAGAACCATAGTTGCTAAGATCACGAGGGTTGGCTATTTCTAGCCTAGTTTGTTCAAAGACACTCATGCTTGGGTGAGAAAATGCCATAAATGTACTCTTTTTGATGGAAAATAGAAGCTATCTACTTTGCCTCTTCATCCAATCCAAGTTGAACAACCTTTAATGCAATGGGGTCTGGATTTTATAGGTATGATCAATCCTCCTTCTAGTGCTGGTCACAAGTGGGTGTTGACAATCACTGATTATTCACTAGATGGGTTGAAGTTGTAGCTCTTAAGGAGGCAAATAAAAATTCAGTCTTAGATTTCTATGAGAACATAATAACAATGTTTGGAGCTCCCTCAACCATCATCTCAGATAATACATTAGCATTTTTAGGAGCAAGGACAAGTGAATGGGCCTTGAAGCATGACATCTACCTCAACACTTCCTCTAACTACTATCCCCAGGGATATGGACTAGTAGAGTCCACAAACAAGAATTTGATCAGAATCATTAAGAGAACAATGGAGGAAAATAAAAGGACATGGCACACTCAGTTGAAAATAGCCCTTTGGGCTGACAAAATCACTCCAAAGACAGCAATTGGGAACTCACCATATACACTTGTCTGTGGAAGGGAAGCTAGACTTCCTATCTCACTTGAATTTCCAGCCTTAGACCTCACCCATCAATTGCAATTGATGGAGAATGATAGCATGAAAGTCAAATTATGTGAATTAATGGAGCTTGAGGTGGCAAGAGATCAGGCAATGCATACCTTGACTACTCACCAACAATAGACAAAGAAGCATTTTGATAAGAAGTCTATGCCAAGGAGTTTCAGAGAAGGGGACATTATTCTAAAGTGGGATGAAAATAGGGCCAAGCCTAAGAAACACACAAAGTTTTATGCTTTGTGGAGTGGCACATACATGATCACACAATGTAAATAACACAATGCTTTCCAATTTTCAAAGTTAGATGGAGAGGAGCTATATATCCCAATCAATGGGATATATTTAAAGCATTGTTACTGAGGTTTTATTTTTTGTTGTACATAGTGTTCTTTCTTCTTTATGTTCCCTAAGTGATTATACACAGGTGTGTGTTTGTTTGTGTCTTATTCTGTTCTGTTGGGTCTTGTTGTTTTTGTCTATGTTTTCCTTGTGTTTTATTTTGGTAGAATCCTTGATAGTCATGTTCAAGAATCCATTGAATCCGTTGGCCCTTAAGTGGATAAGGCTGCCTAGTCTGGTCTGTTTAACAAGCATACTACCCCTATAAGTCACCATTTTATTGACCAAATTTTGGTCTTTCAAACCAAAATTGGCCATCCATATTGAAAAAACTAGTTGTTTGTCTATATGTTTGGATAAGTCTAATATGCATCTTTGTTTAGGAGAGGTTTCTATGCAAAGTCCATGGTAAAAGTTCAAGCAAATTCCTTTGGCTGATTTTGTTCGGGTGTTTGTTTTCCTTTGGGTTTTGTACAAGTTTAAATTCTTTCAAACTTTTGTTCAAGGACTATTTCTTTCAGGTTTTTTGCCCGAAAGAATTCTTTTGAAAGTTTTGCCTTAGCCTCAAATGAATTCTTGTGGACTTTTTATCCAAGACTTTGTTTTTGAAGGTCCTTTTAAATTTCTTTGAAGGATATCTTCCAAGCCAATGGGTACTTTGCAACTTTCTCAAAGGGATCTTTTCAAGCTAAGTGAACCTTTTCAATTCTTTTAAAGGGTCTTTTCTTATGGGAAAGTCATTTATATTTCTTTTGAATGATACTTTCAATTTTTCGAAAGGTGCTTTCAAATTTTTTGAGGGACATTTTTGAAGCCAAAGGTACAAGATAACTTTTTTGAAAGGCACATGGACATTTGGAAAAAGTCTGAATGGATCATTTCAATTTCTTCGAAGGGTAGGTGCACCCTTGTGACTTTTCTGAAAGGTGTTTTCAACTTTCCTGAAGGATCATTTCGAAAGAACCAAAGGAAAGTGGACCTTTACAATTCTTTCAGAGGGCCAAACAGTTCTTCTGAAGGGTATTTCTCAATAAATATGAAGGGTAGGAGTACCTTTTCAAGATTGCCAAAGGGTCATTTCTAAGGGTATCAAGCAAGAAATAGAAAGGATTTTTGCCAAGAAAATTGTTTGAAAGAATGCCCAAACAAATTCCCAGTGGACAAATCATCTGAGGAAAAGACCAAATCAAAGAAGAAGAGTCCAAGAGAATCCTTATGAATAAATTGTCCACGAGAATGTCAAAAAACAAAAGTTTGAAAGGTGATGGCCTACATAATGTCAAGTTTAAGTTACAAGGAATAGCTATTAAAGTTTAGAGCAGGAACTTGAATACAAACAAGAGAATGAAAAATGTGCATAACAAATGCTAAGCCAACAAAGAGAAACCAATGCCAAAATAATATGGACTCATTAATAGCAAAAGCTATTCATGTAACTGTTTCTTGCTCAATCTGACACATGTCCAATTGATCTTGCAATCTCAATCGTTCAATATCCCTTTAGTAAACTATATATATGTATTTAGACTATTCTCAAAGCAACCTTCACTGGTTAATGACAAAACTCTAACCAAATTTGTATCAAAAACTCTTGAAGAAATCAAGACAAATTCTGCCACTCACTTACTACATTTTTGTGTATTGATTTAAAATAATGTTGTTCTTGTTTAGTGGAAGTTGTCTTTCCTAACTTGTTATCCTTGATTACCCACCAAATGTGTAGACAAATCTTTGTTGCAAGTCCTCGTTAGTATTATATGATAAGTGTATAATTTTTTTTGAAGTGGTTCAAGGCCATATTCCTTCTTGTAATTGTCTATTACCCTCATGAATGTTGAATGCCTTCTCGAATCTAACAAACAAAACACTGATGTAATAATTCATAAAGGATTGTGAGTGTTGTGCAAGGAAATCTTGTCAATATTTAAGTAGTGATTAAAATCAATTGGAGGATATCACATATTGGTGCATCATCATTTTTTTATTTTGTCTATTTATTTCTTCCTCTCTTTTCATATAAAGTTGATAGATTAGAACTGACAGAGCTTTACAAGTGCATCAGGGGAGCTAGCCCTTAAATCTAGAGATTCATCTCAAAGAGATTGTCACCCAAAAAAATAGAGATGATTAAATTGTGATTATTGGATGATGAAATATAAGTATTTTTTCAAGGGTACAAATCCAAGTTTCAATAGTACTCACATAAACTTAATAATTTCCTTCACAAACTAGAACCCAAATTTGACAATTTTACAAAGTAACTTCTAAATATTTTCCTATTATTGAAATATGATTTATAAACATGTGATATTATATTAAAATATAAAAATATCCATCCACACACATTTACAAATATGAAATTCAAATCTCCACACAACTGTAACAAATAGGTTGTTCATAATGCCTCAATTTTGGCAATTTTGGCACCAAATTACTTCAAACTTCTCACAGATCCGAAAGGTGGAATATTATAAATTTATTGATATATATATAACTTATATATTAAAGCAAAACAATATCAAAAATCTGGAAATCAAACCACACCAAAAGACACTTGAAAATATGCAAACAACTCAGCAAAATTTACATAAACAATACTAATAAGCTCTAATGTAATCTCTGGATGAGATCACCTTCCTGAATCAAAGGGGATGCATCATTTGACTATTTAAATTAATAGGTTTTCATCCATAAATATCCTCACTTGAAGGTTTTCATTCTCAGATGTAAAATTAAACTACAAAGTCCAAGAATTTCTTTAAATGGCCAAAAGATAGCCTATAAGAAAATCCTGACATAATAATAGACCAGAGGCCCCAAGGTTGGAGCCAAAGTACTAATATCCTTGTTTTGAGGAGATGACATGAGTTATAAAAGGGAACTAGTTGTATCTTTATCCTCTTTCCCATAAGACATTTAGATCCTACCTTTTTCTCCTTTGTTTTTATTTTCAACTTTCCCAAATTTGACCCACTTATAAAATAACAAGTTTCCTTGGAATCCCATCAATATTCTCTCCTAGAAAGTCACACCCAATTTGGTAAGTTTCCTTATAAACTCATCATTAACTTCACCTATAAATCCACGTGCCACTTTGGTGGAAAATAAATAAAAGAAGTCTAGATCATTCCCATAACTGTTAGCTAAAGATAGTCAATGACAACTTGTCATAAAATTTGCCATATTTATCACTCCAAAATGATAACTTGTCATAACTTGTCATATAATATTTATAAATTAAAATTAGGAGTTAATAATGCCTCTTGAGAAACCCAACTCCTCAAATGGTGAAGCCCAATATTATTTTAAATATTTAATTTGCCCAATAAATATACCTTGAAAATAAAATTATTTTGGGACCAAATATAAATATTAAATAAATTACTTCCCTTATTCCTTGCCATATCCCACATAAAGTATTGGAATGGACTATAAGGCTACCTAATTTTAAATTAATTGAAATGGGACATGGCATAGTATGCAACAATAAGTTTTTAGTACAATAAAATAAAATCAATAGATGCAATATCTAGATGTCTTCCTTGTAATTATGATAAGATGTGATGGATATAACTCCTTAAAATGTATTGGGAAGTTTGTATACATATACTTATTGAACTAATATTAGAGTCTTTTTCACTTGTAAGTCAACAATGTGGAAGCGAGAAAGCCAAAATTAATGGTATAATGAAAAATAGTGAAATAAAACAAAAGATCCACAATTGACATGAATAGTATCATGATGAGTTGACAGTGGTTAGACCACTATTATATTGTCCCTATAATGGTCAAGGTGATCAAATCTCAATAAATAAATATCAATGAGATTTTCAGAGTGTCTGTGAATATCCCGAGGCAAAAACATGACAAATATGAAGATGGTTATGAGTGAATGATGACAATGAAGTCTATGCAAGGTATAACACAAAGAAAAATGTACCAATAAGAGTCTCATTTGAACTAATGATCCATATATAAAAAATAATATAATGCCATTCTTATAAAATTTCTTATACCAAAATTAAGTCTTAATATAATGCCCTACTTTAATGTGTGCGTGTATTAAAGTGAAGAAACATAGGTGGATAGTATTTTATGTAGTCTCCTTGCTATATTTAAGTTGTGTTCTAAGTTAGTTCTAGATATGAAAGTGATTTGAAATTCAAAAGGAGAGAGGTTACCTTATATCATAGTGCAACTCCAACAACTTGCAAAATAGAAAAATCTATCTTCTAACTATTTTCATGAATGCCTTGATTCCCACCGAGGGTCTATGAATGATCATCGATGCTCAATTTTAAACATCTCAAGTGTACTTAAAAAAATGTGAATTTTTGAAAGTTGATCAATTTATGATCAAATCAATAACAATGTAACCAAATGAATTAGTTTGAAAATGAAAATAAACAATAAGAATAAATACACCTGATGGTATGTGAGCCATGCTACCATATTTGAAAAGTATTGAACTATCATTGGTCTAACTACATAAGCCATGTGGTAAAACCTTTGATACCTAGATCCTATTGAACTTTCCAAGTGACAAAATATACTTTCCAAATGAAGAAGCAAAACATCTAGAGCCTCAAGTTGTAACCTCTTAAAATATCTTTATAACTCCTTGATATATTTTAACCACTTGAAACTGGTTAATTAAAGATAAAAATAAGCTAATTGTATGCCCCCTTTTCAGGTGAGGGATGTTCCTATGTATGACTCATCTCAAAGACAAGATTAAGCACACCATATGTAGCATAGATAAAAGTAAAATATATAATAATATTTAAAGTATATATATATATATATATATATATATATATATATATATATATATATATATATATATATATAAACACACATATATTAGTTAAATAATAATACTGTGTTCCACTAAGTGGATTAAAATATTTTAAAAAATGACTAGTAAATAAATTCTAAAAAATATTTAACAAGCTTCAAGTTTTTTAGAAAAATATGGATACCTTGCATCTCTATATATATATGCTAATAAAAAAATATGTATTTTCATTTTAGATATCTAAATTCAAGTTTTACTGGTGCTTAAATATTTTGTTTCTGTATATAAAATTCTATAATGTAGGACACAATATTATGTTTCTACACAATACATAATCATAGAAATATGTCATCATTAAAGCTCCTTGATAACCCAATACTAATATGCTGAAGAAAAATAAATATAAGAAAGGAAATTAAAATAAATGGTAAAGTGATATGCCTTGATGTAAAAATAAAATAGGGACAATAAATATGAACCAATATAATAAAAAGGAGGGAAAAAATATATTCTCCAATGAAACAAGGAAGAGGGATAAGAAATATGTCCCAAAGTAACAAGATGCCCCAATATGGATATGATATAAAAATGAAGCATAGTAATAGTATGCCCCAGTAGATATATGGTAGAAACCATGGAAACATATGAACCAAATATATAATGTAGCAAGTAATATCATGCACAATATAGATCATGGCACTGACATATATTATCACATAGTAGAGTCAAGTAATGTAAATACACACAGTCATGTAATCATATATAACAAGCAAAACAAGGAGATTAAAATAAAAAAAGGAATCAAACACCCATAAGTGATATAGAATATATAACTATAATATAATCTATAAATAAGACAAGAAATACATGCCAAATAACACATATAAGCACAATAAATTTGAGAAGTCATAAAATAAATAAGAGAGCACACAATGTAAAAAAAACTGAATCAACACCAAGTGTTCATGTAAAAAAGAATGAAAAACATATTCTAGAGAAATATTTATACAATCAAATATAAATTTAAATATGATAATGAGAAATACGAAAGATATAACTTAAAGTAAATTGAAAATACCTCTAGTGTAGATATAATCCCAATGAAAGGATGCCCTTGGGGTAGGTGTGATGAAGATGCTAAGAAATTATAAGTCCATAATCATTTGTAAACCTATATATTCTGCATCTATTTCAATGATACCATCAAAAACACATGCGTAACCAAAGTATATGTAAACCTTTTAAAATAAGTTAATAATCATGACACACTAAATTACATAATAATGTAACACATAAAGATAAAAGAAAAATGATTTTTATGTTCATTTTACAATTTTTAGAAGAACGAAACTAAGCAAGAAAAAAAGCCAAGGGAAAATGCATGAAAATGAAAGAAGACAAGGATCAATCAAGAAAGACACAAGCCAAGAGGTGATGCAAGATTAATCAAGAAGAGAAGGATCCATACTAACCTAAAACTTTTATAAGAATAATGCACACATTCAGGCATAAGGCCTTGATATGTATGGGTTGTCATCATTGAGAAGTCAACATAATATTTTGGGATGGGAAACAATAATCAAAGGCAATGACTAAAGAAAAATTCAATCAACATAAACCAAGAGGCTAAAATAATGACACAGGAAGCTAAAACATATGAAAGAAGGTAACTTTAAAATTCAAACAAGATAGATGTCACAATTAAAAAAATATAGAAGTAAAGAACATGTTAAGAGAGAATTTAACAATATAGAAGAAGGCTAGAATGTAACATGATGAACCCAAAAACCATACATGATGCTAAGGATAGAACAAACATAGGAGATACATGAAAAATAGAATAAATCAAACAAATAAAATCTATTTATAATACATTATTGTTTTAAAGCACATAAGACTAGAAAATCATACTAACCAATAAAACCATATATGTGACCATAATTTTAATAAAGAAATTCCATCTTATCTTCATTATCAAGATATACAAATCCCAAGGATCATAAATCTAAGGAGTCATATGTATTACCCTCATTATTGTCATTAGTAGTATAATCACGAGCCATATAAAAACTATAACTATCATGATTATTAATGTAGTCAATAGCATTGCAATTAGCTATGATAACTATTCTATCCTCTTTCAAGAAAATACCTTTTTTAGTTTGAATGGTATTTTGTATGGATAAACCATTGATAGGTGATTCATCATCAAGAGGTTGTGATAAGAGTTCATTAGTACATGGTTGAGTAGGAGCTTTATCTATAGGTGTAATTTGTTGAGGTTATATGATTTTTTCATTTTTTTAGCCCTTTAGATAATACCCCATGTTATGTTGGTGACTTATAATAAATGCCTTTAATAGTAATCAATTTGTTATCATGAAAAATATTTAAATGTTGATATAATGTGGATGAGATTTTTCTCATTTGATTAAGCCATGGTCATCCAAGTAACACATCATATGAACTATTATTTTAAAATATATGAAACCCCACTAGAATAGTCTTAGGACCTAAAGTGACAAGTAATGTGATACCCATAATAGGTGTTTGAGTAACACCATTATATTCTTTAATAAATGTGGTTTTACCATATAAATCCTTTTGATTACATCCATGTCTAGTAAGAAATTGCATGGTACACATGTTTAACATTGAACCACTATAACCATGATATTTCTGTTAACTTTGATGTGAATCTATGAAAACTTGTATAAACAATGGCCCATTATTAGAACCATATGATGGAATGTCATAGTCATAGGAAATAATATAAATAATCTATGTATGTGCATACATGACCACACCTATGGATCCATTTGAGAGATCAACATAAGAAATTTATGCAGGTTGTTTTAAAACTACCAAATGAACATCATCTTCATTTTTATCATTTTGAGTGGCATAATTTATAAGAGGGTTAGTAAAGACTTTAAAATGCTGATTTGATTGAGTAATATACCCAGCCAAACACTATTGTGTCCTTCCAACTGTATTTAATTATTATCAATCAAGTCTTGAATATTATGTCTTAGTGAAACAACTCTTATTCATATTATGAATTAAAGCTCTATGATAATCATAAAATGCATTATCATCATAATTATTAGGTAAAGGATGAGATGATTCAAACTTAAGATGTGGAGGCAAACACATCATATTTATTTCAAGCAATTGTTTAAGCACTTGGTGAGGACTCTCAACTAATAATGTAAATTATATTCACTCATGTGATGGAAGGAAAAACATGTTAGGTGGTTGAGTTACTACATTGACTACATTCTTGGTCTAATTATTAGCTTGAAAATTAGTATCATTATCTTTAGCTTTGAATGTTATTTTACCTTGATATTTAGCTCCACTAGAGGTAAGGGCATTAGTCCCATATTATTGGCCTCTAAAAGGTTGATCTTAAAGTTCCTAAATGCATGAAAAAGTTCATCAAAAGATTGCTATGAGTTGAAGACAACTCTTTCCTTAATAAGTTAAAGTAAAATTTGAGAGAATGTACTTTGAAATTCCATATAATGGAATTGATGAGTCATAATTGTAAGTATTATTTTGAATTTAAGCACATACTCACTTACATGCTCTTTGTTTTAGCTATGGTAGCCGAGAAAACATGAAATTTTAGATAATGTTGATTGATACATGAGATAATAAAATATTAAACAAATAATTTAAATGATGCATGGATCTCAATGGTAGGACATAAAAACAATCCAAGGCATAGTCCTTAAGACTTCTAAGAAAGAGTTAGTCAACAATATATCATTTTGAACAGAGTTAAGACATGAAACATATAAATATTTGATATGATTTGAAGGATCACCCATGTCATTGAAAAATTAAAACCTAGACACTCCAAAATTGGTAGGAAAGAGATATAAAAAGACCTCATAAGATTAAACAATGAGTAATATATCATGAGAAGTAACTGTATGATTCAATTTTTGATATCTTTGGGAAAGTACTATTGTTTTGCTACATCGCTTACATGGTTTGTTGACGATAGTGTGTCTTGATAAGTGGGGATAAAATTAAAATGAACATGTGTAGGAATAGACAAATTATGTGTTTTATAAATATGATGACCAAAAGATGCAGTTTTAAAAACTGGTCTAAAAATAGGAGGCACAAAAGAAGCATCAGGACCAAGTTGAGAAGGAACATGAATAGTAATATGAGTAAAAGAAATAGGTAGAGATACAATAATAGAAGCAATAATAGTAATATCCTTATTACCTAATATGAAAGGCAAGCCTCTAGCAGGGGAAATAAAAGTATTCAAGGTTCATTATTAGTTGCACTACATGTACATCCTCAAATACAAGTTCCTTAGTTTTCATGTAATTTTTTCCTCTCTAACAACATATATAATTATATCAATTTATTAAAGGACTAATGAAATATATTTTTGAAAGATACATTTAATGTTCACTCATAACATATATATTTTTTTCCTTACCATTCATAACATTATCATTTAAAATAATGGCAACATAATGAACTACATTTAAATCATTTTCATTTTCATTATTCAAATTTTTACCATTTGAATTATCATATAAATTCACATAAATAGAAGGATAATTAACCTCATTAAAAATTTCCATTTTATTTTTGAAATGAATATGAGTGCCAAGAAAAGGAAATTAAAATAAATAAATATATCTACCACTTAATAAATCACTTTGCCTAATAGGTGTCTTTGATCTAGATTTCTTAATTGTCATAAGATATATATATATATATATAAAATGTAAGAGGACATGGCTAATGATAATCCTAAAAGAAATCACAACACTAGATAAATTATTTTTGAACTAAGCACATCAAAAATAGGTGCTATAGCAGATAAAATCATAAAACCCTAAGGTTAGGCATTTGATATAAAATGAGATCATCAAAATGTTTTGATGAATAACTGCACAAGGGATATTACACCAAGTAGAAACACACTAATCCATAAAAAGAACCATATAGGGAAGATATGAGATAAATACTATAAAAAAATAAACAAAAGACCTACCCTAATACTTAAAAGGGGGTTATTAATTGAAATTACCTAGAACAATTGATAATTGACAAGGAGGTTTGTACGTGTACATATTATTTATGATTCAATTGAAATTTGAAAGGAGTTAAAAATGATGAGAATAACCTTTGGAAGTATTATAGAAGAGAATATATAAAGATAATGGTGATTTGTTGAAGTGACCAGAATCAGCCTATCTCGATAGAGGCCGACTAGAATTATACTCAAAGATTTAATGCTTTCACAATCCATAACAAAATAAATATAATTTTTTGGAACAACTGTGTGAGTTTTCCCCTCAACATTTTAGTTCACTACCATGATCCTTCATTAGGAGATTAGAAATTGAATATAAGAACATAAGACCTTGTTAAATAGCCAAAAGGATCCATAATTTAACCATTTAAAAACTCAATTATGGATCCCTTTGGTTATTTAAGAAGGTCTTATGCTATTCTTACATTCAATTTCTGATCTCCTGATGAAGGATCACGCTAGTGATCTAAAACATTGAGGGGAGAAACTCACATAGTTATTCCAAAATATGATATTGATTTAGAATTATACTGTTCCAATTATGGTAGTTTGTCTTAAAAGTGATAATCCTATTTTGGAAGTGGTTGTGTTGTTCATATTAGTTTGAAACTATTTGAAATCATTTATTTTTACCTAATTGACACAAACCTATTATGAATCAATGATTTAGTGTACGAAAGGGCCAAATCTCTTCTCCTTTGATCAATCACTAATTTATGCCATGAAGCCTTCTAAAGACATCAAAAAATTGGGTTCATTTTTAAAGGATTACCTCAGTCAAATGCTAATTTTTGATGGGTTGGAAATCAATATTCATCCATGTCAACAATCATATCCTTGTATATGATAATCACATCCCTTATCTCCATGATATGAGATATAAGATGTAACTAGCGAGATTCTACATTCTCTTTCACTAAATCCTTCTGTTGGTACAAGTATGCAGTAATAATTATTTAATGAAATATAATGAAATCAATATTTGATATATATATATATATATGTCATCCTATAAATATGATAATATATGATTGATATATCTCCTTAAAATGAATTAATGTGCTTGTGTGTGTGTGTGTGTGTGTGTGTGTGTGTGTGTGTGTGTGTGTGTGTGTGTACACACACACACACACACACACACACACACACACACACACACACACACATATATATTATATACTTATTGAATTAAAATTATGACATTATTTGCCTACAAGTAAACAATGTGGAAGTGGGGAAGCCAAAATTCATGGCAAAAACAAACATGGTTAAATAGTAATTTTTTTTATAAATAGATTAATTATGTGATTTTCACTACTATACTTTCAATTTTTTCTAGATTTTTCTAAAACAGCTCTTGTTCGTCCTCATTTTTGTAACTTCAAAGGCTCATAAATTTCACATATGACCTCATAATGAGGTCATAATTTTTTTTAAAGTTAATATTTTTTCAAGCACAACACATTGGTCTAGAAATTTTTGTAATAAAGTGCATATTTTTTGTACTTTTAGACTAGAGGGCCTAATTGAGCTTTTTGTAAACTAGAAATTTTTTAATCCAGCCTTGTAATTTCACTCAATTATAAAGTGCCAACATTATAACAACCAAAAATATGAATCCTTGGACCCACAACCAACATGACTAGTATTAGGTTGGTTCGATAGTGGTTAGACCACTAACATAGTATGTTGATAAAAATCAAGGTCATAGATCAATAATTTTTCAAGAGTGTTTAGGAGTATCCCAAGGAAAAAAAATGATAGATATGAACATGTTTATGAATAAATAATGATAATGAAATTCTATGCAGGTTTTAACACAAAAATGTGCCAAGAAGAGTCTAATTTGAACCAATAATCCATATGTATGAAAAGATGATAATAACATTGTCTAGTAGACAGTGTTGATAACAATCGAGGTCAGAGATCAATAATTTTTCAAGAGTGTTTTTGAGTATCCCAATGAAAAAAAATGATAGATATGAATATGTTTATGAATAAATAATGATAATGAATTGCTATGCAGGGTTTAACAAAAAAATGTGCCAAGAAGAGTCTATTTTGAACCAATAATCCATATGTATGAAAAGATGATAATAACATTGTAATTACAATTATTGTACTAAAATTATGTGTTTATAATTAAAAATAAGAAATGGGTGCACAAGATAAGGTAAGAGATGCACAATAATGGGGTTTTATCATGGTATAACTCA
This sequence comes from Torreya grandis, assembly GCA_037957365.1. Taxonomy (NCBI): domain Eukaryota; kingdom Viridiplantae; phylum Streptophyta; class Pinopsida; order Cupressales; family Taxaceae; genus Torreya; species Torreya grandis. Next base: position 327,719 of record JARHVA010004678.1, on the reverse strand, counting down.
ACAAGAGAACCCACATTTTTCAATTGAACAAAATTAGCTAACATAAAAAAGTGTGCAAAATTACTTGCAAAATAATATTAAATAATTTCATGGGGCCATTTCTAGGTGCATACATTTTTTTCCACTTTGATGTATGTATATAAATATAAAATTATAAAAGAAGACATGGTATGGATATATAATTTCATGCACTTGGGTCTTTAGAGCAAAATATAATATACCTAGGAGTTTTCAAAAATATTATTTCTTTTTTTACATGCGCACAGGTGAGTGTTAATCTATTAAAATAAGAAAGAGTGGAGATGCAATACCTTATTTTTCATAAATAATTTATGAATATGGAATAGAGTTAAAGACCCTATCACGATTGGGACTCTATACCCATCTAAATCCATGAACAAAATTCTTAGTATAAATATTTAGTAGCATTTAAAATTCAGTTAAAACAAAATCTTAAGCAAAACTCTTCAAACATCTAACTATCATCCTAATGAAATTTATCTAAATAAACTATCTATCATATTGGTGTTTTCATCTTGGTGAGGCCATATAAATAAGATTAACTATCATCATGGTGTAAATAAAATGAAATAGACACTATTACATTTAGTACAATTTGTGCCTCAATTTGGATAGAAATTGTACTAAAAATTGATGGTTTTGGGTGTTTTTTGAATTAAAAATTTCAAGAAATTATGTCAATTTTGTCAACACATGGGTGTTGAGACTAGAGCCATTTTTATTGCATAGGGGTTGTATATAAAATTGGATCAAACTTATGCTCTATTTACACTAGTTGTTGCATCAAAAGTTTTTAACTAATCCCCATATTATGCAAAAATGAATTGATACAATTTCATAATAAATATAGTATATGTATTTTTATATTTTTATAAATATATATATTTTTCAATAGACACTAGTTTTTGTGGGATCCTTACCCTATTCACTTTTGATCAGAGCTCCAACCGATCTAGGACACAATTAAGGGCCCATATCCCCAAGTGATCTTCTATCATAAGTACTAGAATTACCAACAATGGCCACAATCAGCCTGAGAATACCAATGAATGACCATAACTGGCCTGAGCATATCATCAATGACCACAATCGACCTCCAATACCAATCTGAGATTTAAACCCAGGTGGTGTTTGAAGCAACCAAGTCACTTTACCAACTTACCTGCATCTCATTGGTATTTATAAATATATATTATTATAATTATTTATTTATTATTTATAAATCATTTAATTTAAATATTAATTATTATATATATATTATATTATATATTATCTTACAAATATTCAAATTTTATTATAATTTAATTTATAGTTTTTAATATATAAAAACTATCAAATAAAACACTACAATACAACCAATATAATGACTATCATATATGAAAATAGAATGACATAGATGAAAAAATAAATAATTTCTCACATATATAAAATAATCTAGGAGGGAGTGACGATCATGCATTATCCTTTGCAAAATATAATTAAAAAATATATGAATGTTAGCTAGATGAAAGTTCTCATGGAGAACATCATCTATCATCATATCATCATAATTATCGCCTATCCTAATATCTTGATTGTGATCATCATTTATGTCATGTTCATATAATTATTAATCTCTGTAGTCAAGATCATTATATTATTCAAATACATTACCATCATATATCATATATTGGTTATTGACCAAAAAAGACATAATTAAAATAATTATTAAAGTACTTAAGATTTAAAAAAAATAAAAAAATAAATTAAAATATTTGAAAAATAAATAATTGGATGCTACTTTTTTCACAAGTTAACATTGATTAATGTCTTACCAATATGAATACCATAAAATGAGCCCACTCGTTAAATGCATCACTATTCAATACAAGGGTTTCTAGGTTATTTTAGCCTTCTTTAGTGACCTTAAGTTGTAACACTTCTCTTATAATAAAATGTAAATGTTAAAATTGAGGTTTGAATTAAAAAAATAAAAAGGAACTATATTAAAATAAGCTTACAAATTCACACACAATTTAATCTATGCTTATTTGGTCTAAATGATGAGTCATCAACTTCCCCTTACCCAATATGGATTTGGGGGCCTTGTCTTAGCTAATTTTGATCTCTAAATTAATTTACAAATATATAATTTTTTAGTTAATCAATATAAACAAATAAAAAATATTGACATGTCATAGTTTTATTTTAAACTTTACAGATATCCTATTTTCTAGTCCATTTTAGCCAATGAACGCATAATTTTTCCCAACCAGTTGCTTTTACTTATGAAATTTGAAGACTTCATCTCTTCTCATCCATATTTTCATGTACATTTCTTGGAAAAAGATTTAAAAAGAAAATAATTAAATAACTATATAATATTTAAAAATCATACCAACTAATGATGCAACCTTGCCCACACATGCCTCCTCATTATCTTAAGCACAATTGTCACACATTTTCAATTATCTTTATATTGTAGTATGGTTTTCCAAACTCTCTTTGAATTATATTAATCAACCATGTTTTACACTTATCTAAAATCTTGTTAAATTCCTAGTGACAATTTTATTAAAACAATACCTTTGCTATGATTTTCTAAAGTACTTTAAAAAAATAAAGAAATAAAATAATTAAAAAAATATTTAATAATGTAAATGAAATTAAGTAATTTAAATAATTATACAATATTTATTATAATATACTTACTTTCCATGATCAAGTTATAAAATTTACATCTGATCATTCACATACAATTTGACATTAAGAGTGATTGACACTCTATGTGTGCACTCATTTATTATAATATGTGATGATTGATTATCATCATAATCCAATAGAGTTGCACCATTTCCATCCTGCTAAACCCTAAATGGAAAATATCAATAGGAGCACAAGAATAAGAACGATTAGGCAAAAAATATGGTTTGAATTTTTTTAGAATATATGCCAATATCAAAAAATTATGTTGAATATGTTAACAAATTAATTCATAAAGTAATAATGTTACCTCAAAATGAAGCAACCACAAATGTGAGACACAAGATTTGTCAAGTGGGGAAATTGGTTCACTAGAAAAAAACACCACATGAATTAAGAAGGCTTGCAAAGTAAAATTATCCAAGTACAATCTCAATGGAAGAAAAGAGAAGGAAAAAGAAAAATGATTTTAATTCATAAGAAAGTGTCTCAATATCTGATGTGTAGTGTAGAATGAGAGAGGAGAGAGATCAATAAATAGAGTTAGAAGGAACTAGGAGTTACACAACTTTGTTGTGTGTTTCAAATGTCCCTAATCATCATAAGGTGAGGGGGATGTATGTGACAAATATGGTGGGAGTTATACATAACATGAAATTCTAAGATTCCTTATAAAAAGATAAAAGAGGTACGACTCCTTATAAATCCAGGATAACGTGAATTTATCATAATAAAAAATGTAGAACTAAAATAGACTTAGGATTAACCTAAATTCACATAAATAAAGATTAATCTCCAACACTCCCAAGATTTATTTCAAGATTTAAAAAGAGGAGAAATCCTTAGACAAAGAATGGAGTTGACATTACATAATACTCCCCCTTAATGGAAACTTTCTTCGAGAGAAATTATAAAGTTTACATTGATTGCTTGAGAAGAAAAAAAAGAGAGGTGTCACCAAGAATGTTGTAAAAGTGAAGGGTGTGATCATATACAATATCCAAGAATAGTTTTCAAACAAGATGGTCAATCCACATAGGAACAAAGACTAACAAGAAAAAAGATGAAAATAAATGATCTATTGTAACTTGAAAATAAAAGCTTATGCCAATATTCATGTTAAGTAAATAAACATATCATAAAAATATGATATACATATAAAGAATGTACTAAAATTAGATCTAATAAAAGATAAAATTAGTAAAAGACAACTTCCATAACAAAGTGTTTGAATCATGCACAACAAAAAGTTAGTAAAAAATAATTAGCTCCAAGCAAAACATATTTTCCTGTCAACTTACAAGAAGCAATCACAAAAGTAATAAATGCATAAAAAGTTTTGAGTTTTATCAAAATATATCCTATTTGAAACAATTGAGAAATAATCAAAAGAAGACATATCAAAGTCTCGAAAAGATACCATAGTTTTAGGTAGCCTGCTATGTACCTAGGGATATATTAATGTATCATATCCCTAGGTACATAGCATAGCCATATTGGTTTAACATTTGAAAGAGGAGTTTTAGTGGTTTTACATTAATACAAAATGTTGTGAGTTGATTTACCACATGATTTACATGAATGAAATTTTAAATATTTTAAAATATGATACCTGTGTTTACCAAAATATTTACATGGATTTAATTTTTAATATTTTGAAATATGATACCTGTATTTACCACAATGCTCATAAATTTTATCATTTTAAATTAAAGTATGATCATGAGTAGGATTATAATTGACATAAGTTGTATGAGATTGAGAAGCACTACTATGCAATATTTATTAATCAATAACATTAAATTAAACAAAATACTTTGGTAAAAAATTATATGTAGGTTTTTGAGTGATATTTCAGATCACATACTATGATCCATTATCAAGAAAAAAAATATATGTCATAAAAATGAACTAGGATTATTTATAAAGAATAATTATGAGTATTACAATAATATCTATTTGGTAAATTAGTACAAACAACCATTGAAATTTTTTATAGTTTTAAAAATTTATTTTTTATAAAAATAAAACCAAAAGCATGAATAAGGATAAAGGTACTATAATCACTTAAAAGTAGTGTTTGGATGCTAAGAGTGTCACTTGAGCTAGCCTATTACTAGCTTAGCCCTAGACCTATCCTAGATCCTTTGCCACACTTTGTGTCATTTTGCAGACCATAAATAGTTATATTTATCCAAAACATAGTCTCAAGATAGCTTTCTCAGATCCCAACCTAGTTTTCCTAACAGTCTTTCAAGTGGACATTAGTGCCACATTTGGGACACTACAACCATATGGTGCTAGTGTCCCTAATTGGGTGTTACTATATTTTATCCTAAATCTATCGAATGGATACTTTATCAAAATTTTTCTCCTCCTAAGGTCAGCCTAAGCACATTTTATTATCCACACAAGCTACATACTTCTATAAATACAAATATATTTGACCCCTTATTCACTAGATGAGAAATAGATGCAAAAGCCTAATCAAACAAAAGATAAGTTGAACAAAATTAAGGTATTTTATCCCTATTCTACCCTAATTCTACATGATACCATACACAACATCCCTAAACCTAGATTCCAAAGATTTCAAAGCTTAAGCAATTCAAAGAATCCTAGTCAACTCTCATTCTAGCATTCATTTGAACTTGCATTAAGAATTAAGTGGGATAACTGCATCATACTTGATCTCTCTTCAGAGTATTGGTATGCAAGAAACTATCTTCACAACAAGGTGTTAAATATGTCCAATATATTTTACTAATGAACACACAATTATTACTCATGCCATACTTACAAGGAGGATTAGGGTTTGCACACTAAATTAGGTTTTCTAGGCACAACACAGAGTTCTAGATTTTGCACACACAAGAATAAGACCTAAAAACATAGGGACAGGTGCTCCCAAAAAATAGAAACAATAATGCAAAGGGGACACTAACACCAATTTGAGGACACTACAATAAGATGGTATTACTATCTAGGTGGGGTGATACTATCCAATGATAAAACAAATCGTAAGACCTTGTTGATGACACTCAGACCTATCTAGAACTTAGTTTTCAAAACCCAAATCATCTATTATAGTCATTTTCCATATAAGTATATATTTAGTAATATTTATTGCTATTTTTAGAAAGTCAAAGAAGGTCAAAAGTTACAATAAATTAGTTTTTAATTAATGCATATTATTTGATTTATTTAGACATCTTAGCCCTTTAATCTAAACATAAAATTGACATAGGTAAAACCTAAAAGGATAAATCATTTGGTGAACATGTCTTACTTTAAATATTGCTCCAAACCCTAGGTTGCATTGATCCAAATTTTTGTGTAATAATTCAGGGCTACATACTTTTGATTTTAGACAACTTAGTTAAATTAAATCAAATTTTATATTAGGGTTTTAATTTATTTTACATATAATTTAAATTATTACAAAGAAGCCCTATATTAAAAAAAACCTAACCCTAGATGCTCTTAGGGTTTGTATCCTTTTTAATCCTATTTTCATCAGTTATTAATTTTTTAGAATTCATATATTCTATTTTGGTAGCTCTATTTCAATTTGTTTACTATATGCCATCTAAAATAGTGATCTCTCTTCCATTAAGAAGAAGTACTAGACTAGGTAGTAATCCTATAGAGCATATTTAGATTCTTGTTATCTAAGACTATAACAAGGACAAGGAACCTATTATAACTTTAGTTATAAATCCTTCACACCCTGATTATGTAGAATTAAATGACAATGCATCTAAATATGAACAATTCAACCAAGATCAAGATGAGGTCCACATTGAGAATTAGGACACACTCCCTTCACTTAACAATAATGACATAATTATAAACAAAGATGAGGTATTTCAAGGCTTTAGAGATAAAATTTGAGAATATCCCCTTGATCATGCATAAATTCTATAGGTCATATTAGAAATCAAGAATAAGATAAATAATGGTCAATATTCAACTCCCCTAGTTAATAATGTTATTACACCTCTAGTGGGGCCAACTCAACCAACTCATATAGCATAACCTAATATTTTTATTCAACCATCAGTGATAACTACGCCACTTGTGTCTAGTTCTTCCACTCTAGATGTACAATCCCTTATGCATGAGATTCATACTCTATAGTCTAAGGTGTTACATCTCAAGAAGGGAGCAACTAGGCCATCGCATGCCTTGGATTCTAAAATTCTCTTTCATATAGTTTTGGCACATCAAATAGTGGCAACTCCTTTTCCATCCATTTTTGTGGCACCCAAGCTTACATTATATGATGGCAAGGGTGACCCAGAGCATCACCTTAGATCCTTTCACATAGAATGCTTGGACTATGTGTCCAATGATTGGCTTCTTACAAAGTTATTTCCATGAAGTCTCAAGGATTACACCCTATAATGGTTTTATGATTTTCCAAGTCAATCTATCACGACATTTAATCTTTTAGCTGATATATTCATAGAATAATTATCTATCAACATCAGTGATAAGATATCGTATGTACAAGTGGCATAGTGAAAACAAAAGTCAAATGACTCTATCACCAATTATATCTTATGATAGAAGATAGTATTATACAAATTGACTAGACCCATGACAAACATATAGCTTCAAGATATATTTAAATAGATTCTATTACCAACACTACATGAATCTATCTTATTGAAGAAGTTTCCTACATTTATTGATTTGTGCCATATAGTCAAGAAAAGAGAGGTTAAGATCTTATTAATAAGCAAACTCAAATACACAAATGGATCAAAATCAACTATTAAGAGTTAAAACAAACCTCCATACAAGGTAAGGGACACAAAAAATAAAAGTGATCAAAGGACACAATCAACATAGCTTCTGAACCATCTCCCAGATTGGTTTTATCTACTCCTCAATGTAGAGTCTTCACTAATCTTCCAAAGTCACTAGCACAAGTTTTAAAATAACTATTGGAATGAAATGTCATATCTCTCCATCCTATTAAAGAGGTTGATATGCCATGACCTCTTCCAAAAAGTTATGATTAAAATGCATTCTATGATTATCATAGGGCACTAGGACACATGAAAAATAGATGCATTATCCTAAAGTAAAAGATATAAGATCTCATTTAGGCTAACATTATTGATGTGGGCACACCCACAAAGGCACCGAAACAACAAAAAATAGAGGATAAGTCACTAAATATATTTTTATATCCTTTCCCAAAGCATACAATGAATGAGGTAGGGGAACATCGGGTGTTCACTATACATACCAAGTGCATCCACCACTAGATTCCTATCATATAGTTACAGAGGAGACACATCCATTGCATAATATTATTGGCATGTATCACACTATAGTGACACCTAGACCACTTATCATATTTTTAGAGTAGGATATTATGGATGATGACACATTTTTACATGCACTCTTCATACAATCATACATAAGCCACCATCTTATTCATAGTGTTATGGTTGACAATGAGTTAAACATAAGCATGTGCACTATAACACTCTTACAACATTTAGGATCCACATAAAAAGATATATTACCCACATATATAATCATTAGTGGTTTCAATGGCCATGTTCAGAGCTCCATTAGGGAGATTGTGCTTCCATATAGGTTAGATGAACACACATAGACAATCAATTCCTAGTAGTACCTAGTGTAAGTGTATTCAATATATTATTGGGCAAGCCATGGTTACAATAATTTGGATCTATCCCATCTACAATACACTGATGATTAAAGTATATACATGATAATCAAGTGGTTAAGGTTGAGGGTGTCCCATATGAGTATCCTCTACCCATTCTATAGGCAGTTCTAGCATAGTTTCCATCTATAATTCTAGCACAAACACTAGTTATAGTTCTATCACCATTATCAGATATTTCATGGTTATCAGTTATAGTAGAGAGTATAGACCCTATACATACATCATAGTGTTTAATGGAGTCATCAATGCAAGCCAGGTTTACACCTATGGTATCTACACATATACATAATCTTCCAAGGAGACCATTACTAGAGAGACCCTATCAGAGTTGTTGCCAGAATCCAGGTAATGCGAATGCAATGGAGATGTGATCACATGAGATGAAGCAAGTGCACACCACATAGATGCTAAAGTAATTTAAAATTATACAAGAAGATAAATTACACAAGACAAAATGGAGAAAACCAAAATCTGATTAACATGAGATGGCCAAAATGAAGAATACATATAGGAGAGCACGTAACTCCTCCACAAAAGGTGGTCAAGGCACCCCAAGAATAGACTGTAACTCCTCCATGAAAGGTGATGACAAGGTGGTAAGAATAGAGAAGTAACTCCCATCAAGGGAGTTACTTATGACATTCTTATGACACCTATGACACATCTATGACACACATCTCCACATAAGCTAGCCTATCCCACAAATGTAGGAAAACTCCATGTATACACAAAAATATAATTTTCCTAATTAAATAATAGGGAAAAATAAAAACCTACACTAATACCCCCTCATAAGCATAGCTTAGGTGGGCAGTGTGGAAATATAAAATGGGTCCCAAAAACTAGGCCTGGTGAGGTACCCATGTACAAATGCAATCTCTCATAAGATAGAGAAAATGAGAAAACCCGTAGGAAAAACTCCCCCCCCCCGCAAAGAGAGACATAAAAGAAAGGAAGAGGCTAGTGGGCCCCCCGAAGATGATACTACTGCAGATGTGGACCGCACCCCAAGAAGAGATTGTAGATGAATGAACTTACTCTCAGTGAAAAGTTTGGTGAAGATGTCTGCAACCTGCTCTAAAGACTGGCAAAATATCAAGTCAATGACTTGACTATGAATAAGCTCTCAAATGAAATGCATGTGAATCTCTATGTGCTTGGTCCGCTGGTGCTGAATTAGATTTTTGTAAATCTAAATGGTACTCTAGTTATCACAATAAATAATGGTAGGCTGCCTGATAGGAATGCCAAACTCAAAAAGTATCCCCTGAAGCTAAATAGCCTTAGTAGCTGCATTAACAGCTCCCTTATACTATGCCTCTGTGGATGATATAGCAATAACATTCTGCTTCTTGCTAGACCAACTGATAGGACCAGAACCTAGAGAGAAACTGTAGCCAAAAGTAGACTTGCGAGTCTGTGAATCGCCAGCCCAGTTTGAATTTGTATATCCAACCAAGTCAACCTCTATGCCAAATTTGTAATGAATCTCGTATCTATGTGAACCCTGTATGTAATGCAAGATCCTCTTAGTTGCTTTCCAATGCAGCTCATGAGGTTCCTGCATAAATCTAGAGACAAGTCCCACTGTATATGAAATGTCGGGCATGGTGTGAGTCAAGTAGATGAGACTACCAACAAGTTGTCGATACTGAGTGGCATCAACCAATGGTGAAGAATAGTCAGCCTCAAGCTTGAATCCTGATAGAAAGGGAGTCGGAGATGGCTTAAAATCAACCATGTGAAACTGAGCCAATAAGTCAAGAGCATACTTAGGTTGTGTAAGAAAGATCCCTGAATCTGACTGTGAGATCTCGATGCCAAAGAAGTAGTGCAACAAACCCAAGTCTGTCATGTCAAATCTATCCTGAAGAGATGCCTTCACTATTGCAATAGCTGATGAAGAACTCCTGGTGATCAAAAGGTCATCAACATATAGAACCAAAATTAGGAGCGAATCATCCTGCCAAAAAAAAATAGACATTGGGGTCAGAATGGCACCTAGTGAAGCCTGCTACGAGAAGGAAGGAATCCATCTTGGTGTATCATGCTTGAGGGGCATGTTTGAGGCTATAGATAGATTTTCTAAGTCTGCATATTAAGGAAGAATCCTGAACAAATCCTGGCAGCTACTCTATGTAGATCTCCTCCTCTAGGTCTCTATGAAGAAAGGCACTCTTCACATCCATCTGATGCACATCCCAACCATGTGCTGTGACAATAGCCAAGGTGAGTCAGATAGAAGTCATCTTTGCAATGGGTGCAAAGGTCTCTGAGAGTAGTCAATGTCTGCCACCTGTGAGAAACCCTTGGCTACCTATCGCACCTTGTACTTATCAACCGACCCATCTGCTGCAAAATTGGTCTGATATATCCACCTACATTGAACCATCTTTCTTCCCTTAGGAAGTGAAGTCAAATCCCAAGTGTGATTTTTGATTAAGGAAGAATATTCTTCCTCCATAGCACTATCCCACTTAGATACCCCCGATGCCTCTCAAAAAGTCTATGGATCTGAAACTGAAGCAAAGAAGGCATGTGGATCTCTCTGAAAATCCCCCCTAGTACGTCTGTCATCTGTGGGATCTCCTACCCAAGTGCCAACACTCTCAAGTGTCTGTCTAGCCCAAAGTGGCCTAAAAGTGGGTGAGTCAGGTGCTAACTCCTCATCTTCTGATTGACTAGAGGTGGATGACTCTGCATCACTATCCTCGCTGTTTGAACTCAAAGAAGAAGATGTCTCTAGCTTAAGAACCTGTTGTGGCTGATCTGAATCTGATGAGGAATCATCATGAAGAAGTAAATATGATGAGGGAGAAGCAGTGCCAAGTGTTGAGTCTCTAAGACTCTCCTAAAAATGGACACTTCTTTCGATGAACAACTCATGAGTGACTGGATCTACAAGGCGATACCCCTTAATACCATCTAGATATCCTACCAAGATGCAAGGCTTGGACTGATGTTCCATAGCTTTGCATTTCTTCTTCAAAATGTGGGCCATAGATGGGGATCTAAAAACCCTAAGGTGCTCAACATCAAGTTTCCTTTTATGCCAAGCTTTAAAGGGTGTTATCCCTTTCAAAGCTTTATGAGGAACCCTGTTTTGAATGTAGCAAGCACAATTGATGGCTTTGACCCAGTACTGTGGTGCTAAGGATTTGGAGTGAATCATATAGCTACCCATCTCTTTCAAGAACCTAATTTTGTGTTCTACAACCCTATTCTGTGAAGGACTGTAAGTGACTGTGCGCTACAAATCAATCCCCTCTATTGTGCAAAACTAATCAAACCTGTTGCTGACATACTCCCCTCCATTATCAGTTCGAAGAACCTTGATGGATTTCTCACTCTATTTCTCAACAAGAGCCTTAAAGTCTAGAAAATTTTCAAACACTTCAGACTTTTGTTTGAAAAAATATATCCAAGTGTACCTAGAGAAATCATTAATGAAAGTGAGGATGTACTTGGCCCTTGTGAAAGATGGTTTGGGAAAGGGTCTTGATACATCATTGTGGACTAACTCCAAAGGTTGTGAAGCCCTCCAAGCTTTGCCTTTGTCAAATTTTGCTTTGAGATGCTTCCCAAGGGATCACCCTTCGCAAAGTCCTTTTGAGAATTGGACACGAGGCAAGCCAATGACCATGTCATGTTTGCAAAGTTGCTCAAGGTAGCGGTAGTTAAGGTGGCCAAACCGCTCATGCCATAATTTGCTAACTCCATCTGAATGAGTCAGCAATGATATTGGAGAAGAATTTGGTGCAATATGTGAGAAGGTGTATAACCTTGCTTGATGATCTACCCTACCCACTGCCACTGTAGTATCACTATGCAACTCCCTGATAGACACTAAATCTGGTGAAAACTCAACTCTCATGCCTTGACCAATGTGAGTGATTTGGTACATTGATAGGAGATTGGTTGAAAGAGAAGGAACACTTAGAAAATTATTGAATGTTCCTCTTTCCATTTCAACTGACCCTCTCCCTGCAACATAAACTGATGTGTCATCACCCAAACTAATTGAAGTCATGCTACAAGGCTCTAAAGATGAAAACTCAACTAGTGAAGAGCCCATGTGGTGAGAAGCACCCAAATAAATGAACCATGATGTTGTAGAAGCTGTAGTAGCTATAAGGGCCTTGCCCTTTTCTTTCTCCTTACCCTTGCCTTTTGCCTTGGTAGAATCTTGGGTAGATGAATTCTGCTTGATGGACTCAAGAACACCTATGTTGTGCTTCTCTAGAAGATGAGTTAGGTGACTATTTGTTTCTTCATGCATTTATGTTCATCATGTCCTATCTTTTTACAATAGGCACACTTAACCTTCTCTTTCTTAGGCTTAGCATTGGAGGAGGAAGACTCAGTGTTGTTTTTGGCAAGATTGTTATTTTCTTTCTTCTTCTCCTGGTCCTTGTTCTTTTTCTTCTTCTCTTTTGTTGAAGTCTTATCCTTACCATTTCCAACTATCAAAGCTTGGGGTTGAGTAGACTTCATTGTGCCCATTTGAATTAGCTTATCTTGCTCCCTAGTCAAGTCGACAATGAATGAATCCAAAGAAGGCATTTTCCATGTAGTGCCAAGGGCACTTTTTGTGGCATGAAAAGTGGAGACAAAGACTGAATAACTTGGACCTAACTTTGTGAGAATAGAAAGGATGAGTTGATCATCTTTCTTCTCTATCCCGAATTCTTTCAATTGCAATCTAAGGGCCTTAAATTTAGTGAAGAAGTCCTATAGGGTGTCAAAGTTACTAGGACTTAGACTTATGAGTTCATTTTTGAGCTCATGACCTCTCATCTCATCAAGCTTCCCAAATAAGTTTTCTAGGGTGTCCCATATGTCTTTGGGAGTCTTGGAGGTTTCTAAATGGAAGAGAAGTTTTGGAGACATGGACAAGCTCAGTAATCCGTAGGCTTCATCACTACGGTTGTACCACTTGACCTTTTCAGCATCAGTGCTAGGTTCTACTTCAGTAACCATGGTGATCCTATACAACCCTTTGCTTCTAAAAATGATTGAAATTTTAATCTTTCATTCATGATCATTGAAGGGTGTTAGGGGTTTAAGTTGAAAATAACCTATTTTAAGCTGAATTTAGGTGAAGTTGTGTTGATTACAAGTTGTGAAATTATGCAGAAAGGAGAATGAAAGTAAAGATTTGCAAGTTGTGAAAAGCAATCACACCCCCCAAAATGTTAAGCCCCCCCCAAATATGCAAGTGCATGCTCAAAATATGTCAGGATCAGTCGAGAATGCGTCTTAGAGCAATCAGTGCAAGACTTTAAGCAAACAGGACGTCAGACTCAGCCAAAAATGCGTCCCGAGAGACCCAAATTTTAGGCACTTTATAAACTAGTGCATTTTTGACAAATAACAATCCTAAACTATGGATAATTAAATTAAAAACACTTTTGAAAAAAATGGCACCCAAATCCGAGCTACCGTTTGCAAGATATTAAAAGTTTAATTTTCCTGTAAACTAGTGTTTTTGCAAAAAAAATCACTAAAACATTAAAAAAATTCTTGTTTTGAGAGAGAAAGTGGCATTCCAACCACTCGTTAGACTCGACATGGAGCAAAGAATAAAAAAAAAAGGTCTTTATGAAAGCAAGTTTAACTGATTGTCTCGGTATGCGTGAAAGCAAGTTTACCTTCCTCTTTTAGTAAAAAAATACTAGTAAGGCAAAAAAAATGAATTCCCAGCTAGTTTTTTTTTACTTTTTTTTATAAGAGGAAAGAAAGGTGGATATCTGTTGTTGTGATGTCTTAGGCCTTGATAGGCACTGCCAATAAGATGAGATCAGGGCTTCACCAATGAACATGCACCCTTCCAACACTTCCAATGCAATGCAGATTTTAGCACTTCCAACACAGACTACAACACTTCCAATGCAGACTTAACACTTCCAGCGCAGACTTTATCACAGAAGAGACAAATCAAGTGCAAAAAAAAAATGCCAAGTGACTAAGGGTCCACATGGGACGCCAAACCAGAAAATAAAGCGCCATTTTCAAGAAAAAACAGGGTGGCAGAATTGTCTTACAAAAAAAATGCAATTCTGATTTTGTTGGTCAGAAAGAAATTGAAATTGCAGACCTCAACACACAAAAACAAGTGACAAGGTTTTAATTTCAATGCACAGTAGGTCTGGCAGAATTTTCTCACCAAAATAAGACCAAAATTTTCTCACCAGAATAAGACCAAAATTTTCTCCCTAGAATAAGACCAGAATTTTCCAATGGAAATGGATGCCAAGTTGCTGGAAATGGATGCCAGGCTGCTGGAAATGGATGCCAAACTGCTGGAAAAGAACGCCAAGCTGCTGATATTTCCACAAATTGCCTTGTTGAAGCCACAACAGATCTATACAAGATGTCTTGGCAAATTTTAACTCAGAAGTAATTTTTTTAACAAGTTTCCATATGGATTTGCATGAGTTTTCAAGAAACTCTACCAAAACCCTCAAATGTAATGGAGTTAAACAAAAAAACTACTAAGAAAGCAAAGTAAGAATTTTAGAATAAACTAATAGCATAACTAGACACACGATTACCGGAGTGGCTCTGATACCATATCGAAGTTGTTGCCAGAATCTGGATAATGAGAATGCAATGGAGATGTGATCACATGAGATGAAGCAAGTGCACACCACATAGATGCTAAAGCAATTTAAAATTATACAAGAAGATTAATTGCACAAGACAAAATAGAGAAAACCAAAATCTGATTAACATGAGATGGCCAAAGTGAAGAATACATATATGAGAGCACGTAAGTAACTCCTCCACAAAAGGTGGTCAAAGCACCCCAAGAATATACTGTAACTCCTCCATGAAAGGTGGTGACAAGGTGCTAAGAATAGAAAAGTAACTCCCATCAAGGGAGTTACTTATGACATTCTTATGACACCTATGACACATCTATGACACACATCTCCACATAAGCTAGCCTATCCCACAAATGTAGGAAAACTCCATGTATGCACAAAAATATAATTTCCCTAATTAAATAATAGGGAAAAATAAAAACCTACACTAATAGACCCCTACATCATATATATGTCACATATTCTAAAGGACCTTCCTCTACTCAGTTTATGCTGAGATTAATTTTATTGGGTTCTAGTGGTTCTCAACATAGGGCACCTACATCACTTATAAATTATTATACCATATGAGTTCCTAAGATACCTACAATTCATAAGGCATCATAGTCAATACCACAACATCATAACATCACTACATAGGAAACTTCAAACTTAGATTACATAGTATAATAGATTATGGGCTCACAGTTGCCCTTTCACACTGCACACACAATCACAATTCCATTATTTGACATAGGTCATAATGATAGTGAGTCTCCCATGAGAATCATTGGTTAGTATGGTTCCTACTCTTGTACATATTTCCTACTCCCCTACTCCTTGTACATAGTTTATTTTCATTTGTTTGTACACATATTATACTGAGAAAACCCAAAAAATAATATAATATGTCAAAATACAAAAACATTCAAATATTTCAAAAATGTAAAATTTATAGATTGCATGCATTTTTATGTTTACATTTCTACTAATTCATAGATATTGCATATTGCTGGTTATCCTCTATAGTCAGTTTTATCATACACATAAGCTTCACTTGTCTTTGTCAAGTGCTTGTAGATTACATACAAGACCTCGGTCCACTACACTGATCTAGACTTACTATCATCTACCCACTAGGGGAATATACATCAATACAAGTTTATTCATTTGAAATATCCACCCACTTGGGGGCATCCCATACATATTTGCTACTATCAGGTTCTATGTTTACATAATATACATTCTAGTTTATGAATTGATACATAATGATATTGATCATTGCTACTCATTACTCAGATTTTTTATTGACTATGACTAGTCAGACTTAGCATATTTACATCTTAGTAGTTACACAAATTTGTACTACAAAGTTATACATGCTTTCATTTCTAGTTTTTCCTAGATTAGACTTGATTGTGATCCTATGCTTCTTCTATCTTTAATGGAATTTGAATATGCCATTGCTCTTTCAATCTATGCCACTTTTTTTGTATACTTTGGACAAATGCCCATGTCCCTTGTGTGTGATTTTATACTTCTATATGCGAACATTTGAAAATGTCCTTCTATGTGAATCTTATTGCTTGCATATGTGGACATTTTAACATATCTTTGTATGTCTTCATTCTCAAATTTACTGATATGTGCCCATGTCCCTTGTATTGTGTCCCCTTGATTAACTTTGCATAACTCATGTGATTGTATGTATGCTTGTTTGTATGATTCTTTACCATGACACTTGTATTTGGTTGTTACACACACACACACACACACCATTTTTTGATGCCATGAGGGACCTCATGCATTTACCTTTCTTACTTGGGAATTGTGATGGACATCATGCCCCATCCCCTAGGTATTTACTCATATTTTGATGATATATACATTGATTACATTTATCTTGACACCCTTGTGCAATGTTATATGATGGCTCTCCTTGAATAAAAGGAGATAATTTAAGCAGAGTTATCTAAACTCAACCTTTCAAAAACATAAGTGAGAAGAGAAAGTTTAGTCTTCACAAACACACCTACACCTACTAATGGGCATCCAAGTAAAGATGGTAAATCACCTCCTTTTTATCTTTCTATGCTTATTGGAGATTGATTAATGCATAATTTCATGATAGATAGTGGGGAAAGTAGCTCAATGATGCCTAAATAAATAGTTGAAAATCTAGGCCTAACATATGAGCCTAATACCAAGGGTGTCTTGTAATTGGATGGTTCAACTACCAAGACTATGGGTGTAATTAAAGGTTTGAGTCTTACCCTCTATGCTTGTCCCAAATTTTCTATTGCTCAAGGTGTTGTTGTATAAGATTTTCCACCCTACTTTGATCTATGCTTGTCAAAAGACTTCACTACCAATATTGAGGGGTATTTTTCATCCAATTGGTCATATATGGCTTTTAGAACTAGATATGATACTGAGGTTATAATCAGATCTGAACCTATGTCTCACTTTCATCTTGATCCATACAAGCCAAACATTTCAAATGTGAATTATATAGTCATTAATGAGGGAGATCATCCCAATGATCAAGAACCGGTTGTACCTCTTAAAGTCATATTAGACCTTTTCCTTAATGAGTGGGGAGCATAAAATCATGAATATGATCCATATAAAGGTGTTGAAGAAGCTGGTCTAGTTGTTTATTATTTGCTTGATTAAGGTGCAACCATACCATCTCTATCTAATCAAGTGAAGATAGTGTTGGTCTATGAAAATTATTCTTTGATGGTTTAAAAAGTAAGAATGGATCAGGGGTAGGTATGATGCTATTTTATTCATCCAAAGAAAGATATTATTTTGTAACTAGTTTTCAATTCAGTTGCACTTGCAATGTAGCTGAATATGAAGCACTTATTCCTGGAATTCACTAGGAAAGAAAGGAGTAAAGCAATTACAAGTTTTTAGAGATAGTGATCTAGTAGTACACCAAGTGAAAGGTAAAAGCGTGGCTAAGAATCTATTGTTGAAGTCTTAAAAACATAGGGTATAGGACCTTATTGAATACTTTGAAGCCTTCAACATACAATTAGTTCCAAGAGAAGAGAATAAACATGTTGATAGGTTAGCTTCATTGGGAGCTCAATTTGACATTCTTAATGATGTGAACAACTAAAAAAATTAGCCACATATCAAGTTCATAGTAAGGTCATCAATACCAGATAATGATGTCAATTGATAGGTCTTTAAGAGTGATAAGCAAATAACATACTTATTTCAATAAGAAGCTAAGTTTTCTTTAAAAAACTAGGCTAAATTATAGCATTAGTATGGATATTAGGTTGTGCAATTGAGATTTAATAAGCTTCTTAAAGGGTTGGTAACTCTTGAGAACATTCAATGAGAATGGCCAAATGAGGAAGGACAAGGTGAGTATATCTACTGAAGAGGAACATCATGAAAGGGTTATTATCTTTAAGGACAATATTCTTAATCTTAGAAAGTTATGTACTTTAGCTGAAAATATTGCATTTGTGGAGTTGTGTGAATAATTTTATGATATCTTTGCTTGAGGATACAGTGACCTTAAGGGGTTTGATCCTAGATTAGCCCAACATACTAGAGAACTTGATACAAATTCCAAGCTTGTAATATAAAGGTAAATACCTATAAACCCAAAGATTGAGCTTATAATGAGGAAGGAGTTAACTAAATTGATAGAGTCAAGCATCATATTCCCTATTAAGCACTCCTCATGGGTTACTAATCTAGTCCTTATGAGGAAGAAGAGTGGGGATATCAGATTATGTGTAGATTTCAAAGATTTGAATAGGGTGTCATTGAGAGATCAATAACCCTTACTCTCCATGGAGCAAATTATTCAAGTGGTTGCAGCTTCTCAATGCTTCTCTCTCTTGGATGGCTACTCTAGTTATAATAAAATCTTGGTGAAGGAAGAAGATCAATACAAAATAACCTTTACCACTAAGTGGGGCACATATGCCTATAAAATAATGCTATTTGGGCTATCTAATACATGGTATAAATTATAAAGAGCCATGTATATGGATTTTCAAGGCTTGATTAATGAAATGGTGTTAATCTATTTGGATGATATATTGGTTTTCTCAAAGAATGCTAGTGATCATCTAGCTCATCTTAGATTGATTTTTTAAAGATGTAGGAAATATGGGATCTATATAAACCCTAAAAAGTGTTTTTTTGAAGTTCACGAGGGTAATATATTAGGTTACATTATCTAAAAATATGGGATTCTCATAGATCCTAAAAGAGTGAGTCCCATATTGGCTTTATCTTTGCCCAAGCACAAGAAAGGTTTGAAAAGTTTTCTTATAAAGATTAATTTTGGTAGAATATTCATACCTATTTTTTTAAACCTTGTGAAGCCTATAATAGCCATGTAAAAAAATTACCAAGGCTTTAATTGAACCAAAGAAGGAAAACATATTTTTGAGGCTTTTAAGCAAGCTATAGCCCAAGCACCTACATTGATCAATCCTAATTTTTTAAAGGATTTATTATTGTATCCTTTGTCTAACATTGACACTATCTCAACTATGTTGATACATTAAAATGGTGAAGGTTTTGAGTAACCTACCACCTTATTTAGTCAAGGGCTAGAGGATTATGAAGAGAGATACACCGTTATAGAGAAACAAGTGTTGATAATCATAATGAGCCTTAAGAAGTTTAGGCATATGCTATCCAATAACAAAATTCATGTCATGGTGTCACATCTAAGCATAAAAGACATAATTTAAATAAATATTTGAATGGAAAAGGGCTGGTTGGATAATCGAGGTCATGAAATATGACATGGAGATTAAGGCTGCCAAGTTGATAAGAGGAAGAGGACTATGTGAAGATTTAGCATCAAATCTTCAAGAGGATAAATAAGTTATTATAGCATTGTAAGATAATCCTTATACACCTTTACCTTCAACCCCTCCAAGTGACACAAGATATGGTAAGATTTATTCAAATAAGTGAGTGTCTTACAAGTTTAGATAAAACAAAAATAAGGTAATTTAGATTTCAGTCCATCCCCTATGTTCTTGTAGATGGAGTTCTCTTTATAAGGGATTTTAATGGTATGATATTGAGATGTATTGAAACTCATCACATTGATAGGCTTTTAGAACAATTTCATGATGGGCTTGCAGAAGGTCACTTTTCACCTAAGACCACAAAAATAAAAATAATGAGAGTTGGTTATTATTGGCCTATCTTGTTCAAAAATTTTTATGCATGGGTAAAGAGGTGTCAAAAGTGTGCATTTTTCATAGGGAAATAAAAGCTTATAACCCTACCTCTTAATCCTATTCAAGTGGAGTAACCATTTATGTAATAGGGTCTTGATTTCATTGACATGATAAACCTCCCTTCAACTATAGACCATAAGTGGGTACTTATAGCCATTGACTACTTCAAAATATGGGTGGAGGTAATATCCCTTAAGGAGACCAATGAGAGTTTAGTTCTTTAATTTTATGAAGGCCTAGTAACAATATTTGAAGCCCTTTCCATAATAATTTCTGATAATGCAATGGCATTTAGTGGTACAATGATAAGTTAATGGGATCTTAAACATGGCATATATCTAATAACTTATTCCAACTATTATCCTCAAGGAAATGGACTAGCTGAGTCCAAAAATAAGAATTAGATTAGAATAATTAAGAGGATAGTGGAAAAAAATCAAAGAGATTAGCACACTAAGTTAAAGACAACCTAATGGGCTGATAGGATTACCCAAAGATGGATATTTTTAACTCACCATACATTCTTGTTTATGGAAGAGAGGAAAAGTTACATATATATCTTGAATTAATAGCCCTAGAGTTAGGACATCAACTTGAAATTATGGAGAGTGATCACATGGCAATAAGTTTGACAAAGCTAATGACATTGGAAGAGACAAGAGACCATGCCAAATATACCATGGAGTGCAATCAAGCCCAAGTAAATAAGAGATTTGATAGAAGATCTATTTTAAGATCATATCAAGAAGGAGAACTTATACTAAAGTGGGACGAGGATATGGATAAACCTAGTAGGCATGCCAAGTTTGATACATTGTGGAGTGGGACCTATGTTATCATTGGCTTCAAATAACATAATGATTTTCAGCTTACAAAGTTGAATGGTGAGGAACCGAGTATCCCTATTTTCCTTAAGTTCTTAGATCACAAGTTTGTTTGTTTTATTATATTGTTTTCCTTCCTCCAAGTGTCTTATGACACATGTGTGTGTGTGTGTGTTGTGTGTGTGTGTTTTAGATTTTTTCTCAGTTTTTAGTTTATTTTAAGGCTGATATCAAGTCTAAGGTTTAGTATGCCTTTAATTAAAGTATAATTTATAAACCCATAGCCCAATGGATTGTCAAAGCCACTAATCTATATGCATAATAAGCATTTAATCCGAGGAGGTCACCAAAGATGTTAGCCAAAATTGGCCACCATAGGTGAATAATATTCAAAATATTGATCATAATGGTATTAAATTTGTTGATAGCCATTTGAAGTGTATTGTATTCATCATGCTTGGTCTCAGAGTGATAGGCATTGTGTTGTTCTTGGTAGCTTTTAGAGTCTCATAGAGTGGTCTAGTTAGAGGTAGAGTCAAGTCACCTAGTCTTGTCATTAAGTCATTTAATGTGGTTACCTCTAATGTGTTTATCATATATTAAGGTAACTTTGACAAAGTTAATGTTTAATTATGAAATTAAAATTAAATCTTGAACCATGGTGAAGTAAGAAGATGGTGATCCTGTAAGAAGAAATGTGTTCTAAACTGAGCCAGAAGACCAAGGAGCAGAGCTAGTAAGTTGATCACATTGCATTTTCAAGTAATTTGGAAAAGTTAAGGTATTTTTAGAAATATTAAGGTATGTAATTTGATTTAGTCTTATGATATGCTCTAATTTTATAATGAGACTTACTAGAGAAGATCAAAAGTGAAGGTTTATATCATTAAATAAGGGTCTCTTATGTGACTTACTAGAGAAGATAAAAAGTGAAGGTCTATATCATTAAATAAGGGTATATTATGTCATTTAAAACTTGTATAATGTCATGGTACTTTTAATTGTCTATACATCTTGACCAAAATGTCTTAAGATTTCTTTTCCAATGTTGGAATACTTTTGTAACTACCTATACATCCAAATAAGAGATAATGAAGAAGTTGTAGGGAAATAAAGGTGGGAAATGCTTTGGCATGCTGTTAAACCTTTGTACAGGTCAAAGAAATATTCATAATCACTATGTTCATCAACTCCACTAGGTTTTAAAGGTAGAAAAAGTAATTTATTGAAGATAATGGGCCTATGAGGATCCCATTGAAAAGAGTTTCTATTGAATATCCATTTATAAACCTCTCCAAGGTTTTTCCTAGACCCCTCAGAGTCAAATCCATTTTTGGGAGCAAGTGATAGATCAAAAAGAATAAAAAACATACCCCATTTCTCCATCAGGTTTATAGGTCTACGTTCAAGCTCAAAAAACCCCAATGGTTTGATGTTGGTACACAAAGGAGAGAAAAGATCATGTCCAGTGAATTTTGGGGAAGGAGGAGATCCCTACGCCCTTTTAATTTATGGTAGAATTTATAATACTTAGGTCTTGAACTTTATGAATCATCCTTAAAAATATAAGATATCTTAAACCCCATCAAAACCCTAGAGTCTTAGTTTTGGATGGTTTTAGGTCATTTAAGAACTCGTTGGTTCAAATAGAGGATTATGTGAACTTGTGTAGGTTTCTAATAGTTTCCCCATGTGTTTCTCATTATCCATTTAGCATGTGGTAGTATCAAAAAAGAAAAATCTCCATTTTGAATGGGTTGTAAACCCATTTGAAAGGTTACAGACAAGGTTTAGTTGGTTTTAAATGTTGTATATCAAGTGAACCTCAAGGTAAGTTATAACCACCTAATACTATTTATATTGATATCCTCATGTCTAATTTCACCTTATAAAAGGTCCTCTTGCATTCAGACGGACTCACATATATCATCAAAGAGACTCCAACATGCTTATTGGAAAGAAGTAGGGAATGAGTCTCTAAACATAATTTAGATAATTATTGACCAAATATAGTTGTTTTCTAAATGGTGAATAGTATCAGATAAGTAATCCAAGATCACTCTTAAGGGAAAATGGTAAATAGCATATTATGAGAGATATTGGTCTTAATGCTCTTCAACAAGTTTGCAAGTATGAAGGAGTGGATAGACCTATGATCAATGATAAAGTTCCAAGGAATTTTAGAGTAATGATCTTGATGACCAAGTGTAATATACCTTTATATATCCATATTATATCATCTAATCAAGGAGGATCAACCCTGTGGTGAAATAAAGAGGTGATTTAGGCCTAAAACAATCACCTATAGGTCTACCTTCAAGGTAAGCATAAATTTCCAAGGTTTGTGATGGGAAATGAGTCTTAGAAACCACATAAGATGTGTGATACCTAATATTAAGGGTTTATAATGTTGAAATGCTACATGAAACAAAGGAAACATCAAAATTGTTAAGAACACCTAAGAGAAGCTAACACACTTATAGAGCCTAAAAGAAGGTTTATTGTGCATATGGAGTTGAAATCTTAAGAAACAAATCAAATATTAATTTCTCATGATAATAGACATTCAATTAAAATTGAGTGAGGAATATGAACAAGTTTTTCCAAGGTTTTCATGAGTAATTTTAAGGGAACAAAATCACACTTAGATGTACATAAGTAGTTAGTAAGAACAAAACTCAAAACACCTGTATAGGTAGTTGAGGTTGAAGGAGATAAGATGAACATAGATAATTTAGTGAAACATATTCAAGGATATAATTTAATTATTAATAATAAGGATAGAGATATTTAACTTTGAGATCAATTCATAAACAAACCAAAGTGGCGAAGTTAGATAAAGATTAAACACTCAATGGACTGTGTGCATCATGGTGAAGATCAAATCAGTTGGTTAGATCAGTTTGCATGACTATAGGAATGTGTAAAGAGTCATGAGACATGAATAAATATTATACACATTGTTATAAGGGATAAATTAGGCTAAAATATAACAGAACATCAAGGAGAGTTTAGGCTTAAAAGAATACACTTACAAGCCTATCATAGGCAAAATTGGGAAAAACACACTAGTGGTGTCAAATGAAGTGATATGAGGGTTTTTAGGGTTCAAATAATGTATTATAAAGGAGTATATACTTAATATAATCATCAATAATACTCAAACCAAATAAATAGTACTCAATCTCAAGGTATTACAGTTAAGAGGACTAAAGTGCATCTACATTTATGTGCATAAAACATGAAGAAGCTTAAATTTTTTTGAAGTGATTTGAGGAATTAAGAGTATTAGGAGGTGAATGAGACATTTAAAGAGATTAACATGAACTCTTAACTCATTTAAAGGGAAGAAAAATGCTAAACAAGGTCTGTTAGGGTTAATCACATAAGACTGTCCCTAAACCTTAGCAATGGCTTAATTCAAGTTCTAGTGGGTTGAAGAGGTAAATAGATTAAGGATAAAATTTTAATATGTCATTATATGTTTTAAAAACATAATTTAGATATTTAAAACTAAAACTAGGCACATTCACATCTTTGTTGTCAAATTAGGCCTTTTCAAGTCCATTAACAGGCTTGTCTTATTTGAAAAGCTCAACTTCATCATGTGTGAAATTACATGAAGATCTACATGGGTAAAATTGGATATTTTAGGAGTTATTAAGGTCTCCATACTCCAATATAGTGGAATTATTTTGGATATAAATTATTTGTTCTTTATGAACAATCCTTAACAAGTTAGGACCCTAAAACCCTATTAAAACCTCTCAAGAGACCCGATAGTTAAAATTAGTCTTCTAAGTGGCCAAAATAGATTGGTATTGATATAAAATTAATTTAATGGTCCTTATTCCTATTTTAGGAATATGATGGAGTAGGACATTGGCACATGTGAGGAAAGGAGTATAGAAAACTAGCCTAGAAACTGTTCTTTTGAGTCTATTTACAAGATTTTGGGTCAACAAAGTCTTATTAACTATTTGTAGAGGTTATTTGAGCCAAGATAGATGTTTTATGATAATTAAAAACTCATTCAAGAGGTTCCATAGTGATATCACATGTTTCAAGTCTCAATGAAGAAATGTGATCAATCTTGGATAAAAAAGGTAGAGTTTCAGACTTGTTTCAAAACCTCAAGACTCAAGAGACATTCAGAACATCTTGATGAGAACATAATGTCATATATGAAAGATTTTTAAGTCATGAAACATAAGAAATAATATTTTTTTGCCTTCAAGTTCACTTAGACTTCTAATCATGAAGCCCCCTTGATACTCTATTTAGAAACAAGTATGAAGATCACAGTTGCAAGTTTATCTCCAATGCTTGAACAAAGGTTCCATGACTTGATGTAGTATCTCCATGAAGTAATCAACCATTATGAAAACCTTAAAGACATAAAAATAGACCTTTCTTGGAAAATCAAACTTTGATAGCAAATAATATGGTATAAGAAAAAGCATGAATTATTTGTTTAAGTTCCACATGAAGGAGAAGTATTGCAAGAGGTAAGGGTTGACATAGAAGGTTCTCAAGTATGCCAAGTGTCAATGGAATAAATTTTATCTACCCTCAAATAATAAAATGTGTAACTCCATTGAAATGGAGTTAAATTCAAGAAGCATCAAGTCTACCAAGATGGCCTTCATGACACTCTTCATGAAGAGCCTCATCAACACTTGGCCTAGAAGGTTAAGAAAGCAGATGACAACACATTACTAACATACTTGGTGGCATCTTATTTATACTTTGTAACTAATTTTATGATGAAGGATAATTGATGAGTTCTCTCTTTGTCCTATCTCTCTCTCTTCCTTTTCTTCTTCTATAAATGAAGACTTGAAAGGTCTGGTGGGGTTTCACCATTATTAAGGGCTGTTGAAGTAGTAAGGGGATGTTGTTATTGCCTATTCCTAAGGGTATAGTTGCTCTTATGGAAATGATGAAATGATTGAACCTTAGGAATATCCTCCTTCGGCTCATTTTATTTTTGGATACGGGAATCCATGGTTGATAACACCATATCAATATTAAGGGATTTAATTGAGTTAGATGATTTAGGATGATTGGGGATCACCTCATATTTTTCCATTTCTTTTTGGAAGATATAAAAATAAATATAAAAATCCATGTAGTCCATTTCCCCATGGGATACTATGTTATATACTCAACACCAATTAGGTAAGGCTATCTCAATGATATTGATCTTAGGAAACCTATTGGGTGAAGGTTCTACATGGTTGTGAGGATAATTGTATTTCCTATTTGGTCTCTGATATGTGAAGTTTTTGTTAGAAATTTATACATTAGAGTTACTAAAATATCTATGTAGTCCTAAGAAGTTGTTTTTGAGTTTTTTTACCATCCATTGAATGGCATATAACTCAGTCTTAGTAGAATCTTGAGGTGTGGTTTGAGTATTATTAGCTATGGCCAACATTACTTGATGTTGAGTTTGAGGAATAAGTTCTTAGACCCCTATGTTTAGGAAACCCAATTGTGGTTTTGAAATGGGATGATGTAGTATGATTTGATGTGTTACAAGGAGTGATTGAAGCATATGTGTATTCTGAGTAACATTGGGCAAGAAGTTCAATGTAGGAATTTGTGGTAGCATATCAGGAGTGGGGGTCATTATGTGACTTTGAGGGTTAAATTTCCTATCCACTTTTATGGCCCCATACATAATTTAAGGATAGGATTGATATGGATGTATCCCTCCTTAGGAACATGGTTCTCTAAGGGTCTAACACATTATTATACATTTCAAGTGCTAGTTGAGGGTTGGGATGATAAATAATGGTTACCTAGATATACATCTTATGAAACCTAACATTGGAATTCTTGATGGGTTAATTAGGTTCCCTTTTGATGCAAAAACACTGATAGTATATGACATTGGGGTTTATCACTTGCCCAAATTGGGTGAGGAAAACATAACTAAAATGTTCCTAGCTTGGGATAGAGTCTTTGGGAAGGTTGAAGAACCAATCATTGATAGAGTCCATTAAGGTAAAGGGGAAAGCCTACATGTCACATCATCATGTTATGAATTTATGAGTCTCAAGGAAAAATTTTAGTATGTTATGTGTTCCTCCATAGTTCATCCCACACTAGGGGTAAAATAAGGGAGATACGTTCTAGGGTTCTTGGGTAAATCATGGATGACTCGTAGGATGTTGATGGTAGAACTAGCTAACTAGGCAATCTTGGGATAAAAATTTAGGATATGTTATAGGGATTAATTGAAGTGAATCATAGGAGGTCTAGGTTGGTTGAAATTGGGTTTTCTATGGAAAAGTTGGGGGATATTATCGATTGACCTCTGTGGGACGTAGCCTTGGTAATATGTGAACTAGTCTCCAAGATGATTCATAATAAAATAATAATTAACATTATATTACCAATAAGACAATCCTAAAACACTCATAAAATAAAATAAATAAAAAGCATGAAGTATTTCAATAGCCCTCCTTTTAGTGTCAACTATTATTTGCTCTAATATGCTCTTATTCATGAAATGCCCATAGGATTGGGCATTCCCTAAAAGGGGTAGGTGGGGACAACTATATAATTTCATCCTCCATTTTAGGACTGATCTAGGATCAACCTAGGGTATTGATGTATGTATTTAACTTCATAAACATATTCAGTGTGAACAATATCCAAGAGATGCACTATCACCACTGAAATTTCAATCTTATGTCTTACACATAGGTCAAAGATTGTTATGAAAATTTGAGTACTAAGCTTATTATTTATAAACATAAGGGGAAAGGGTAGTCCAATTACAAAGAAAAAACACAAAAAGAGAGGGAAGGTAAGGCATAAAATGGAAGCCTCCAGGTCTAAAATGAATTCAATGTGCTAATCATTAAACCCAATAACTCTGCCATAGTTATACCATTGTAGACTGAGTTTCACTAAAGTTATGCCTCTAAGAAAATATAATGGGAAGAGTTTGAGGGAATCAAGAGTATGCCTTAAATATGATCTCTCACTAATGATTAGTATTAGGAGTTTATTATAAAATACACATAAACACCATATGAGAATTTGTAGATTAACACACAAATTATCAACACTATGAAAGTGGAAACAAAAAAATTTACACAATGATTATAATAGATAAGCACCTCATAATCATGGCATACATAAAGAAACAACGTGTTGATCTAATTAACCTAACATTGATAATAATTATAACATGAAGATGAAATAAAATTAAAACATATATCAGACCCTCTTGTATAAAATAGAGATTGTATTCATTAAAAGGAGTAAATATTGTTAAAATAATAAATCTAGGATGATTTTATAGTCTAAAGTGATGAAGGAAAAGCAAGTGAAATATTAGATATCATATGATAAAACTTTTAAGAAACTTCTAGTTGACCCCAAAATATAATACAACTCTTCCTTATATAGATAAGGATGGGGTTCACTTTCAAATAGTATGAGGATCCCATCTTGGGTCATGATGGCCACTCATTATATTTATAACCATATTTCAAAATTTAAAAAAAGATAATCCCTAAAAACCTAAAATATATTTGTGGGGGACCACTTAATTAACACAAGGAGGTAAATGACAATGTATGAATCTTAATTGCTTTGATTGGGTACCCCTAGCTTCCAACTTGGATGCCACGAGGTTAAACTCCTTGTCTAGCTTGACAAGGTTTATTAGGGGCTCCTTGAAGATTATCTTGGTCTGAGCTACCAATATCTAGTAGACTTAGAAGGGTGCTTCCATTGATGCTTAGACTCTAGAGACCTAGTTTATGCTCATTGTGTACTATGTTAATATATCTAGCATTTCTTAGGATCCTTCTTGGTTTAATTTGGCCACTTTCTCCCTCATAACTTCATTGAATTAACCCAGATGGACTCTAAATGCCTTGGTAAAAAAAGGTGCCATCTGGGTGGAATAGTATGAAATATGGACCTCTTTGAAATAGGTCAATATATTATTCTTACCCACTTATAAGGGTCCTATTACAATTAAAGCCATGACTAATCAACCCTCTATTGTAGTCTTCATGTTCCCAACATATATTTGGTATAACCCCAAGTCTAAGCTCAACATAATTTTTAGCTTTGAGAACTTTCCTTTATTGACCACCACTTATAGCTTCTAACTTTTCCCATTAACCTTTGAAATCCTATCCATATAGGCTTGAGTCTAGTGGATAATTACAATGGGATCAGATAGAGTCCCCACTACTTTTTGAAGGATTGAGAAAAGTAGTAGGAGGGTGTCCTTGACCTACCCAATTAGTCTGATAGGAAATGTGCTCTTAACTTGGGATTCTAAAGTTTAGACTTGGTTTTACATGTCCTTGAGGAGATTTTCAGACATATCATGGGTATCCTAGAGAACTAATAGTGGGTACTCAACCATCCTTTCCTCCTTGATGGAAGTATTCACCTTGGTAAGGGAGAATGTATCCAAATGGGTTTACCACACCACCAGGTTTCCATCCTAGACAAACCTCTAAGTCAACATCCTCTTCATACTTTTAGAGGCTTGATCAAAACTCCATTACATGTTTGGGTCACCTTGGATAGCCATATCTTGCACTTATGAACTTGGGACCATCCCCAAGGTCATGAGAGGTATAAGAGGGGTGGATGAAATGGTAGTGAAAGGCAAAAGATGAGGTGGAAGGGAGATGGAAGAAGTATAAAGAGTAAATGAGGAAAAATATTGGGGTGAAGGGGGCATGGGAGTGAAATGAGGAAGGAAGAAGGGGGAGGCCCATGGGAACATTTGTGCCCACTAATATTCCTAAGTTAGGTTCACTTGAGGTAGAATTTACCTTATAAATAGGTTGTTGAATAACAGGGAAGAGATGGGCTAGCTAAAGGTTAGTCCCATGGTGCCGTAGGTAATGGAAAGAGAAGGTCAAAGATATATCATCTAAGATGCTATATATGGGGCCAAAGAGTTTCTAAGTCCTATGAGGGAGGTTAAGTTAGAGCATAAGGCCTTTAGGTTAGATCCAGAGTGTGGGTTACTTTCTATTTCTTCTTCAACCTCTTACCTAAGTTGGTTTTGGATGCTGTAATAGATGGTCCAACCAGGAAGATAAAAGATGTAGAGGTTGATGATGGAGGAATTAAATCTATTGAGGGAATATTTAAGTGGACTAGAGTGGACATAGAAAGGGTCCTTATTACAAGTGGTATGCTCCTAAAAGTTATAGTCATGCCTACTTCTAAAGGCACACCCAAGGGAGGCACTAAGAGAAATCTAGGTTATGAGATAGATGGAGTAGATGGGAATGAAGAGGTAAGGATGCTCAAGAGGATCAAGACCAAAGGTACTTGGATGAATGATGGAGGGGGTGAAATGTAAAATAGAGGAGGCACCACTTGAGGAATTTGTGAGGGCACAATAAAACTAGTGGGTGCTTGGACTGAGAGTTGGAAATCTATGAGAGTAAAGGGTGAAAAGGAAATGGGAGGAGATGAAAGTGTTAGAGGGGGAATTTGGAAGGGTGCCTATTAGGAGCCTCACTCTAGGCTCACTCTTAGTATGCCTGTCACATATTGATTTCTCTCTAAGCCTAATAACCTATTAATTCATGGATTTATATGTTTGTTATTTATTTAATTATTATTTTGATTAAGCTTGATTTCATATGCTAAATATGGGAAATTATATGTTGCTTAATTTACATGATTTATTAGTTATATAATTATATTTAGTTTTATATTTTGTACATGATAATCATGATTGTTAATTATTACAATAGTATATTATGGATTATATATGTTTTAGGCTAACTAAGTTCAATATTGTGATGTGGATGCATGATAGATCTATCCCTTAGAGTGTGACAGAGGGAGGGAATCATCGAAGAGGGTGACATAGATGAATAAATTGGTATATGACAAAGGGATAGACTAAAAACCCACACACACACACCACAAGTAGATTAATATTGTTTGATCAATTTTGATTAGATAGCTTTAGTATGTCTTTGATTGTTAATATAATTTTGTTGTGACCTTTGTTGTTGTTTGATGCTTACACTAATTTGGTTGTGTTATTTCACTTATGTTTGTTGTACTTAGATTGACTTGAATGATGTTATTTCTATGTCAAATGAGTGAATCTGTATATGTCTTATTATGACTTACTGCTATCTTAGATATAGCTGAGTGAAGTATAACATTGTTTTATTTTGTATTCATTGCTATAGTAGTAGACATATTCTATTACTCTGCTTGATCTAGTTGTTAAGTGATTATTAATTCTCATAAGGCTATTATTATTATTATTATTTATAGTTGAATAACCTAGTATTGAGTCATTAATAAATTGAAGTTTCATTGTTAATGATTATGGATGACATTAGTTTGGCATGATTATTATAAAGACTTTGTGCTTAGGCAATGTTCTTAATCCTATGCTAATGTCAATGTCAATAGTAGCATTATTTAATGATTAATTTTAACATCATTATATTGATTAATGTTAATAATTGGATGAATTTTTTTAAGTTAATGATATAAGGGTCGAACTCATTGATAAATAACTATCGTTTAGTGGGTTTTGTGATTGTTATCATGCATATAGTTCTAAGGGATTATAATTGTTATTATAATGTTTAAATTTGAACATTCAAAATATTATGGTTTAATTTGGCATTAAATTGGTGTTAAGCATACCAACTTATGAAATGAATAGTTTTATTTGGTTTTACATGGAGAAAATGCTTAGTTCTGTGAAAGTGAACTGTGAGTTAGTTAATCATGGCAAAAATAAGGAAGGGTTCTGTGCCATGTAATTAGCATGCAGATGGATAAAATGTAAGGAGAGGAGGCTAGGGAGGACATGACCAATAGACAAAGAAATAGAGATAAAGGTTCAAGTTATTTTGGAAGGGAAAAAATGAATTATGGAGAATGTAAACTAGGTTGGCCTATTATTTAACATTCATACTTGTTTGTGTATGTGTTATAATGAAAAAATATAGTAATTTACTTAACATTTTATATGTCTCAATTATTTTTGGGAAACAACCAGGATTATATATACCTGGTACTATAGATGGATCAACCATCCCCAAAACTAGATATATGTTCCTTACCCTAATTTATATGAATATATATACATGAACACTTTTTCATTATATATGTTTGAGTTTTGGATATATATTGTTTGTGTGTTTGAATTAAATTCAATGAACTGGGTATGTGGGAAAAGATGTGGTTCTAAAATTTAGAAAACCATGAATATGTTATGGGTCATTTTGATTGACCGTTAGTTTCAATATAAACTCTATTTTGTCAAATTAGTGAACCAAATAGAGTTATGAATATTTTGTTAAAAAATGTGTAAACTAGGTTGTTTATTTCAAAACTAGGTATATGGATAAATACCCTAGTAAGGACAGCTAGAATATTTAGTGGAAGCATTATAATTTAGGGAATTTTTTAATATTGTGAAGAATTGTGATAAGAAATTTATCATTTCTTAAAATTAGACCCTTTCATAAATATTGATATGGCTATGGATCTGATTAAATACATATATTAATATAAGGTGATTACAAGATTTTGGGTAGAATAATAAACTCACTATATTTAACTATATAGTGCACATCAAGTCTATTATAGACTCTATTACTATATATATATATATATATATATATATATATATATATATATATATATATATATATATATATAGACATAGTAATAGAGTCTATAATAGACTCGATGTGCACAATATAATGCTAAGTGATGAGTTTATATAGTTAATTGCGTATTTCATGTTGTCAATTTAAACATAACCTAGATGGTATGAATATATAAGGGTATATTCATACATTATATGGGTCTATTTATGTGACTCAAGGGTATGAATTTACTAGTGTATATTTACATAGATGATACACTCAAACTATGCTTCCTACACTTACACAAATCACTGTGTTCTTATCATATCAAACACTATGAATATAGTTATGGGTGAACATATCTCAATATAGTTTAACCTCGAGTCTTTATTTGGGAGAACATAATTTACTAGAAAAGAAAATTTTAAACATAAACCTAAATGCATGTGTGTTTGATTACGCATATATCTAGATATATTGATCATATGTATTTAATAGAGAATTATATACAAAAATAAGCAACTATAATGAATATGGTTGTCGGTATGACTGTTGGATTTTTTTGTGAGTTTAAACAACATTATGATTTGAGACCTGGTTGCATATTTATTTAACCAGAACTATGTAAGTCTCACATCTTTCATATGTATATATTGATTACATAACACTACACATATTTATGCCTTCGACTAGGTAGATTTATGACTATGAGTTTGTGAATTTGGAATAGATTATGAATTGATTAAACTCTATTTGTCAATTAAATATAGTCGACTAAGTTCAAGTTTAGGATTGTATAAACTTGTTCATAAAAACATGAATAATGAGTATGCTAATAAAGTATATAAATAGAGTATTTCAATTTGAGTTATTTTATATCATAATGGATTTATGTATGTTCTTATATTAACATTGAATATGATACCCTTAGCTACATAGAGAATATATTTGTCTATTATGGGTATACTATGTACAAGTATACATTTAGGGATAGTATAAATTTTTACGTGGTATATTTGAAATGTTGTATTATCAAAACTAAAGTTGATTATAGTTGATTGTTGAGATAAGTATATATATGTATGATATACTAATGGTTTTTTAATTTGATACAAATATAAATAATATGTATATCATGAATATATATATATATATATATATATATATATATATATATATATACATATCTTAATTTATGAACATTACATGATAAAACAAATATATATGGGTGTATTTGTGTTATGTATGTGAGTGACTATTTTGAAGAAACATTTAAATATGAGGTTTTTGGTTAGAGTACAAGTCATTTTAATGTTGTATACAAATGAACTTAATAATGTAATTTTAGTATGTGAATATTAAGCTATGAATTAATGTTATTATATGGATGAAATACCATTTAGAGTTACATGTTATTAATCAGTAATTTGATGTATAGATATGATTCTTACCCAGATGGTATGATTCTATTGAGGACTATTTATGAAATTAGTTTATTATTATATAATAAAAATGATGTTTTTAGATTCATGGCATTGCATTTGATGGACTAAATGTACGTATTTAATATTTTTATGTTTAACAAATTTTACACTGCTATTAGGGAATATTTTACATGAATCTATTAGATTTTATATTATTATATATATAATATAAATCTCACATTAATGACCCTAAATAATTAGGGTGATGGATTCTACTCACTTAACTAGTGCCATTAATGCAAGATGAGGTGTATTCTGATTAAGTGGTATGTATGAAATTGACTGATCCTAGAGATCAATAATTATATGAAAAATTTGGCCAATGTAATGTTTATAGTTAAACATTATCATTTCATGTGTTTCATATAGTTTACATATTTATACGATATCATGTTAAAATACATTTTTTAATGGTATACATCATGTATTAGTTATCTTACAACACACTAGTTCTAGTTTATCACTCTGGATTCCTGCACCACTATTTTCTATCCATCCATGAAGGAAGGGACATTACATCATTGGTAGATAGTGTGGGGTATCTATGATCTATGGTTGGTGTTGAAAATCACTCGAATGATGCTCTCCCTCCTCATAGCATTATTGCACTATAGAATACACTTGAGATTACTTTTAGATACTTTGAGTTCATTGAGACTCGTGATCTTTGGAGATTTGTATAATTATATTATTATTATTGAGACATTTTATTATTTTTGAAACTATACCTTTTATTCATATGTACTTTTATAATAGTGATTGTAATGTTGTATTAGTCGTGGCTGAATTTGTAAAACTGCTTCTATAAATTAATGCAATCTTTAATTGTATATTCAACATTGTACCTATATTTGATATATTTTTATGGTGATCATTAGATAAATATATTATCTATATATTTTTTAAGGTAAAACTAAAAATAATGTATTTAGTTAAAGATCACTTTGGTAGGTTTCATTGTGGTGAAATCTACTAGTTGAATTTATGTAATTAATTAATTTTTTTAACCCTATTCTAGTAAAACCTAGTAGGGTTGTTACATTATGGTATTAGAGATGAGGTTCAAAATCTAGGAATTAAGATGTATACTAACACAAACTTATTATATTGTAAATTAAGAAGTAGAATGGTGCATGCTAGACTAGGATGTGAGGGTACTATTATCACTCAATATTACACCCTAGAGATGGTTGTTAAAATCCACTCTAGATTGACTTAAACATTGGATTATCTCTAGGCCTATGCATTGCCTATAGCATAGGTGAACCTTTAGGTTAAAGGGATATCTCCCTAGATTAGAATTTTATATCTTATCACCTACACTACTTACTGGCTTAGATTAAAGGGCTAGAAGGAAACATGAAAGTAAACTAATCTAATGAGGTTATACACCAAAATGATATCCACTAGACTACCATATATTTTCACTATGAAACATGACTCATAACACTAGTCTCAACATCCTAAATTGCTCAAACATAAGTATTTCAAACATGGAGGTGAAATGTATTGTACTACTCAAGGTGAGTGAATAAGAGGTCAGATTTTAGATGATAATGCTACTCTTTACACTTAAACATATTCAAACACACTAGCTACACTTCATGTGACTTGTTAGAGAGAGAACTACTTGCACCAAACATGAAAAGGTAAAGAGAAGTTAAGGATAGATACTTACAACTAGACACTTCACTATGCACCACTTCACACACTTAGAAAATAAAGTCATGAACTAAAAACTAGATTATAAATCTTTATTTTAAAGGCAAATACAATATTTTAACCAATAGGGCTTTTCCATACTAGGTGTGGATTCTTTTACAAAATCCAAAAAGGCTTGCATTTATATAACACATGAGAGGAGAGAGAAGAAGAGAAGTGGAAAGGTCATAAGGATAAGTGTCAATCTATGAGAACAAATTACATTACAAGAGAATGAAGTAAAAAATAGACCATGAAGGTCTTCTTAGACAAGTGTCCATTTGAAGCATGACAAACTCTTCAAAATGGTGTAGAGTTCTCATATATCCTTCTTGAAACTGCCTTCATGATAAAGCATATCTTGACTACCTAAAATTGAATTAGGAAGTGTTAACACACATGCACTATTAGGTTGTAAAAAAAATGTGAAAATCATCAAATACCTTCCTAACTGATAGCTTTCCTCTTCACACTGGTGTTCACACAATCACCTACTAGCCCTCTTGGCTTTAATCTTCACATTTGTCATCAAGGTGGCTGACAATTGATTAAGGAAATATGTGAAATAGGTGTTAGGATTCCTATTTATAACCCCTTTTCCTTCCACTCCATAAGACATACCTCAAAAGGATCCAATACCAAACTTCTCATCTTCTCACTAGGTAGTCACTTGTCATCTTCACTATCTATCCAAGACTGCTTGCAACAAAAAGTGTAGTAAAAGGCCTTTCATGCAAAAATGAGGTGATATATGAGTATAGGGGTTTAAAATAAGTACATATTTACCTCCTTCAATGACTCTCATCTATTCATTCACTTCTACACCTATGAAACACCCTAAAACTTGTAGAAAACCTTGAAATAGGCCTGTCTATATAAGTGATAGTACAAACCAATTAGGTGTCAAGGATCTTGGGAGAGTGATAGATAAGTCCAAATAAAATTCTAGGTTATTTTACCTTTTTTGAGTGCATCTCTATATATTTATTCTTCATTGGGTTCTGTGATCATAGGAATTTAACAAAGAGAGGAGGTCAGATCAAGTGTTAGTCCATAAAACCATGAAATCAACACACTAACATACTAACATCTCTAAGTCTAGATCTTAGGGGGAGATTAATTAAAAAACTATGATGAAAACACAAGTAAAACATAAAAGATAAATCCTTTTACCTTCGTTGTGTCTCCAAGATGACTTGTTGAAGTGGATTTTTTAGATTGTGCTCAAGAAGTCTTCATCAGTGGAGTGTGGCTACCTTCATCTCCTCTTGCCACCATGCTTGGTTTAGATTGGATTGATTTTGACATTATAACACTATGCATTTGTTTTATGGATCAACTCCAACATTATAACTCTACTATGTTTCAAGCTCCCTAAATGAAGAGCTCTAGGCTTGTATTTATAGATTTAGCAACTAACCCCAACCCAGGGTGAGTTAGAGGGTAGTTAGGGCTTGGAATGCGTTCAAAATTGACTTAGGTGAGTCAAAATTAACTCTAGTAGAGTTACGAGTTGTCAAACACTCATGATTTTTAATAAATAGGTATGGGTGGTATATTTTAGATAACTCAAAAATGTAATGATTACTTCCTAGGATATTCTTTTGGTTTTTGAATTTTTTTTTGATATTTTATTTAATTACTCATGGGTGAATTCAATTAGGGATTGATTAGGATTTGATTTAATTTAACATGGTAATTAATCCTTTTTAGGCTTTTTAAATTTTTTGAATGATTTTGAATTAACTGATTTGTGCATTTGGTCCATTTAATTTACTATGGTTCAAATTGATTTATTTTCATGGTTACGATGCTAAATTTTAGACTCTTAGGAATTCTTAGGTTAGATATTTAATAGTTGGTAATAATTGCTCTAATATTTTCATATGAAGCCATTGGTGGCCAAATTTAGGTGTCTATGGTTTGCCCCTATTTGGGAAGATGTTGCTAGCTATAAGCATAGTAACATTTTCTTAGATAAAAAATGTTATTTTGTACTTATGGATTCAATAGTGATAACTGAACTATAGTTTCCCCCTCGAGGGAATGATTGGTAAAGGAGTTGACAAATAGTCCCTTGAAAGAAAGAAGTGAGTGGTCCAAACAAAATAAAATGATGGGGTGATAACACAATGATTTATCCAAAGTTGGGAAAAATCACTGAGAATGCAAGTGGGATGGTGTGCAATGATTTACCCAAAAGTGGTTAGAAGCATTGTACCCCGATAGTGGAAACATGGTATGATAACACAATGATTTTTACAAAGGAAATTATAATCACTGAGAAGATGGAGCTGCCCTAGTTAGGATAAATAAGTAGGATAAAAACATGCCCTAGATAGGCAAAAGAAAGTAAATGATTAGAATTGGTGATAACATAATGATGCACCCAAAGGTGGGTATAATCATTGAGAATGCATGTGGGATGGTGTGAAATGATTTACCCATAGGTGGTTATAATATTTGGAGCCTGATTATGATAAACATAACTAATAGCTGATGATTGAAAATAGGATGATGACAACTTGATACAAAGGATAAAGATGAATTGGGACAATTTCTAGTAGGGGGATGCTCATCCAAACTAAAAAAGGTGGTAATTATTTTGTTGTTTAATTACTCTATTTGGGTTATGTTTTGGATTATCTTAGGATTGCTATTGGTGTTGGTGCCAAGGAGATGTTTGATACTACCATTGATGGTGTAGACTTATTAAAACTAGTTTTTGATATAGCACATGATGGTTGGCATCATGATATAACACAATGAGGACTTGGCTGAAATATGCATAAGGACTAACTCCTATGATTTGATACTCAAGGGAAAATAATGCATCAATGATAAAAACCATGATGACAATTATAGACATATGAATATGGATGATTTCAATATAACACATGTAAGGAATCACTCAATGAACACACATAGATTGAATTGAGGCAACAATACTAAAGTCAAACAAACAAACACATAAGCAAAATAAACAAGAAATAAGCAAGCAAATAAATAAACAATGGTTAGTCACAATGTTAGTACAAACAATATGACATAAACATGATGATGAACATTGCCCCTAAAAAATAGGTGATAACTTAACAAACAAACAATATGGGGGAATAGAAGAAAATATATGGGGTGGTTGATGTATCTCCATATGAACTAGGCAAGTGGATGCTTCCTACATAGTTTCATGGATGATATATCCAATAAAAACTTTAGGCCAAATGTATTTCTCCCAAGAAATAGGAAGAAAATGATAACTGATGAAAAACAAACATGATGGATGTGGTATAAGAATAGGAATGGTATTGTAAAATGGCAAGTGTATGGAATAAAAAGGCTAAAAAGGATGGGGAGTCTAAGTGACAGGTGATCTACTTGAAATTTAGTAAGGGTTCCCAAAATTCTTAAGGCAATGAAGTGGTCAATGTTTTTGTTTTTATAAATGATATTCAAATGTTTTTGGAGTTTTGGAGTATCCCAACTCAATTGAGAATGATGAGATACTAAATGGTCCAAGCTTACCTAATAGTGAGAGCATATAAAACTTGAAAGGATGATCGAAAAATGATGAGATCATTATAGAAAAGGGGGACTAAGTTGAATTCATGGTGAATCAAGTATGACCCACTTAGTCCTAAAATGACTTGAGATTATAGTAGTTTCACCTTACAATGGAGGAATCTGACTAGTTTAGCAACCAATTCAAATAAAATAGGCATAATTGGTATGATAGCATAGTGTTGGATAACAAATTTGTCCTAATTTCTTCTAAATCTATAGCCTTTTCTTTCAAGAATAAATAAGTTAATAAAAAAATGGGTGAACTATCAGGAATAGTTCCCCTATGAATTAAGGTACAACTCCCTTTAAGATCTTCAATGAATTCAAATTATTCTAAATATTTAGATACACTTTTAACCATAAAGTGATTAAAGGCAAACTAACATCCATACATCATCATGCTATGAATGTGAGATTTTATAACATCATTTGGTAATAGAATACATAGGCTCCATCTTCAATAATAACCAGATATAAACATGTAAATTGCTGAACTAATAAACAATAAAACACATACAATGAGTTGTCCAATAAAAGAGGAATTACCATATGAAAGAAGATCTCGCACAGAAAATCCAATTTCAAATATTCAAATGCACAGATCTAAGTATGCAATAATTGTTTCTCCTTTTCATTCACAGATGAAAAATGTTTCAGACAAACATCATATATATTGTAAAATAGGTAATATTCAACTGTAAAACTTTTTGTTTCTTTTTATTTTTTCTTTCCTTTATGTTTCAACAACTAAAAACACATATATATATAGTTGCCCTATTTATCCAATGTTTTAAACCAAACCCAGAGTTAAAGTAACTCTGACCCATATGGGATTTAGTTTTTTAAAAATCATTTAAAAACCAAGTTTTAAATAGAATACCAACTGAACAACTAAATAAAATATTATGCAAGTAAGATTAAGATTGGGGAGATAGATTAGAATCTCTAGATTTTTTTTGCTCAGCTGAGGAGATAAGTTACACTTTCCACTCTTGAGATGCTATAATAAATTCTTGGATTTTCAAGAAATTAGGGATGTCGATGTGTTTCACTCTTGCCTTCCAGACATCTTTCTCCCTCAAAATTTTCCCTACTTTCTTGGCATGCTCTGGGAGTGAATCGACATAGAGATGGAGTGTCTCCACCTTTGTAAATTAGGAGAAATATTTGGTTAATAAGTTGTCATTTTGTTTAACAAAGCTACTCTTTTCCCTGTAGGACTGAATCATAGTATCAATGTCTTTTTTAGGTTCCCATCATCCTTTATATACTTTAAATCAATACATTGTAAATCATGCTGTAAGGATTGAGTGAATTAAGTTATTTCTTTGCTCATTTTCGTAAGTTCAATTCATCCTTGTCTAGATACTAAATTCCTCCATTCAATATTTTTCTTACTTACATACAACATATCCTCATTCAGACCTATCAAATTATTTTTTGATATCCCATACTTCTGTACTTCATTAATTTGATTCATCACATTCATCCATTTACCTTCATCTTTTGTCCATGAAGCATTCTATGTTTTCAAGTCTTCAATGGTAGCTGTGGTTTGATCATATATATTCTTTAGTTCATGAATGTATTTTGTACCTTTCTAGATGATGCCATCCAACCACTCATCAAATACCTTGGCAATCATTTTGTTTTTGTGTATCTGATCTAACATCTTTTGATTGACTGGTAATTTTGGATTGAAAGATAGGGGTAGTTGGGCAATAATTTGTGAATTTGGGGTATAAATGGTGTTGATGTACTCTGCCATTGACCACAAGGTCTATTTCAACTCCCTTTTATCTTTCTCATCTTTCTAGGTTCAATTGACTATCCTTTTGGTGGATGATTCAAGGTGATGCACATCTATGATATGTGATGTAGGCCCAAGATCTATTTCTTCAAATGTAAAATCCTAAACTATAGGATCTTGAACTTCCTCATTAGTTATTGGCTAGGTTATTTTTGCACTCTAGTTTCCTATGTTAGGGTCGACATCTACCCTAGATGTTGTTTTTAGCGTCTTAGATTTAGGAGTCTTCCTTAGGCACTTGCTAACCATGTCCTCCTATGGCAATAAAAATGGGACTATTTTTCTTTTATCACTGATCAAACTTTCCAGCCATTTGGGTGTAGAGTCTGAGACTTCTTTACCAAGATTTAACTGATTAGAAGGCACATGTGAAATCATCATCAGGTTAGCAGACTCTAAAGAAACCTCTATCTATTGTTTTGCACTAACCTCCTCTGCCAATGGTGAATCAGATACTTTATCACCTATTGCTTCTCCTGAATCTTCTTCAAAATTTAAGTCTACAACTATTCTCTCAAAAATCTACTTCTTCTTGCTTTTAGTTCTTGATTTGGTAGCACGAGGGGGTAGAATAGTTGTGAGGTATTTCTTGGATTCTCTAATGATAGGACCCCTTCTAATTTTAGGCTTGGAAGTACCTGCATCATAGATATAAATAAGCTGATTAAAATAGCTTATTGGGGATGGTGATTCAACCATTGATGCACATTATAGGGAACCTTTATTTTGAACTTCTTCCAGCCTACATTCCCTCAACCATTTCTTAGTTTTCTTTATTATTGGGAGAGTTCTAACCTTAATTCAATCCTCTTCATCTTTATCCCAATCAATTTTTAGGATAGGTAATTATTTTATTTTTTCATATTGAGGATCAATCAACTGTTCTTCATTGTCAACTATTCCAAAAATGTTCATATTTAAATTGAGGGTGACTATTTGTCCCAAGGAGAACCTACACCAAAGTCTCTTTCTAACCTCAAATTCATCTGAACAATCTTCTCAATAATCCTCTATTTGAGGGATATGTGAAAATCCTATTCCAAAATCTAAATTATCTCTGGCAAAGCCTTTACTGTCAAACTGGGATCGGACAGTATAATGTTGAAAATTGAATTTTTTAAGATCCACTTCTAAGTTCAAGGCATCAAAAATTGACTGACAAGAATAATGTCCAAGTTTAATGGGAAAAGAGATACCAGCTTCCTTCTTCTTTGAGAACCTCTTTTCCACATGGGCTAGCTATCTGTAGACTTCTATTAATATGAAACGATAAAAAACATACCTAGGCAACTTCATGAGTTCATCGTCAAAACCCCCAACTCTAATATAAGTAAATTTGGGGCACTAGATAAAGAAGGTACCATAGATATTGATCAGATGCATTGCTTCATCAAACATTCTCTTGCTTATATTGCCTACTAGTTCATAAGTCATTCTTCCAGTAAAAACATCATTAACCCTCCTGTAATTCTCATAACAATTATGCATCTATAATTGTGAATGATAGTCATAAATTTTGGTGTTTTCAACCAAGGGTGCATGAGGTAACCCTAACCACTATCTCGTAGATGCTAGGTAATAGAAAAGATATGAAGACATATACAAATCTTTACTTCCCAAACAATTACTGAGACTCAGATGTAAACATTCGGCTATAATTTTGGCCCAATCCAAATACTGTTCCCCTTGGAAAATCACCTAGATGAAGAAATACGTCCAGTCTTCCCAATAATATGCCTGAGAGTTACCCTTCAACCTATGCAGTAATACCATAGTATCCTTTACCTCTTGAATCATGTGGTTCCTTGTCAGTGGTCTGGGTAGTCTTG
Organism: Torreya grandis; assembly: GCA_037957365.1. Classification (NCBI taxonomy): domain Eukaryota; kingdom Viridiplantae; phylum Streptophyta; class Pinopsida; order Cupressales; family Taxaceae; genus Torreya; species Torreya grandis. The sequence goes on along the minus strand of JARHVA010004678.1, from coordinate 284,634 downwards.
AACCCTCCTTTTGGAATTTCAATAACCAATTTCTTGCTATTACACTCATATAGTTTATTTTATTTAATGAGAAATGCCCATAGGAAGAAGTAATATTGAGATCAAAATAGGGTTCTTTGGGTGGAATTCTCATCATTAAAATTAGGGTTTGTATATCGAAATGAAGTAACACATTACCATCTGCAATTTTGATGCATCTATTTTGGGGTTCATATCTATTCATGCACTCCATAACTAATTCAGGACACTGTAAGGCCATGGGAAATGCTGTAGCTTCAACCAAACCACTTTCTACTATATTATTCATCATAGGATTTGGTAAAATATTTTTAACCCTCTCCCTAAAATATTCTAAGTCATATTAAACCAAAGAGGTATCCCCTAATTCAGGGAGAGAGCAGACAAGACCAGAACTATGCTCATAACCAAGACAAGCTGACATCATAGATATAAATTGGAGGATATAATGAAAAAGAATGATTTGAACTTCTTAAATAATGTTGAAAACTCAAAAGGATTTTTATTTCTAGTTAAGAAATGGAAATAGCTTACAGGAAGAGTAGAACTCACCTTCAATGTATCTAGAATAATTATGAAATTGGGAAACAAAAATTTTATACCTCCATGCTATTTCCTGTTTGCATCACCCAGTGTATTTATTTGTTAAATTTGGATTTTTATCTCTTGATAAAGACATTAACCAGGATGGATAATCATTAACTAAAATAATACATGCTAAATATGCTTGAAAGGATGTGAATTTTTACATATGCATTAATGGCAAACATTCTTCACGTACAACCTTGATGTATCATAATTATCCATATCCTTTAGAAAGTTAGAACTTTCTATTTCATAATGAGTTTTGGATATACTCTCCTCTAAATTTCTTGCTAACTTTGACTTAGAGAAAACCTTAGGGAGAAATGAGACCATAGTCACTGAAATTTGAACCATTGAACCTTTGAACCATTGAAATGTGGTTTAAATCGAAGGTTGAAAGACACAAGATGAGTTACATAGTCTAACTAATAGTCACGACTTTTCAAGAAACATTAAAATTTGAACTGGTAGACTATTGAATCATTGAACTCCTAAGATGAGGTTCAACACAAAGGTTCAACGCATAGGTTTAATGTAGAGGTTCAACGCAGAGACTAGGTTACACAAAGGGATCAACAGTTCACTCTTGAAGAGCTTTGAGTTTTAAAAAATTAAACCATTGAACCATTGGACTTTGAAATGAGGTTCAACCAAAAGGTTCAATGATATACTTGAATTATACAGGGACAAACAATTCACTTTAAGAAACATTGAATCATTGAACCCTTTGAACCATTGAACTGTTGAACCTTTTGAGAATGGTTCAAGTTTAAAGGTTCAATTTTTTAGTAATTTCACACATAAAAGATGATAGGTGGGTGAAATTTAAAAATAAAGACCTGAGTTAATAAACAAGATATGACCAATAGGGGGAAAATTATAAGTCAACTCTTGCTTAAGGAAATTTGACAAAAAAAATTAAATAAGGGTGACTCAAAAGGTAACACATAGTATGGCATAAGAATGGCTAGTTGGTACATCAATGCACAATAAACAAATGTTGCCCCTAGTTTTCCCATAGGTGGTTACAACTAGGATAAAATTGATTAGATCAATGATACAAATTTACACATAGGCAATTATAATTAGTAGCAAGACCAGTGAACACTAATTTTACCTTGTAGGTAGATATAATCAAGCTTATATAAACAAACATGTTAAGAAGGGAACAAGAAACAAAGGATGAAACTACCAAAACTTCTATCTTAATATTCCAAAATACTATCTCTATCTAGAATTATTGACACAAATATTGACATTGATCTGATTCTTTGTGCTGAATGTGAAACCAATGGATGAACCAAGGTCAAATGGGCTAGGATAGGATGTGATAAAAACATGTTAGGTTGATAGAATGGGATGGTAAAGTAGATAAGTGATAGGATAATGATATGTAGGTAGATTGATAGGATTATAAGACATTAGAATGGTATGGTATAAGGAAGAATATAGACAAAATGGTAAAACTTGAAATGGTCCTCATAGATAATACATCGTATCACTCAAGCATAGTACAACTTGAGGTGTATAATGTTCATAGGCTCATCAAGTTCACCCCCATCAGGTGTGGTGAGCCTATATGTTCCTATGCCATAATTTGGAATAATGATGAAAATACCTACCCAGTTAGGTTTGAACTTTCCTTTACGCTTCTTTTCAGCTGTGGTATTCTTTTGGTTTTCTTTGAGGACAATATCACCAAGTTTGAACTATCTATGTTTCATGCATTGATTATACTAGCCACAAATTTGATTTTGATATGCTTGAAGATGGTTCACTACATCCATGCATTTCTCATCAATCAACTCTAGCTCTTGTAGGTGAGCTACTTGATATTCATCATCATCTAGAACTTATTTTAGAGAGATGCATAAAGAAGGTAAATCGATCTCAATGGGAAGAATGGATTCAATACCATAAAAAATGAGTATAGAGTGAATCCTATAGGGTGTGGTGATTAGTATGGTATGCCTAGAGGTCACCTAATATCTAAAGGTAACAATCACAACTCACATCATTGATAATCTTTTTCAGGATATTGATAATCATTTTATTTCATGATTCAGCTTGGCCATTACCTTGAGGGTAATATACCATGGAAAAGTGTGATGTGATCTTATATTTGGCACATAGTTTTTAAACATCATTATTGTTGAATGATACTCCATTATCAAATATAATGTCAAAAGGTACACCATAATGGCAAATGAAGTGGCTAAAAATGAATTTGGAAATTTGCTTTCCAGTCATGTAAGTGAGGGGTATAGCTTTGACCCACTTAGTGAAATATTTTGTGGTGTTGAGGATGTGTTTATGGCCATCTGATGAGGTGGGGTTTATCTTATAAATGAGATCAAGACCCCATGTATTAAATGTCTATGGTGTCAACACTGGTTTTAGAGTCTTAGATGGGGCATGAATCAGATTAACATGCCATTGACATTTATCACATATTTTTCATGTGCATATATATCCACATCCATAATTGGCCAATAATAACCAATACATAGGATATTTTTAGATATGACTACCCCACTAGTGTGGGCTCCACATACCCCTTCATGAACTTCCTGTAATGCTAGTATAGATTCTGTCAAAGGTAAACAATGAAGTAGAGTTCCATAAAAACTATGATGGTAAATGGTTGGTCTAAGTAAGGTATACCATTATGAATTATGGATCAAGGTTTTGGTTTGTTTGTAGGATAAGTCTAGTGGTATAATTTGGTCATGGAGGTAGGTGTATAAGTCAGAATACCAAGTAGAGCTAGGACTAACAATATCACATATCATTGCAATAGTTGAAGGTGCATGAGTTGGTGATTTTAGATTTTTAACAAGAAATTGGTAGTCTTTTGCCATGTCCATTTATCAAATTAGAGATCTAATGGTAGCCATAACATTTATGGTTCTATTACTTACCCTTGGTATATGTTTAAACTGGATGTCAACAATCTATTGCTTGAGAGTGTTGACCATTGCCTTATATGGAACTAACTTATCATCTTTGGTTTGAAAATGGGTTGTAATATGATTTATGATTAAATATGAATCACCATAAACCTTTAGATGATGTATGTTCCTTTGGATTGCCTATCAAAGCCCTGCCATGAGTGCTTCATATTTAGCTATGTTATTGGTATAAGGAAAGCTGATTTTGAATGGCATAGGGATTAGATTCCCCTATGGAGTGATTAATAATAGGCCTACTCCCAATCCATGTGATGTGAATGATCCATCAAAATATAGCTTCTAGTGCTACTCTGTAATAGGTGTTTCAATGATGGTCATGATGGATTCATCAAGAAATTAGAATATGAGTGGCTCTATATCTATAAGGGGTGATTTAACAAGCTAGTCTATAATAACTTGCCATTTGATGGATTTTTGGTTCACATATTTTATCTCAAACTCACTGAGAAGCATGATCCATTTGGCCATGTGTCTTTGTAAATATGTTTTATATAGTAGATACTTAAGTGGATCTACCTTTGAAATGACCATGGTCTTATTGTTCAACATGTAATGTCATAATTTTTGAGCTACGAAGACCATGGTTAAACATGATTTTTTGATGAGCATATAATTGTGCTCATACACTACCAGTGTATGACTTAGATAGTACACTACATTCTCTTTTACATTATCATCATGATGAGCTAGAAGTACCCCCAAGGCTTGATCTGTCATTGATAAGTATAACAAGAATGGTTTCCTAGCATAGAAGGTAATAAGACTAGTGGGTTTTCTAGATAGTCCTTTAGCTAATGAAAAGCTTTTTGATAGTCTTTGTCCTAAAAAAATGTTACATCTTTATTTAGTGTGTAAATGGGTGACACATATCAGCCAATTGAGAAATGAAGCATCTAATGGATTGGATCCTACCCTAAAAACTATAGAACTATTTCAAATTAGTTTGTGGTGGCATTTATGTTATGTCTCATACTTTAGTTGGATCAACTTCAATGCCCCTACGAGACATAAAGAAGACAATACATTTATCAGAAGTAACATGAAAAACACATTTCTTAGGATTGAACCTAACTTTGTATTCATGTAGCTACTCAAATATCCTCCTCAATACTGCTAGATGATTGGCCCTAGTCTTTGATTTTCCTATTATGTCATTAATGTAATATTTAACAATTTCATGCATCATATCATGAAATATAACTATCATGTCTCTTTGATAGATGGCCCATACATTCTTGAGATCGAATGTCATAACCTCATAATAGAATGTTCCCCATGGAGTGGTGAATACTATCTTGTGTTGATCTTCTGGTGAGATTTTGATCTGATTATAGCCTAAGAAAAGATCCATTAGTGAAAGCATCTCATAACCCATAGTGGAGTTGACTATCATGTCAATGTTTGGCAATATAAAGTCATCCTTAGGGAAAACTTGATTATTATCCCTGAAATCAATGTAGATTTTGGTTCTTTTCATATTTTTATTGACTGGTAATATATTGGAAATCTATTCAAAATAGTTGATTGGCCTGATACATCTCACTTCTAAGAGCTTCTCCAACTCTTTCTTTACCAATATAACAATGCAAGGATGCATTTTTCATAATTTTTGATTTACGAGTTTGGCATCAAGATGTACCACAAGGCAATGGCCAACCAAAGTGGGGTCCAAACCAGACATGTCAAAATATGCCCATGTAATTATATATATAAATTACATCAATAGTGTTGTTAAAATTTCATGCTTATCCTTAATGAGTGACATGCCTAATTTAATCAAATTTGGATCATTTCGGGACCCTATGTTTACCTCTATTGTGTCTTCTGATATAAGGGTCAAACTATTTTCAATAATAGTGGGTAAAGATTGGAATTAGCCTATAATGGTAGAATCCTATATTAGGACTAGGTCTTCAAGTTCTCCTAGGCATGATGAAGAAGAATCCCCAAGGGGAGATATGACCATGTGACAAAAATAGTCAAAAACTCTTATATGATTCAATTGAAGGCTTGTTGTTCTTCAAAACTAAATTTAGATCTATAGATAGGTTTTTCTTTGTTGTGATCCTAGATGATGTGATCAAAATATTAATGCTCTTCAAGATTAAACTCAGACCCATAAATAAGTTCATCATTGGTGGTCTCCTAGTCTAAATTTGAAAAAGGTTGAACACCCCTATTTAGTGGCACCTAAAATAGGTTTTCACTACTAGATTGTCCTTTATCTTCACCTTGTCCCTATTTAGAAAGTACCTCAAAGATATTTTAACTTTGGGACATCAATGTTTTAATTATTATTTTTTGGCTAAGGGTGTTCACCCACTCTCTAAAATAGGATTTAGGATCTATCTTAATCAAGAATCTTGATTTATGATCTCCCAATAGAACATTATCCCTAAGGCTTAAAAATTCACAAAAGGCCTCATTATTTTGGAACTCATCAATTGGTACATTGGATTCTTATTGGTCCCAATCTATCAATTAGGGATAATATAATGGTAGTGGATTATGATGAATGACTAGTCAAAGGGTAAAGATGGCATTATTATCAAATATGTTGGTTTGGGCTAAGTTATCGAATTGGTCATGATTAGACTCTACTTCATTATCGACAACATCATCACTTGTCATTGGTGTTGGAACTTGAATAAGATATGTGGGGTTACCCCTAGGTGGTTTATATCCATGTTAATAGGTTCCTTTGTACTTAGTCATAAAAATTGGCTCATGTGTTCCTTGTTGATGGGGCTTGAGGCTTCCTCTTTCATAGTTGTGGTTCTCCATGATCTAATTAGGAATGGGATACTTGGAGTTTTTGTAATAATTGGCCAATTTTTCATTGTATAACCTTGATTCATCACCTTCAAGAGGGTCTTATACTTAGACAAAGGCTAGTATGAAATTGATAGGTGTTAGACTATGCTAATGGCCCTTTCCTTTTCTTTTCCATTGCATGTATGGTTTGGGTTTTGGTCTTCTAAAAGACTTTAGGTGCTGTGGGACTTTGGTAATGTGAAAAGTTTTATGCATCAAATACTTTCTTGGGCCATTAGCTGAGATGGTATAGTGATTGGATATTTCAAGAGGTGACTTGTGGGAAAGTGAATCAAAGGTATTAGGGTCAATACTATTGGCCTCAAGTAAATCAAGAAGTATGGTTTTCCCTTTGTTCTACTTGGCAAGTGGATTTATACTGAAATGGTAATTACAACTCTTGAACTTGGCCTCACGATATGTGTAATGCTCATATGGATGTAAATCAACTGGAATACTAACCTCCATTTTTGAGTGGGAAAACTTGATACACTAGTTTAATGTTGATGGGACTAAAAAAATATCATGTGACCAAGGTCTATGCAAAATCATATTATATGGCATATTGAGATTTAGCACATAGTACAATGTATCATAGGTTAAGGGCCAAATGAAAATTGGCAAGCTAATGGTACCTTATGATTCTTGTTCTTCATTGTTGTAGGCTTTAATGGTGATTATTTATACTTGGAGATCTACTGAGGTGTACCAAGAAGCTTGATAAGCTTTAGAGACACTATATTTAGACCCAATTCATTGTCTATGAGGACACATTTCAATTTATGTCATTTTATATAGACTTCAATGTAAAATGGATTATTATGAAGTGGGACAAGGGATGACATATCAATTTGATTGAAGGTTAATTTTTGGGATAAAACTATATGTCCAACCAAAGCTTGAAATTTATCAGGAGATATGTCATTGGGAATTATGGATTGACCAAGGAATTTTGTCAAGATGTTTTTATGGATTGTAGACACGTAACAAATCTAAAATAGATATTAGTGTTGGCATATTTTGTAATTGTTCCACAATGTTAAACATCTTTGCTTAGATAGTGGTAAATGGTTTGTTCTAAGGTAGAATGGATAGTTGGATGATGGGTAAAGTGGTAGATGGTTGTGGGCCTAGTATGGTAATCTTTGATCACCAAGTTATGACTATATAATCAGGTTTAGGCATAAGACCACTATTTATAATAAATGATGGTGGAGGGGAGCTAGATTGGATAATTCTTGGTTACTGATGCACTTGCACCTAGTCATGAGATAATGTTGAGTTATCAGTATAAGGTCCTAACATGGGAATTCCTACTTATTGGTTTGGTTGTGTGTGGTCCCAAGTCAAGGAAGGATTGCCATAATGGTTTGGTTGATTGGGTATGAGAAACAATGGTATTGTCTAATTTGTACTTGGTATATGATTAATGGAAATGGTGTTAATGTGACCTCCTATAATATGGCCTACAACTTCATTACAGTCATGTGTAACTGCATGGTAGGTTTGTTGGTTGTTACCATTTTGACCTTAGTTTTATCCATGATTTTGATGCTATTGGTTCTATTGGGTCTGCTACTGATTCATCCTTGGTTGTTGATACTATTGTTATTGACATTGCATTAGCCATTGTTGTTTTTATTGTGGTTTTTATTAATGTTGATTATTATTATGTTGGGGAAAATGATTCTAGTAGATGCCAAAGCTTTGATTGGAGGTGGAAGCTCCATGATCCAATGTGATATTTCCATTTTATAACATATTATAGATTACATGTCTAATTTGCACTCAAAACTACAAATTATGGCCATTAACCCTATGAAAATCATAGAATTGTTATGGCCTATACCAATTTAGCATATCAACACCCTCATAAAATTACTCTTTCAGAATAGGCTAGCTAATCAAGTTAGCTGCTATGAGCTTATGAAAGACTGATTCTATGGGATCTCTAAGGTTAGTAAAAGCATAATGAGTAGGCATGTTTCTCATTGAAGGAGGAGGGTTTTAAAAAGGTATATATATTTTCTATGTTTATTGTATTTGTGGCACTAGTTTAGGTTGTTGTATGTATTGCACATGTTATGACTGCTAACAAGGTTGCAGGTTAGGCGTAAGTTGAAAAGGTGGCATAGGTTAAGTAGACAATGATTACACCATTTGGATATGTTGTGATTATATTAATCTATTCCCCACAACATTCTTATTGTGATTGAATTGCTTGAATCTATCATTGTGATTAGCTTGTGCCATTATGATTCTTGCACTTAGACTAAATGCAAATTTTATCCATTATTTTGGTTTTGATTCTAGCAATTTTTCTAATTTGATAAGTTTAATTTAATGATCCCATTATTAATAAGGGATATTTCAATCACTAAATATTTTTCAATGATTTCTTTGAACATATGTGCATATTACAACCCCAGATAGTAAAATATCTCACTGTGTAGATTTTTGGTAAACATAACAAGTAGTTATTTGTCTGGTAGACTGTGGGCAAAATGGCTCGCAAGGGATCTCTATTGTTGTAGATAGTTTTAAAAACTTTCACCTGGTTTCTATTTTACTTGTGTCAAGTCTACTCATGAAATTTGATGTTTGAGATTATAAGAGAAATGCTGCACAAATTTATCTAAGAGATCATCAAAATCAACAACTAAATTCTTTGGTAACTTTAGGAACCACTCCAAGGCTTGTCCAACTAGACTTCTTAGAAACAAAAATAATAAATAGATGTTGTTATAGTCAATTGATTGGCATGCAACAAATAATTCTATCAAATGAGCTTTGAGATCACCTTTCCCCTTGTATTTGTCAAACTTTGGTGGCTTATACCCTAGAATAAATGATATTTATAAGTACTTCATGTTAAAAGGGTAAGAACACACGTCGTCCAATTTGAACTTCTTAACTTGTTTCCCAGTTTGGATGGTGGCAATTACATCCCTCATTTATTGGATTTTTTATTTGAGGAAACTTATGTGAATATTGGCCTAAGGTGATGGTTGAGTGGTTATAAGTGGATTACTTTGGCTAAGGTATGATGAAGGCATTTGTTGGGGTATGTTGATTTGGCTAGGGAATGGACTAGGAATATACATACGTAGATTAGGGTAAAATTATTGAAATTGCACTTATGGTTGTGCAATATTATAGTTGGGGTTGGGTTTGTAGGCTTAATGTTGGGAAGATTGAGGTTGGGATGTTGGTATATGACTATATTATGCCTACTAAGGTTGAATAGGGACATGCTACCAACTAGTCATACCTAGTTGATTAAGAGGGACTTGTGAACTAAGACCTTGTTGCTAAACTTCTGGCACATTCTGCATGAAAGGCAACTATTGCCTAATAGGTACTTGAAGAATATTCCTAATTAAGAAGTAGATGCATGTTGAAAATTCAACATTTGTTACTAACCAATATTTATACATTGTTGGTTAGACATCATTTGGTTTTAGATCGGTATGTTAGTCTGTGACAAAAATGGTATGTTCACTATTACTTAGTAATGTGGACCATTGGTTTCCCCCTTTTGAGGTGGTAAAATGTTTTGCCTCTACTGCATAGGTGGATTAGATGGTTCCTAATTTTATGGAATAATACTCATCACTTGTTGGGGAGGAGTAGGTTTCGTCACATTTTGTTGTGGTATGGTATTGGTTGGCTGACTACTTAATCCTTACTGGTGGGTGCTAGAAGAAGTAATTAGTTGAATATTAGAGGTAGTTGGTTGAGGTTGTGAGGTAGAAACTCTTTTTCCTTGAGTTTGTGAATCATTAATGGTGCTATTTAAAGGCACATTTTATTTTTGACTATGCATTTATGTGCTAACAACACTTTGGTTTGGATTGGACGTTACTTGCATATTGTCCACTACATTTTCCCACTATTCTATATAGAATCAAAAGACACTTCCTCGATGGTTGGGATATTGAACATGTTATTAACCAAAGTGTTTTACATAAGTGGGTTCAAACCTTGATTTTATTAACTTGTGAACTCAAATAAAACTCTCATTAAAGGGAGTGACTGAATATAAGGTGTATTTCACATGTCCATTTGATTAAAGTTATGCACTGGGTTTTGATAAGCCTGGTATGTTATCTACATTTACATGAATTGGTCCTCCATGAGACCTCTTTGTGTGACAAGCATACATGGATCTTGATATGACAATGGTATTATGGAATTAGGTTTGTTAGAAGAGGCCTAGTCATTGTTTGAATTGTAAAATATGTTATAAGGTCCTCTTGGTAGATGTTACAAATTGTCATGCCCTAACTCTGTGTATCTATTAGGATCATAAATTGATGTCATGGTCATGTAATAAGGTTGTTTTTGAACATTTTGTAATGAAATTACTTATATGTTTACATAGAATGATTTTATATCACATAGAATAAGCAATTATGAGAGATCATACAAAAATAATTGACATCAAAGTAAAATACTAGATAATATAGCAAAGCGACTTCGAGGGGGAAACCTACAAAATAATGCTCTAAGAGTAGAATAATTAACATGATAATCAAAGACTAACCACTACCTCCTATATATAGTCTACTTAGCCATGGTTATTCCATAAGCCAACCTAATTTAGAATATAAAGAAATGTAACAAGAATATAAAAGAGGTATGTAAGCCATAAATTAGCCACACATATCCCAATAACGCTAAAGGTTAAGGGCATAACATTCCCCTCCCCTTAAAAATAATGTTCTCCTCAATGTTGAGTCAAATTTGAATGTTACTTCACAAAGGATTCATCCTCCCAAGTAGTATCTTCATAGGGCAAATTCTTCCATTTGATCAGGTACTCCTTAATCGCTCAAGACCACAACTGCGTAGTGCATATTTGAAGGATCACCTCAGGATAAAGAATAAATCGTACTTCCTCATCCAATTTTGGTAACTCAATTTAGGTAGCAAATTTATGTCCAATGATTTTATTTAGGCATGATACATGAAATACTAGGTGTATGTGAGTGGAGGAAGGAAACTCTAATTTTTAGGCCACACTACCAATTTTCTTCAAGATTTGATAAGGCCCATAATACTTAGAGTATAGATTGTTATCCTTTTTCTATTACTTCAAGGACATCTAATTATATGGTTATAAGAAAAAAAAACCCAATCACTAATGTCAAAGTGCTTCTCACTCCTATTTGATCTGCTTGCTATTTCATGTGATTTTGGGCCATGGCTAAATTTTCATGCAAACTGGAAAAGACCTCTTATTGATGGTGAATATGTTATTCAACTACACGAACCTTAACATGGACCTTCAAGTTTGAAGTGATGGATGGAGGGTGGTATCCATATAGTGACAAAAAAGGAGACATTTTAGAAGAACTATGAACATAAGTATTATACCGCCATTCAACAAGTGGCAACCAATGAACCCATTTATCCTAGTTATTAGAAACAAAATAATAGACATCTTTCTAGACATTTGTTGACTACCTCAATTTTTCCATCTGATTAAGGGTGACAGGATGAACTATAAGCCAATTGGGTGCCCAAATAGGTAAATAACTTAGTCCAAAAATTACTAGGGGTACCATGTAATTTCTAAATTATATTAAAAAAAGTAGAAGCTACTATATTAGCAACAAATGGCTATGATAAAGAACAAAAAAGAGCATACTTACTGAGATGATCTACCAAAACCAAGATAATATTTGACCATCAGATCTCAGTAACCCTATAATGAAATCCATAGACACCTCTTCCCAACATTGGTTAGGGATGGATAAAGGCTGAAAAAGACCTAGGGTTTTGATGGTCTCTCCTTTATTTTGTTGATAGATCATACATTCAACCACATATTTTTGGACATCCCCCTTGAGTCCTTCCCCCAAAAAAGCTACTTGATTCTATGGTAAGTTTTTAAAAATCATGAATGACTCCCAATTGGAGTTGCATGAAGTTCCTAAAGGATTTTTTGTTTAAGAAGAGAATTCTTACATAGGTATAATCTATCTTTATACCATAATGCATCACATTTCCATATGAATTTTTCAAATCCACCCAAACCTTACTAAAGATTCTGAATCAACTCATGGGTAGCACTATCCTTGTCCCATATGGATAATGCTTCCTCTAGTAATCTACCTATAGAATAGTCAGAACATAGAGCAAGGCCTCAAATGATTCATCCTTCCTAGATAGTGTATCTATCACTACATTATCCTTGTATTTCTTGTAAACTATTTTAAAATCATAGCCTGACATTTTAGTTACCCATTTCTATTTTTCTTTAGATGATAAATTTTTTTCCAAAAAATATTTGACACTGTCATGATTAGTCTTTACCTGAAAGTGATGATCCATCAAATAAGGTCTCCATTGTTTGAATGCATGTAAAATAGCCATCATTTCCTTCTCATAAATGGGCTTGTGTTGATTTTTACCCTTTAGTTGATGAATTTCAAAAATAAGTGGTCTATCTTATTACATGAGTATAACACCTATACCATACCCAAATTCATCACATTCAACCACAAAAGTCTTGGAAAAATCAAGAGTAGCTAACACTGGAGTGGTGCATATTGCCAATTTCAATTGTTAAAATGCCCTGGTAGCTATATTAGTCCACTGAAAAGAGTCTTTATTCAACAATCATGTGAGTGGGGTTACAATGCTACCATAATTTTTGACAAACCTGTGATAGTAACCAATTAGCCCTAGAAATCCCCTTAGTTGCTTGAGTGTCTTAGGAATCAGCCAGTCCATCATTACTTGAATTTTTTTAGGATCCACTTTTACTATTGTATGTGAAACTAGATCACCCAAATACTCAACCTCATAAGCTCAAAAATTACATTTAGAAGGTTTGGCATACAACTGATGTTGTTCCAAAATTGAGAGTACCTATTTCACATGGTGTAAATGGACTTCCTAATTTTTACTTTAAGTGAGGATATATTAAAAAAATACTAGAACAAATTTCATCAAAAATGGCCTAAAAATAGTATTCATCAAACTCTAAAATGTGGATGGTGCTTTTTTATCCCAAAATTCATAACCAAAAACTCATAATAGCCCTCATGAGTCCTAAAAGCAATTTTAGGTATGTCTTCATCACAGATCTAGATTTGATGATACCCAAAACACAGATCTAACTTGGTAAAATAAAGAGAACCATTTGATTCATTTAGAAAATCATGAATGATAGGAATAGGAAACTTATCTTTGATAGTGTACTTGTTGATTTCCCTATAGTTATGACACATTCTCCATGTGTCATCTTTCTTTCTCACCATGACAATTGGTGAAGAATATTCACTTTGGCTATGGCGAATGATTCTTACATCCAACATCTCTTATACCATCTTTTCATTTTCATTTTTTGGGCATAGGGATACCTATATGGCATAATGTTGGGTGGTTTACTACAAAGAATAAGTTTGATATCATGGTCATGCATGTGGCTAGGTGGAATTCCTTTCGATATGTCACCAAAAACAACCAAATGGGCATCAATCATTTATTCCATATCAGGGGGTGTAAATGGTTGAGTTGGATGAAATTCTTTGGAAAACAAGTGAGTTATAAATCCTTCAACACCCTTTCAAGTAATCTTTGTCATTTTATGGGAGCTAACAAGTTTTAGAGATTTAGACCTTAATCCCCTTAGCTCAAATGTCCTACCCTCAGAATAAAAATGCATAAATAATTTTTGGAAATTCATCTCAATAGTTCCCAAAATGGTGAGCCACTATACTCCCAGAACAATTTCAGCTCCTGCTATAGGAATAGTAAACATAGGAGAATCCAACAAGTAATCTCCTATGGCTATCTTAATACTATGGCATTTTCTTGAGAAGCTGATAGTACCACCATCTACAATCATGATGTAAAATTCTAGAGTAGGATAAATGAAATAGTTCAAGAGAGAAACCAACTTATTATTGATAAAGTTGTGTGTGCTCCTAGAATCAATCAAAATAGTGACCTATTTATTTAGGAAACCCACCATCTTAAGAGTTTAGGGATTACTAATACCTGAGAGGGCATGTTAAAAAATAGTAGGCTGAGAGTCTTTAGATTCCTCCTTAGGACCTTCACCCTCACCAAGTGCCTCATCATCATTATCATCCTCATTAGTACCTTTGATGTAAAATAACTTCTTCTCAGCATAATGATGGTCTTTGCTCCATTTTCTATCACAACCATAACACAACCCTTTGTATCGCTTCTCTTCAATTTGTCTAGGTGTCAATTTGGTGGGTTGAGGATATGATGGTGCTAGAAATGCGTGATCATGATCAATAGTGAAGGTTTTCTATTTGACCATATCTTTTTCCTCTACCATGCATGCCCATGGGATAACTTATAATATAAATTCAGGGTTAAACATCTGAACCTTCAATTAGATGTTATCTTTGAGACCACCGAAAAATAGATCAATCAAAATTTCCACAGTGATGTCTTCCACCTATAAAGGATAAATTTTGAAACTGATGAATATAATCCTTCACAATTCTTATTTTCCTTAGTTTGGATAATTGGCTAAAGTAGTTTGTAGAGACATTATTTTAATAATGAGCCAATAAATCATTAGTGAAAATAGACCATGTAATAGGAGCACCATTCTTTTTCTTTTGAGCACACACTTAGTGATACCAAATGAACTGCTCAAGTCCCAGATACAGAGATGCCACTATCACCTTTTGAGAACTAGGAGTTTGATGTAGATCAAATAAATTCTCAATTTGGGTAATCTAAGTGAGAGGATCCTTATGATCAAACTTATGCATGTCCACTTTGGAAAACATTAGTTTCACTTCAGAATTGGAGTTGTTAGTGTTGAGAGGAGGAGGACCTGAAGGATGAAGTAGAGGGTTGTTTGACTGTAACTAAGATGAAAGAGTAACCAATGAAGTAGCGATCTAATTCAATTAATTGTGAACCCCATTAATCTCTCTATGTATTCTTGAAACATCAATTTAAACTATAACAAAGTCATCATGTTGTACCAAGCCCTTTATGTCAGCCTAAAGTTGAGAAATCAATAGATCTAAAGTTCCAAATTCCATGTCACTTGAAGGAGTCTTAGGAAAAATTTTCCCCCCTTTTCATCCTCGTGTAGAAGGATTGGCCATATACAAACCCTAAGAGGGTTTTTGCCCCTAAAAAAGTGTACCAAGAGATGGTACCATTATTATTTCCTTACCAAGATGAATCCAAAAATTGCCTTTATGCACTAGGGTAAAACATTTTGGCATAAAAAAGTGTACTAGTAGAATATACCATTATGATCATCTCATCGAGATGAATCCAATGACTATAATTATGCAAAGCAAAATTGTTTTTTCAAGAATTTTTTTAAATTATTATTTTTCAAAAAAGCATTTTGAACAATATTGTACTGACAAAAAAAATAATTCTTCCCAGATTGCATGTTTTGTTTTTTTGCTCCTTCCCTTCACAAAAGATGTGCCTCCCCAGATCCAAAAAAAAAACACTACAAGAAACTTGCCCAAATCAAAGCTATGATACCACTTGTAATGAAATTACTTAGATGTTCACATAGTATGATTTTATGTCACATATAATAATCAATTATAAGAGATCACACAAAAATAATTGACAACAGAGTATAATACTAAATAATATAGCAAAGCCACTTCAAGGGGGAAACCTCCAAAATAATGCATTAAGAGAAAAATACTTAGCATGATAATCAAAGACTAATCACTACCTCCTACATATAGTCTACTTAGCCATGGTTATTCCATAGGCTGACCTAACTAAGAACATAGAGAAATGTAACAATAATATAAAAGAGGTATGTAAGTCATAAGTCAACCACACATATCCCAAGACATACCAAAGGTTAAGGGCATAACACATTATATGTAACTATAGGTACACTATCCAAATATTGGGTTATCAGTTCTTGATCTTGCTTCATGTATGGAGGCATGCTAATCAAATAATTGGCCAAAGGAATTTGATTTTATTCCCCTATTTGAGTGTCATAAGATGGATAAGGATCCATCTCATAAACAAAATTATCTACATAGGGGTCTTGAACCATTTTTTCTTGTACAACCACATTACTAAGCCTTGTATTGTACTTAATGCCACTACGAGTGTAGGGAAACACTTTTGGATCAATAGTAAATGCCTACCAAAAATGGAATAGATTTTTACAAACTCTGAAAAGCTATGTATGAAAAGATAAAGGGTTCAAACATGATCTAGCTTGGTCGAGGGTGGAGCTGAATCTTCAAAAAGTTTGATGAAAATATTTGGTAAAAATAATATAACATCAATATTTCTAACATTAAATGTTTTACACAAACAAGGTCAAGTAACATGACCTAAAAAATAAGATGACAAAGCCTAAGGTCCAAACGTGTTCTAAATAGGTCTAAACTAGGAAAGGGAAAAGTTGCTAGGTCTTTTGTTTAAATGCAGAGTCAAAAGCTAGGCTCAAACAAGATGTGCTAGGACTTTTGGCCAAATGGCATCAAAAGCTAATATTTAAAAAGGATGATGATACTGATTAATCTAACAAACTTGGAACAGTTTGGCAAAGATGAGACACATGATTCTAGACATAAACATGATCTAATTGATGAAAAACACTAAATAAAAGGTAGTTTGAAGAGAGAGTGACTCTATTAAATAAAGGCATAAACAATAAAGTTTTTAAATTTGAGTGATGAATTAACCCAAAAGTGAAAGATCTATGTATCAGCCTTATGAATTGAGGCCTAAATAGAAATCAATCAATGTTTGAATCCAAACTTGTAAAAGATAATAAAAACTCAACTAAGGATAAACTATGTATTTGATGACAACATGCTAGATGAATATGAACAACATTACTTAGCATAGATAAAGATCTAACAAGGCTCAAATGATTGATTACAATAATGATAATTTAGACACAGGATCAAGATAAGTCTTTTAAAACAATTTGGGTAGCTTAATGGCATTAACACTCACAAAAGATGCAATGATGTTTATGTTTTAAATAATTTTAAAGCACAAGGTTTGAAATGATTTGGGTAGCATAACATTACCCATTTCAATAAAGTACCATACTCAATGTTTTGACATAAAAGTTTTCTAAGTTAAATCAATGTGTCAAGTAGATGACATAATGCCTCCTCAAAAAATGGAGTGATGTTGGACACAAGACTCATTCATGACATGATTTATACAACAAGTTTTAGTTATAACACACCAAACATTAAAATGAAAAACTACAACTAAGTAAATACCCTAACCAACGTCGGTTAGTCCTGACCAATGTCAGTGACTGTGTAACTCTAACAACCTCTACATTTGCTCATCTGGTGAAGCTTTTAGCTTCACAACTTAAAAATCTCCCACTTGGAGATAAATAGCTACACCTGTACCTGTACCTATACATCCTCTAATTTTGTTTCTGGCTTGTATCTCCTTGAAGTTCAATCTTGAAAATTAACCACCAATAGTGAACACATATCCTGTGGTGCTTCTCATGGCATTGAAAGTTTTTATTTATTTTATTTCTTGTCTACTATCTGTATTCAATTTTACAAGGCATATGTTTTCCATGTTATGTAAGCAATGCAATCATTCATTGTCTTCAGATTATAGCATGGACAACCGTAGTGTTGTGTTTGAAAAGATGAGCTCTACAGAGTTTGTGTTACACAGTGAGTGAAGCTGTGAAAGTGTGTGTGTTAAATAGCCAGTGAAGCTGTCAAAGTGTCTAAAGATTAGGCTGATCGTTGGCAAATCTAGACCAATGTGGAAATAACCCAATAGAGTTCTGGGAGGAAACCTAAACAATTAATTGTCGGGTGAAAGAAAGGTAAGCAAGCAGGAAGCTTGCAGTGTTAGACATAAGCATGTCTGTTGATATCCTTTTGACAGGCTACTCCTCAATCTTAAATGCTGAGTGAATGCTCATTGAGCAATTGTATTTGTTTGGTATGAAGACAAGGTGGTGTATTCCACATATAAGGCGATGTATTTCGTAGGGCAGTGTATTCCACACGAGAAGACAAAATTTAGGCATTATAAATGCTAAAATTGTAAGTGGTAGAAATTAAGGGGGAGTGTTAGAAAGTCAAGTTGAATTGGAGTTAATTTATCTACTCCTCATGCATGCAAGCAATTAACTGCAGTTGAGAAATTAGTTAGTTTACATTCAGTTAGTTAACAAACAGTTAGTTAAACTATTTGAACATTTGTTAGAGAGTTAGTTTGCATGGAAAGACTAAAATTAGTCTTGAGTTTGTTTTTCTAATTATTGTTTGTATTCAAATCTATTTAAATACCCTATGGGTGCACATTATAATCAAGGACTGATGTCGGTTAGGGATCAACTGACATCGGTCATATGCAGATTCATAGAGACTGACGTCGGTCATCTGTGTGTTTCCAGAATTCTATTTTTGGAGAATAGTGAGTTTGCATGTAAAGATTAATTTTTAGTCTTGAGTCCAATTTTCTAATTATTATTTATTTTTGGATCTATTTAAGAGACCCATGGGGCTATATTTTAATAAGGGACTAAGAAGGATTAGATCCTCAAGTGTAAGATCTAGAAGGTCTGCAAGAGTGCAAGATCAGGAAGATCTACAGGTAAGCAAGGTCAGTTGATCTGTGGGCATGTGTTTATGCTAGCTCAGTTAGATCTATGGGGTAGCAAGATCAAGAAGATCTATAACACACGGTGTAAGCAAGACCAATTAGATCTATAGGGTGAAAGATCAAAAAGGTCTGTGGATGAGAGTAGGCAACAACAACCATTGGGTTGATTGTCACTGGAGGGAATAACTCGGTTGTTGAGTTAGTTAAGAGAAAGAGATTTGTACATTTGAGAGGTGTGAGAAGAAGAGATTTCTTCATTGTATTTCCTTCTGGAAGAGTTTAATACAAGATTGGTTATTTCTTGTATCTCTTATTATTTGCTATTTTTGATTTCTAGTTACTTATTATTTCTGGTTCAATTCCATGTTTAGTTGCTTATACAAAAGTAATCAATTATGCTATAAGATCCTAATAGATGACATAATGCCTCCTCAAAAAATGGAGTGATGTTAGACACAAGACTTATTCATGACATGATTTATACAACAAGTTTTAGTTATAACACACCAAACATTAAAAATGAAAAAATACAACTAAGTAAATAGTCTTTTATCCTATCAAGGGTGTGGCAAAGTGGAGTTGACTAAAACTATAATTTTTGCATGTTCTAGATTGATCCCATGTGTACTAAATTTCACATTGTGCACACAAGAGAAGCAACACATCAATTGAGTCCACATCAATTATCTTATTGTGAAAAGGTATATTCCTTTTCACAACTACTACATTCATCACTTTCTCAATGTAGTGTAATGTCCATATTGATTATATGTCCTGAGCTTAGCTTACACTAATAGAGATGGTTTAACTACTCCAACTATTATCCTAGTGAAGGGATCCTAATTTATATACCCCCTATCAAGAAGGGTTGAAGAGGATACCAAGAGATGAATCCCCAGGTCAAATATTCCTTATAGAACTTATGGGAGGTGATGAAATCCCACTCACAAGCCAAAATGCATGAAATTAAAAAACTAAGTAAAAAGGTTTTATGGTTTTATGGGAGAGCCTTGACAACATCTTTTAAATGCCTTTAGACTAAGGCATAATTTTGCAATGAAAATAACACTTTTGATCTGATGAGTTCCCTATAGGAGATGGGGGAGAGCATACATGCACAAATCCCTTTTTGATTTAATAAATTCAAACCAAGCAATGATTTAAACAAAACAAAACTTAACTTTGAAGTGAGTTCAATTTAAGCGCACCTAATTGAAATGTTTGGTGGTGTTATTTGACCCCTTGGCCTTAAGTTGTAAAAAAAATTTTAAATAAAAATTAATAAAACATTCACTCATAAAACATACAAATTTTTACCTTTAAGCACCAAAGGAAATGTTCCTAATTCTTTTTAAATCCTCCAAATTCAAATGTGTGAGTCTAAATCATGCCATTTTATTTTAAACCCAAATCCAAATGTTTAAATCTAGCCTAGTTCATTTTAAATACCAAATTTAAGTGTTAACAACAATCTAATATTGAAAATGGATGTTCAATGTTTTCCTTTACCCTAAAAAAACATGAGATTAACCTCGTACTTAGAAGCACTTATGAGTGTTAGCAAATGAAGTTTGATTTTGAGCTCTCGGGTTTTGGATTTAATTTTCCACAGTGATCATCGATGATTAGTGGTGAGATAGTTGTAAGAAAATCATCTCCAATTGATTATGAAAACCATTAATATTTAGGTGGATTTTCTATTTATTGACAAAAACCATCAGTGAAGACCTATGAACTTAAAGGTAAAACCTCAAAGGATGAAACATGTTAGGTTAGTAAAAAAGTTATAAAAACCTACAACAAAAGACTTAAATAGAGAGTATAAAACTAAAAAAACAAATAAAAGCTTAAGAAGATTAAAAAGTTCAAGATTAAAATACATTTTTCTACCTTACAACTTTATCATGGATGATTGGCCCTAACCATAATTGGTCACTTTTAACCATCGACAGTCACTGTGTAAACCTAGGTTAGCACAAAAATGGTAAAAACAAAACTAAAACTCAAATCTAAATATTTTTAAGCATTCATTAGAAGATTTTAGAGTTACATATTGGTATCCTTGGTATGTGGGATACATTTGATCCCATCGGGCATGCCATTTGTGATAATAAGAATTTAATAAAGAGAGGAGGTTAGATCAAGTGTTAGTCCATAAAACCATGAAATCAACACACTAACATAATAACATTTCTAAGCTTGGATTTTAAGCGTAGCTTAATAAAAAAATTATGATGAAAACATAAGTAAAACATAAAGTACAAATCCTTTTACCTTCCTTTTGTCTCTAAGATGGCTTGTTGAAGTGCTTTCTTAGATTGTGCTCAAGAAGTCTTCATCAGTGGAGTGTGGCTACCTTCATCTCCTCTTGGAACCATGCTTGGTTTGGATTGGATTGATTTTGACATTATAACACTATGAATTTTATTTATGGATCAACTCCAACATTATAACTCTACTATGTTTTAAACTCCCTAAATGAAGAGTTTTAGGATTGTATCTATAGATTTAACAACTAGCCCCAACTCAAGGTGAGTTAGAGGGCAGTTAGGGCTTGGAATGCATTCAAAATTGATTTAGGTGCTCAATAAATCTTCATCAATGGAGTTTGGATGCCTTCATCCCCTCTTATCACCATGTTTGGATTGTGTTGGCTTGATTTTGACATTATAACACTATGCATTTGATTTACGGATCAACTCCAACATTATAACTCTACTATGTTTCAAGTTCCTTAAATGAAGAGATCTAGGCTTGTATTTATAGATTTAGTAACTAACCCAAACCCAATGTGAGTTAGAGGGTAGTTAGTGCTTGAACTAGGTGAGTTAAAATTAACTCCAGTAGCGTTATGAGTTGTCAAGCACTCATGGTTTTCAACAAATAGGTATGCATGGGATATTTTGGATTTTGGACAACTAAAAAAGGTAATGATTACTTCCTAGGATATTATTTTGGTTTTTTAATTTTAGTTTTTGATAATTAATTTAATTGTTCATGGGTGAATTCAATTATGACTTGATTAGGATATGATTTGCTTTAACATGGTAATTAATCATATTTAGGCTTTTTGACATTTTTGAATGATTTTAAATTAATTGAGTTGTGCATTTGGTCCATTTAATTGACTTATGGGTAAAATTAATTTATTTTCATGATTAAAAATCCAAATTTAAGCCTCTTAGGAATTATTAGGTTATATGTTCAATGGTTGGCAATAATTACTCTACTAGTCGGGTATGAAGCCATTGGTGGCCAAATTTAGGTGTTTACAGATTCTAACAAGGGTTTTAAGAGGTTTTACTTCTTAGTGATAGTTCATAAAGGCTAGACATATAAAATATAAAATAATTCCATAAATTTTGAGTTCATTACCCTCCTCAATTACCCATAGCTCCTTAAAGTACCATATAATGTGTTCATACAGGTATGAACATTTAAAAATGGCCTTTCAAGCTTTCTCCTACATTCTGGGTACCACTGTCATAGAATTGGGTCAAAATGACCAACTTGGTGTAACTATATACAAACCAATGGATTTTATAAACCTTTTACCTCCTATTGAATTCTCTAAATATGATTGGAAAGGTTATATGGTCATGCAAGTAAAACTAGACACCCTAAGGGTTTAGGTCTAATTTTAGGCCTAAAAGCCCTAGACTATGTATCCTGGTACATGTCCACCTGTGAATGATCCCAAAAACTAAATGTGATTCTTATAAATCCTTTATCTTCATACCAACCTTTCATCTCATTCTACAGTACTTCAGTACTCCTCATGTTATCCCTCTAACACTCATATGCTAAACCTATAGGGTGGTCTTGATTAGGAGTGCCCTCTATCTAAGATAAAATAGAGGGAACTTACCATATTTTATTGGAAAAAATAAGAACATAGAGGGATATATTAGGTTATGAGGACCTTATACACAAATTTTAAATTCTTGGTCACCTCTGCTAATCTCTCACCATTTCAAAACCTAAAAATAGTTTCTCAAGCAAGGTGATTGTGCAAGGTTTTGGGCTGATTGTGAGTTGAGATTATAAACCCTTTTTTGTTCTATATCTTTTGTATTGGAATCATATGGAGATTTTTTAGATAGGTGTGATAAATATTTAAATGTTATCACCCCCTAAATCCTATGTCAATCTTCCAAGATCACATCTCTCATCTACCTAGGCTAGTCTACAATCAGATTGTAGGTGCTCATGTTAGGAAAATGGGATTCCTGTAGGTGCCTATTCATGTTTGGACATTATGTTTCATTCATAGGTTATTATTGAAGTCACTAGGATCATTTCATAGTTGTTTTAACTAATCTTGTGCCTAGAGACCTGTGCTCACATTAAAATTTCCTCTCTCTACTAGTATGAGTTAGTCTATCTACTTAGTCAGACTATGTTACCTATAAATGTGCATTATATAGAAGTTTAATAGCTCATGTAGGTGATCATCTATGCATGAATAATGTGTTTAATTAGGCCATACTATACTTGGGCATATTTATCTCATGCCTTAGAACTAATTCCAATCTCTCATCATCAATGCATCATGTGCCACTATTCACTTCAAGGCTCACTTTTGGTATTTTTGACACTACAGTTACTGAATAGCCTCGATGTAGACTTGATTGAATTATAAACCTAATCAACTATTAGTTTATTAATATAATAACTCACTCTTTATGTCAAGACACTATCTTTAGGCTTAGGATACAAGATGGAAATAATTAGGCCTATCCATACCTCAAGGCACTCTACCAAGAGATGACCTTTTTTGAGGTAGAATCTCTTTTCAAAGAGATTACGGTAAACTCTCCCAATTGTAGCTTTTTGAACATGTGGACCTGGACCTAAAACTAAATACATATAATGGAATCACCATTGTCACCTTGATACTATAAATTCTTTAAAACTTGATTAAAGGTCTCAATGGGTTCAAACATCTTCATCTCAACACTCTCTGCCTCCTTTAGATTGAACCTAGGCCACTATTGGAGACTGCCTATAGGTCTGTAGAATATAATATTATGGATATGGAATTTGTTCTCACAACCAATATCTAACTACTTTGAATAACTCAGTCTTATTATTTCCACCTTAGGAGTCTACTCACAATATTGAAACCTTCACGTGTCATCAACTTGACTAATCAAGGCTTAATTTCACTTGATTACAGGTGACTGCTATAGGGAGATCTTGGCTGTGTGTGTATTTTAGACTTCTCACTCCATAATTACTACTCTTGAAACTAAACATCCAAAATAATAACTAATTATCATGCTTATGAGAGGTTAGAAATAACATATCTCCTTTGTTATAAAGACAAATTCAAGAAGGTAAGCTTTACATTTGATGGAACACTACTTATAGATTCCAATGGTGCCTTCCACTAGAAAAATGAGATGTACAAACTTATCAGTTTATACCACATGTGAAAACTAGACAAAAATATTGTGATAATTATGCTCATATTCCTCAAAATCATGTACAATACTTGGATTGTTTAGCTCAATGTAAATAGAGAGGGAAAATTGAGGTGTTAGGGATGTGTAGGTAGAAAAGAAGAGCTAACACTCTTAACAATGGTTCATAAAGAACATATCACCACTATTCTGATAGTTACCATGAAAAGGAAGGCCATGAAGGTTAATGACATTCTCCACATATAATCATTTAGACTCTCATCCTCCTATCCATAGTAACTAAAAATCAACTGAATTGTTTGACCTTGCAAATGAAGCAAAAAGAGAGATAAACTAGTTTTTGTTAGTTTTAGAGATTTTAAAGCTTATAAATCTTGAAACCAACTTTTAGGAATCTAAAGAGACCCCATTAAAGCCTCACACATGTCAAATAGATAGTCATTGATTGTACAACTACAATTTAGCCACCTACTTTGTAGTGATCTCTTATTTTCCATGTTGAATATGTAATTGTCAATTCAATAATACCAACTGTCACATGCACCTAACATATAAGATGTTGGATATTATTTTGAAACACTTTTCCTCTTTTGGAAACCATACAAGTTCAATAAAAGACCCACAAAGGTGACCTTATATGACTTAGGATAAACTATACAAATGAGACAAGGGTGAAAACATAAATTTGACCTATTTAAAGACCATGGGACACATTTTACACCCTAAGAGACCCTATGACAAGTTTGAAATACATAACTGGTTGACCTAATTTGACTTGGGGCCAAATTAGTCAATTTTTTTGTAATTTCCTAGGGGTAGCAAGCCAACTATGCTACACACCAGTAGACTTCTCCTATCCATTGGTCTATGGATTCACCTATACACTATACTTGACAGTGAATTACCTTTGAAAGGAAAAAAACACACACCAAATGCAACAAGGAAAACAACAAACTCACACTTTTTCTCTCTAAGCACTTAGTGAAAACACACATAAGACATAAAGTAACACATACCTATCCTGGTATGTACAAGACCTCAAACACTTTAGGTGAAGAAAAATTCACCATTAATTTAGCCAGGGTCAAAGATAGTGCCTCTTGCATCATTACTGATCCATGAAAGCAATCCATCATTTAAAGCATACTTTCAATAAATACTTGCTTATGTAGATAGTTAAATGACTTACAATCTTTAAATATGATGCTGAATACAAGTGGGTCACTTAGAGATCTCATTAATGCTTCATCTATCCCTCTAAGGGTCTTATTCATGTTTTTATCCCACTTGGATTCTATCATGTTCAATTTACATCTCTCAAACTAAAATTGAGAATTCATCAAAGCTATCCAAACTTTACATTCTTTTTAAACATGATATACTCAATGTATAGGACCATCAAGTTTCTCTTCCTACTGTTGCACCATGTCTGAAAGTGATTTAACTTTAGACTAAGGTTGATACTACTCTTTAAACATAAACATTTTTGCCTTAGCCTCATTGGACTCCTTTTAGACTATAGCCTTCTTGGTAGTAGTCAAACCTTCATTTTATTTCTCAATAGGATACTATATTCTATGCTTAGGAGATCTATCAACAACCTTCTCATCAAATTCATGTTTCTTAAGAAGAGACGTTGACTTACTCAGTTGTTTAAAATCTTAAACTATGGCATGAAACTGTTACCATAGATCATCTTCCTCTTCATGGTTATCAAATTCATGGACTTCTCCATCTTGTGTAGGAAGAATGGTATTATCTTCCTCATTATCTTGATCTACCATACTTTGAAGAATATCTCATCATATATATGAATAAGGTAATTCCCTCAACAACTTGTGAAAAAGAGTTATCAATACTTACCTCATATTGTCCATCACCTTCTTCATGGATGATGTATGCACCAAGGTCAGTTTGTTCAATGAAAATGTATGATCATGCCCATAAGTTTTATACCATAGTCATCTAGGAAAATATTGGATATGCCTTTTAGCTTAGAGGAGGATCAATCATCCATAACGTACTCCTTTTGATCATTGATTGTACAATTGAGATTAGAGATTGCTTCCACATATGGCTCAATATGAAACTTAGCCAATGGTTGAGTTCTAATAGTTACCTTTGTTCCATACCTTGTATTGAAGGCCAAGAAGGACCAATCAGCTAAGAGGTAGCCTTTTATCTTGTGAAATCCCTTGAAATCTAGATAGCAAAGTGAGCAAACAGATCAATAACCAATATATCTTAAAGGATTAGGAAGCTTGGATAATCATGCAAGAAAAATCTCAAACTTTTGATGAGTCCCACTAACTTAGATGGTGTCCCATAAAGTTGTAGAACTCCCTTAATATATGGTTCATATTTAAAACCCAATTTATCTACCATAATCTTGGGAATCAATTAGCTACTTGCCCTACTATCCACAATGCAATTGTGAACAAGCTTGTCTCCAATAATAAGAGTGACGTAGAAGGGAGGGGGATTTTTAGAATTAGAAGAGGGTTCCATAATGTGAGTGGGAGAATTAGTGAGTGAAGCATTACCATTTATTTATGGTTGAGGATTGATGTGGATTTTAAGCAACTCTTCTTAAAGAATCTCTTTTTAACTGAGCATATGAAGCACTTCCTAAAGAGAAATAGATGTTTTATCACTCTTCAAAGAATTGATAATGTTCAAAGTAGTAACATTTACCTTTTATTACTTTATTGAAGGCAAAGAAGTGCCTTGGGATTAAGGCAATGGAAAACTTTGAGTCACCTTCCCAACATTATAATTTTGGAGAGGTGCAAAAGTTGTAGGGACTATCACACTTGGACTCACACCTTGATACCTTATAGGAGGATTACTTAGAATTATATCAACACCATGAACATATCCCAAAGCCTTCCTCTTAGATCTTGTATTTTTTGAAACTAAAGTGCCTTGGTTTAAGATAAAGGTTTTTTCCACTAGAAAGTTTGTCAAGCTTACTCATTGAGGATGTCATCCTTCATTTGTTTTTGCTTGTCATAAATTCTCATCTTCTGCTATCAGTTAAGGAGTAACTCCTTGAGCTACAAAATCTTGTCCTCCATATTCATTGGTATCCATATATTTTCCTTTCTACCATTCTTCTCCTTGCACTACGTTACTATGGATTGGAACCATATCTCTTTTGTTGGAAGTAGAATTTGAGTTATATGCATTGGGTGCATATTGAAGTAAGGCTGGCCTTGCCCTCTCCCTTGACCATTTTACTAAGGTGGGAATCTATTTTCTTGTTGAGGATAGGGAAAGAGGTTTTGGTTAAATAAATACTATAGATTTAGTTTCCTAACTTGAGCCTCAAAATCATTATATCTTGCCTTCCAATCAAGGGTATATTCTACCTTCTTAGGGGCAAATCTAGATTTGGTGTTTGCATGTGGAAATGGAGCAATATTTGGATTAAAAGTAGACATATTGGCAAAAAGAAGCATGGAAAATTTTGGAGGGAGTTTACCATCTTGTTTTAGGCCATTCTCAACTCTAATGGCTATGCCATAAGCTTTAGATAAGGTGTAACCACCCATGGACTACAACACGCTGGCTATGTCTATTCCAATAACCCTTAGGTATGTAGGGAAAATAAAGATTATATGAGGCCTCATGGGAGGGGTAAGTATATAAAAATTTCTTTGAAACCTCTCATTAAATTCATGCATAGTATCTTTATGACCAATTTGAATCACATTCAACTGATGAATGAGTGATGTGTGTATGTAATTAGAAATTCATCATGTATATAAATAAATCTTGGCTTGGAGAAGATAGAGCATACATACACTTTCGATTGGAATATATTTTTTAAGTAGGAACATGAAAAATATGGGGATCCATTAGACTTAATTGGGGGATCACTTATCACAATAAACCAAGCTAGGAAGGGTTCCAAATCCTACAGTATAACACAATCATGCAACAAACCTAAAAGTGTTTTAGGTTTAACATTCAATCTATTCTAATGAACAAGAAAGTAAATCTAATCTAGTGCACACCAAAGCTTGTGGCAAAAAGTGGGGGTTAGAAAAAAAACATGCTAAACTAAACATGCATATAAGATATTTACTCGTGCTAATGTATACATATACTAATGTATGGGAGAGAATCACAACTGCATTATCCATCTACTCGTACAAAGGAGAAATAAAGTTAGGAATACTTACCTTGAAGATGAATCTACCGAGCCTCAATCTCTCCCTTAGCCAAGGTAATTTGCAAGAGATTTTTGTGGTATCTAAGGATAACAAAGATAAATCAGCTTTAGGCTATACAACCTATCTATGCATCCAAAAGACTTCTCCATAAGATAATATCTATATCTCCAAAGAAAGTATGGAACCCTAAGATTTATTCCTCAATTAGAATAGTTAACAAGTAGATGTTTGTTCACACTTATTATTATTTGATTCTATATCTAAAAATGGTTAGAAATGAACTTGTATATATAGGTGGATCTTTCCCTAAATACTTTAGAATATGTTAGCTGTACAAGGTGGACCTAGTCAACCCTACATGTTTTTGGGAGAAAAATCACTAGGTCTCAATCTAGGTCAGCTGAAGGGCTAAAAAAATCCAAGTGAAAAATATCCCTAAATAGTATAGGGTTGACCCATTTGACCCTGTACAATAATTAGAGGCTAAAAACTATATAGGGTTGACCTAGTCAACCTAATACAGTCAACTAGTAAAAGGGAGTCAAGGAAAGAACAAGAAGGATAAAGCATGACAAAATGATTGGAATGGATAAAATAGAGAAGAATAAGCTTAGGGTAAATGGTTTTAGGAGAAAAGTGTGTATATTCTAAGTGGAAAAAGGGACAACAATCTTATGAATCCCCAATGGTCTACTCACCCCTTTCCTAATGCACCCCTTAAGGCGTACACTCATAGATATTGAGACTTGATGGGTTCTTACAAGATACAAAGTGTTAGTAATCAATACAAGTTTGAAAATATTATGTTTATATAATTTTTGATCAATTTCATCCTCAAACCTTGAGGTCAACTACTCTCTAAACTCATCCGAAGTGGTGATACATCCTCCTGACAATGTCTTATACTAGTCAAGGGATTTCCCTCTAAGAGACATAACAAGTAACCTAATTGAAATGTTAACTTCAATGACATTACAAAAGCTGTATAAGTTAGAGATGTCTCTAATATGCTTAGTTGGGGTGACATGACCTTCCCATTGAAAGTGGGAACACTCTTGGTAGAATTAGAAGGTATATAATTATATGCATTGAGGTGTATGGGATTTTCAATGTTAAAGGCTAGGAAGACATGCTGCCTGGCCATGTTGTTCTCAAGTTCCTCTTCACTTTCTTAATTTTATTGGATTTCAAAGTCTTCTTACTCTTCAAATCTCAAGAGAGGCTGAGGATGTTAAAATTCAAGAGGAAATTTAGGTTGAAAGAATTGGTTTATGGGGATGATATCTCTACTAATAGTTGACCTAGTCTAGACCATGAAGTATGAACAGAAGGAATGATAAAACTTGGTCTAAAACTATATATTACATTAATGGAGTCACCAAATGCTAATTAGAACACCATATGTAGCTGTGATGTTGTTAAGGCCAACATTCATCTTAACAAGATGTAATTGAGATAACGGTCCCACTAGGCATGATATCACCATTGTCACTCAATATTACACCCCAGATATGGTTGTTCAAACCTACTCTATATTGAGTGAAATATTTAATTTCCTCTAGGCCTATGGGTTGCCTATATTAGAGGTAAACCTGTAGGTTAAAGGGTTAGCTCTCTAGATTAGACTTTGATAGCTTATCACCTAAACTACTTGCTTGGATGAAAAGGGGTAAAAGGTAACATGAAAGTAAACTAATATAAGGAGGTGATACACCAAAATTATCTCCACTAGACTACCTTACACTTTCACTATGAAACATGACTCACAACACTAGTCTCAACATCCTAAATTTCTCTAACATAATTATTTCAAACATGGTGGTGATATGCATTGTAATACTCAAGGTGAGTAAATAATAGGTTATATTGTAGACAATAATGCTACTCTTTATACTTAGAGATAGTCAAACACACTAGATACACTTCATGTGACCTGTTAGAGATAATTACTTGCACCAAACATGAAAAGTTAAAGAGAGGTCAAGGATATATACTTATCAATAGACACTTCACTATGAACCACTTCACACACTTAGAAAATAAAGTCATGAACTCAAAATTAGATTTAAAATATTTATTTCAAAGGAAAATACAATATTCAAACCAATGGGGCTTCACCATACTAGGTGTGGATTCTTTTGTAAAAACCAAAAGGCTTATATTTGTAGATCACATGAGAGGAGAGAGAAGAAGAGAAGTGGAAAGATCACAAGGACAAGTATCAAGCTATGAGAACCAATTAAATTTCAAGGTAATGAAGTATAAAATATAACAATAATGTATTATTGGATAAGTGTCCATTTGAAGCATGGAAAACTCTTCAAACTAGCATAAAGTTCTCAAATAGCCCTCTTGAAACTGCCTTCATGATGAAGCATCTCTTGAATAATTGAAACTAAAATAGGAATTTTTGACACATATAAACTATCCTAAGGGGGTTGTAAAAAATATGTGATAGTCATAAATACCTTCCTAAATGATAGCCTTCCTCTTGACAATTGTGTTCAATGTTTGCACTCACTTACTAGCCCTCTTCGCTTCAATATTTACATTTTTCATCATGGTGGTTGGAATTTGATTAAGGAAATACATAGAAGAGGTATTAGGACACTTATTTATAACCCATTTTCCTTCCACTCCATTAGGAAAACCTCAAAATAAACCACTACCAAACTTCTCATCTTTTGACTAGGAAGTCCCTTGTCATCTTCACTATTTGTTCGAGACTGCCTATAATGAAAAGTATAGTAGATGGCCTTTCATGAAAAAATAAGGTGATATATGAGTATAATGAATTTTAATAAGTCCCTATTGACCTCCTTTAATTACTCTCATCTATTTAGTCACTTCTACACCTATGAAACACCCTAAAACTTGTAGAAAATCCTAAAATAGGCTTATCTATACAAGTGATAGTACGAACCAATTAGGTGTCAAGGAGCTTGGGAGAATGATAGATATGTATAAATAAAATTATAAGACATTTGACCATTTTTTATTTCATATTCATCTATTTCTTCTTCATCGAGTTCTAGTAAGAGTCTTAGGAGGTTTTGCTTCTTAGTGATAGTTCATAAATCCTGAACATCTAACCCCTAAAATAACTCCATAAATTTGGATTTCATGACCCTCCTTAATTACAAATATCTATTTGAGGTACCATACAATGTGTTAATATAGGTATGAGCATTTAAAAATGGCCTTTCGAGCTTTCTCTTACATTCTGGGTTCCCCTATCATAAAATTGGGTCAAAATGACCAACTTGGTGTAACTCTCTACAAACCAATGGATCTGATCAACCTTATACCTCCTCTTGAAGTATCTCAAAGGGATTGGAAAGGTCATATGGCTATGGAATTACAAGTAGACACCCTGAGGGTTAGGTTTAGTTCTAGGCCTAATAGGCTTGGATTGTGTATCTTAGTACATAGCCACCTACAAAATTTCCTAGAAACTACATATGATTATTATAACTCCTTTATCTTCATACCAAACTTTCACCTCATTCCAAATTTATTCAAGTCTACTCATGTTATCCTTCCAACACTCATATGCTAAACCTATAAGGTGGTCTTGATTGGGAGTGCCCTCTATTTGAGACAAAATAGAGGGAACTTACCCTATTTTATTGGAAAAAATAAGACCATAGAGGGATATATTAGGTTATGAGTATAGTATACACCAAATTTCAATGCTTGGTCACCTCTTCAAAGCTCTCACCATTCCAAAACCTAAAACTAGTTTCTTAAGCCAAGTGATTATATAGGGTTTTAGGTTGACTATGGTTTGAGATTTGAAGCCCTATTTATTCTATATATTTAGTCCCAAAACCATATGGAGATGTGTTAGATAGGTGTGATAAATATTTCAATGTGTTCACCCACCTGAAGCTTATGTCAATCCTCCAAGATCACATCTCTCATCTACCTAGGCTAGTTTGCAGTCAAACTGTAGGTGTTCATCTCAGGAAAATGGGACCCGTAGGTGCCTATTCATGTTTAGATATTTTGTTTCATGCCTAGGTTATTATTTAAGATAATGAGATCATTTCATAGTTGTTTAAACTCATTTCATGCCTAGAGACCTGTGCTCACATTCAAACTACCTCTCCCCACTAGTATGAGTTAGTCTATCTACTCAGTCAGACTATGTTACCTATAGATGTGCATTAAATTGAAGTTGAATAGATCTTATTGGTGCTCATATATGCATGACTAATGTGTTTCATTAGGCCATCCTCCACTTGAGAGTATTCATCTCATGCCTTGGAACTAAGTTCCATTTTCTCATCATTAATGCATCATGTGCTACTATTGTACTTCAAGGTTCACTTTTAGTCTTTTTGACACTGTAGTTACTAAATATCCTCACTGTAGACTTGATTGAATTGGAAACTTACTCAAACATCAATATCTTTAACCAATAACTTCCTCTTTATGTTAAGACACTATATTTAGGATTTGGATACAATATGGAAACCATTAGTCCTATCCATACCTCAAGGAATTTCACCAAGAGATGACTTTTTGTGAGGAAAAATCCCTTTTTAGGGAGATTAAGGTAAACTCTCCCAATTGTAACTTTTTAATCCTATGGACCTAGACCTAAAATTGACTACATATAATGACATAACCATTGTCACCTTGATATTATCAATGCTCTAAAACCTTATTAAGTGTCTTAATGAGTTTAAACATATTAATCTCAACACTCTCTACCTCTTTTGGATTGAACTTAGGCCACTGTTGGATACTACCTTTAGGTTTGCATGATATATGACTATGTATATAGAACTGGTTATCATAAATAATCTATAAATACTTTGAATAACTTACTCTTATTATTTTTACCTTAGGATTCTATTCAAAATATTGAAACCTTCATGTATCATCAACATAACTGATCAAGGCTTAGTTTCATTTGACTATAGGTGATTGCTGCAGGGAGATCTTGACTATGTGTGCATTTTAGACTTTTCACTCCATCAATACTACTCTTGAAACTAAAACTCAAAAATAACAACTGATAATCATGCTTATGAGAGTTTTGAAATAACATATCTCCTTTGTTTTGAATACCAATGCAAGAAGGTAAGCTTTACAATTGATGGAATACTATTTGTAGACTCCATGGTGCCTTCCACTAGCAAAATGAGATGTTTCTAATTATCATTTCACACCACACATGAAAAATGTATTGAAACCTTGTGATAAGGATGCTCACACTTTTTAAGATCACATACAACACTTGTCTTATTGTAATCAATGCAAATAGAGAGGGAAAATTGAGGTTTTGGGGATGTGCAGGTAGAAAAGAGGAGCTAATACTCTTAGCAATGGTTCATAGAGCAGATATCACCAATCCTATAACTATTGTCATGAAAAGGAAGGATATTAAGGTTACTAATAATTTCCAAGTGCAATCATTCATATTATCTTCCTCCTATCCATATTGACTAAAAATCGATTGACCTATTTGCCCTTGAAAAGGAAGCAAAAAGAGAGATAAACTAGTTTTTGGTAGTTTAAGAGCTATTAAAGCTTCTCAAGGTTGAAAATAACTTGTATAAATCTAAAGGGAACCTTTTAAAGCCTTAAAAATGTTAAATAGATAGTCCTTGACTGTATAATTACCCTTTAACTACCTATTTTGTAGTGATCTCATCTTTTCCATGTTGAACCTACAATTGTCAATTCAAAATTGCCATCTCTAACATGCACTTAACATATGGGACACTGGATATTATTTTGAAACACTTGTCCTCTCATGGAAACCATACAAGTTCAATAAATGACCCATAAAGGTGACCTTAGATGAGTTAGGATAAACTATATAGATATGACAAGGGTGAAAACATAAATTTGACCTCATTAAAGACCATGGGACATATTTTACACATTAGGAGACCCTATGAAAAGTTTTAACTACTTAAGGGGTTGACCTAATTTGACTTGGGGTCAAATTAGTTAATAGGTACTATTTACCAAATTTGACTTGTGTTCAAATTAGGTCAACCCATATATTTATAAACTTTTTAGAAGTTTATACATGTACTATAGGTGTCTCATAATTGTGTAAACATCTTACTTATCCCTCCTATATTCATTTTCTAAGTCCTCCTTTCCTAAGCTATCCCTAAGACCCCATGTTGAAACATCGATGTGAAAGAGAGGGTTGTCATTAGGTGAAGTGTATGTGTAATACTCTTATTTGTTCCAAGTGCATTTCAATGGGTGCGAGTAGAACATGTGTTTAGTGTATCACTTCCCAAAGAGTAGGTTTACTTTTAGTCATTATTATCCCTTTTCATCCCCCTAATTATTAGTAGTAGGATTGAGCTATAGTGATGCATCAAGGGGAGTTAGTCCCTAATCTAGAGATCCACCTCCAAATAAGGATACCCACAGCCTTGAGGTGGTTCAATTGTCTCACTTGAATGAGGAGTGACATGTCGTCTCCTCACTAGGTGCAGGTTCAAGTGACAATAGCTGTTGGCATGCCTAGTTGGATAAGAGGTCTATTTCTTGAGAAGTTTTGGTGTTCTTCTCAAGATACTATATTTTGGAGGCAAGTTTACTAAACATCAATGGTGAATCCACATATGAATCTACTGGTAAATTAGTCTAGGTATTCTTATTAAAGTTTTTTTCTTATTCTATGCACTTCTAACAAGCCTCATGGATTACTTTGATGTTGAATTTATCCTAACACAAGTTGAGGAGATATGTCTTTCTTTGCCTATTCCTCCTCAATATGAGCAAGTCCTTGTTAAACCTTATCATGATCCCTATGTTACCTATAATGAGTCCTCTTCATTCGATGTTTCAACTAATCCACCTGGTTCTCTTCTAGCTCATACCATTGCTAGTTTTAAAAAATCTCTTCTTGGCTACCAAGACTACATGTTAGACCTTGATACTAGAAATGGGTTTGGCCAAGTCATTCCTAGTGTTTATATTAGGAGTGTAAGAAATGATTTGGAACAATTCAAAAGGGAGTGGATACCTATAGAGGGGGTTAATTGGACAAATCTTACCTATGAGATGCCTGATGTTTGTGGCCTAATTTTCTATCTAGAGTAAAGATTGAGATCTCATGAACCAACTCCATCTTGGTAGCCTCAAAATGCCCCAAATTATTTATCCATTCTCCAAAGCTTCCCTTCTTGGAATACATTCAATAAAGTAGTCAAGGGAAGGAGGATATCATGTTTGAGTAGGTTGGTACATTTGGAGAACATGGTGAGAAAGGAGGTTTGAGTTTTGAAGCTCATCTTGAAAAAGACCTTGAATTGATCAATCAAAATTTAAGGTAATCTATCATGGCAGATAAAGGTGAACTCTCAAAGCCTACTTCTCCAAGTTTCCCTCTAGTTTTAATCCCAAAGAAACTTCAAGTTTTCTAAACATAACATTCACCTCCTCACTAACACCTCAACCCCATGAAAAAATATCTGAGCCTACCTTCCTAAGATGGAAAGAGGTGTTGGCATCTTGTGAAGAAAATAAAAAATCATGCTTATGTGGAGAAGTTATTATGGGAAAGAAACTTGAAATCATTCAACTTCCTCCCACCCCTGCTCAAGAATCCATCTTCCCCCTCTAACTGATCAAGGTTGCCCTTCTAATGATGATAATTGATTTTCTACTTGGGAATCCCCTTTAGCCAAACTTCCTATTTTTGAGGTGATTAATGTTGAAATAACCAAGAGGGAGGATGATATTGAAATATTAGATTGGATTTAAGATGAAGAGGGGCTGATTGCCAATAAGGGTATATCAGGTTGTGAAGATGAGAAAGAAGATCCTCCTTGTGTTGAAGAAGAGGTCTTGAAAGAGTTCCTATTAGACCCCAAAGAAGAAGATGAAAAGGTCTCTTTTATTCCTCCTTTTAATTTTTAAGACTAGTCAAAAGATGATGATCTATGGCAGATATTTGAGAACATATACAGTGAAGATGAAGCCCTCAAAGAGCCTACAAGTTCTTTGGAGCTAACTACTAGCCATGACAAGCAAGAGGTTATCTCTCAAAAGGGAGGCATGTGACAAACCTATTTACAAATGTTCAAGGATTATGAGGAACATGAGAATACTAAACTCCTAAAAAATTAATTCCAAGATGTTGGAGAGTAGGTATTTGTTGAGGAACATCATCATCAAGAGAGTCTAGATCATATTGGAGAAATCAATGATGATCTTAGGATTTTTGAAGATGATTTGAAGTTTGATTCAATAACCTCCTATGAAGCTACCTCCAAAAAATTAAAATAAGATTATGAGAAATAAAAAATTCCAAATGGTCATGATACAATTCCCCTTGAAGAGTTTGAAGAGATTGTGACTATTGAGAAGGATGATGAGATCCTTCAAGAAGAGATTGAATTCTAACAAGCTGTCCCATGCATGGATACACAAATTTGTCATGACAAGACAAAAGAAAGATAGTATGAAACATGTTTTAAGGTTCAATAATACCTTATATACTTTGGGAACTTGTGGGAGATGACTCTATCAAATATTGTGGAAAGTCAAGGAGCAAAAAGAAAACATGAGTCATCTAGCACCACATCCAAGAAGAAACATGCTTGGCATCATCATTCATCTAGTGAGGAAGGAGTTCCAATGTAATTACCTTTTGATATAATAAGGGAGGTATGATAAATTTTAATGTACATATTTGTTTACTTTCAATTGTGTCTTATGTTCCCTAAGTGCTTAGTAGCACAAGTGTCTTTTGCTCTGTGTGTTTGCTTTGGTATTATTGTGTGTTGTTCTTTTCTTTGTGAGTTTTGAGGTAAGTCAAATATATTTTTGGTTAATTCAAGGTATATTTTTATTATTTACAAGTGAATTCTAACTCCTTTTCCCAATGGATAGGATAAGGCTACTAGTCCTTAACAGAGGCAAGCATGTTAACCCTAGGAATTACCAAAAGCGTTGACCAAATCATGTCAACCCCTACATTTCTAAACTTTTTATAATTTTATAAATGTCATATATGGGTCTCATAATGTTATAAACATCTTAATTATCCCTCTTATATTCATTGTATAAGTCCTCCTAGCCTAAGATATCTCTAAGACCCCATGTTGAAACATTGATGTGAAAGAGAGGGTTATCATTGGATGAAGTGTATGTGCATACTCTTATTGGTTAAAAGTGAATGTCAAAGAGTATGAGTAGAGAATATGTTTTGTGTATCACCTCCCATAGTTTAGGTTTAATTTTATCCATTCTTATCCCTTTTCATCCCCCCAATTGTTAGTAGTAGGATTGAGCTATAATAATGCATCAAGGGGAGCTAGCCCCTCATCTAGAGACCCACCTCCAAATAGGGATACCCATAGCCTTGAGGTCTCACTTGAATTAGGAGTGAATTTTCATCTCCTCATTGGGTGTAGGTTCAAGCGATAATAGGTATCTCAAATACCAGTCCTCTTATTGATGTAAATTAGTTTGTCACTAAACAAGCTGTGAAGTTGGATTAGATCCTTGTAACCATGTAAGAAAATAGGGACCAAATCATGGCCCTAGATCATGAAATGTAGGGGAATGTTAAGAAGAATGCTTAGGAAGAACCTGAAAAGCATCCTACTAAGTAGGAAAATCCTCAAGAGTAAAGGCATGAGGAAGTGCAAAAGATGTAGGAGCTTGAGTAACTGTAGAATGGACATGAGATATGAAAAATGTAAATCCACCCAAGTTTGATAGAACTATTATGGGATATGGAGATAAAGAATGGATAATAGATAAGGATAAATATTTTGAGATACAAAATTACTTTGAAGTCACCAAAGCAGTCTAGGGAGCATATCAACTTGTTAGTGTAGCAACAACTTGGTGGGAAAAAAAGGTCAAGATGAACCTTGACTCTAACACCACCACTTGGGAACAATTTGTGATATTATTTAGGTCATGATGGATTCCATATCTATATTTTTCTCAAAATCTGATAGATTTATAGAATCTTAAGAAAAGAGATCTTTTTGTGAATGAATACTAGGAACAATTAACCAAGATCCTAAAAGTATATACCTTAGTATAAGGCAGATGAGAGGTTCAGGAATAGGAAATTCATTATGGGATTAAAAACCCAAATTAGTTGAGGTGGATGTGCATGGGAAATATACCATGGATCAGGTCTTTGAAAAGGTAGTCAAATAGGAGAAAAAATTGAAATCTCTTTCCCAAGTCAGAGATAAGTTCAATAAAAAGTTTGGAAGTTATAAACTGACTTTAAAAAATAAGAACTAGAATTAGAGGAGTGGAGATTCTAAGGACCAATTAAAGAGCCAAAATACTAAGTTCAATAGTGGCTTGAGGAATAAGAAACTTGGGAATGGTTTCAAGGGAGAATTTTGGGGAAATTAATAGTCTGATAGGTAAGGACCACCTAGAGGTTGCTTAATTTGTGGAGGTGACCATTGAACTTTAGAGTGTACACAAGATAAGTCAAATAACAAAGGTTTTACTTCTCAATAGTGAAAATTTTAGCAACATATTCATGTAGCTATAGATAAATTTTGAAGATTCACCCATTGAATTGTCAAGTATTTTGTTTGATCATCTAGTTTTTATTTTGATAGACATGGGGGATACATAATGTTTTATTTATCCTATAATTCTTAGTAAGTTGTCTGTAAAAGTTGGAGTTATGGGAAATGCATGGTCAGTACACTATGGGAATGAGTCAAAGGTCAAGGTCGACAAGTGTCTAGTGGAAATTGAGATTAGGTTACTAGAATTCACTATAGTAGTAGATTTGTATGATGTAATATTAGGGTTATATGGTGTGATCCTAGGATTCAATTAGATTGAAAAGTATAAAGCTAAGGTTTATTATTATCTGAAGAAGGTTGAGTGTCAAGATGATTTTAGAAATTAGACACAACTTCAAGGTGAGAAAAGAGAGTTGAAGCTTAGGAAAATTTATGCAATTTAACTCAAGAAAGTTTAGAGGAAGGGATGACAAGAATTTATTGTTAAGCTCAATGTGATGGAGGAATCTAAGGAACCATCCATTGAGGATTATCATTTTATAAAGAAAGTTTAGGATGTGTTTCTAGAGGAGTTACCTAGATTACCACCCAAAATTGAGTTTGATTTCTTGATTAACATCATACATGGATCAAAACTACAGTCTAAGGCACTATAAAGGATGACAACTATTGAACTGGTTGAGTTAAAATATTAATTATAGGATTTGTTATCAATAGAGTTTATTTGACCAAGTGTGTCAAAATGTGGTGTAACAGTAGTCTTCATCAAGAAGAAGGATTGTACTCTTCATTTGTGTATTGATTATAGGATGTTGAGCAAGGCAAAAATCAATAATAGATATTTATTACCTCACATTGATGATCTCTTTGATCAGATGCGAGGGGAAACTATATTTTATAATATTTATCTTATATTAGGGTATCATTAGCTAAGAATTAGAGATGAGGATATTCTAAAAAAACATTTATAACTTGATATGGGCATTCAAAATTTATAGTGTTACCTTTTGGGTTGATAAATGCTCCAACAAAATTTATGAATCTCATGAACAATATGATTAGAGATTATCTGGACCATTTTGTGTTGGTTTTTATAGATGCCATCCTCATATATTATAAGTGTGAGGAATAACATCTTCAACATATATAATTGGTTTTATAGCATTTACGCAAGCATAAGTTGTATGCAAAGTTGTCCAAGTGTGCATTTTTACAAAAAAAAAGTGCAATATATAGGACATATTATCCCCGTAGATAGAATTTTAGTAGATCCATCAAAGATGAGAACCATAATGGAATGGTCAACACCTAATAATGTTTATGAGGTAAGAAGTTTCATGGGATTAGTGGGCTATTATAAGAATTTTTTTCTAAATTTCTCTAAGATAGCTAATCTAATTACCTCTCTTTAGTGGAAGAATTAAAGTTTTATCTGGTCATAAAAGTGTGAGAAAGCCTTTCAAGAGCTAAAAAGAAGGCTTAATTTAGTACCAGTGCTAAGATTTCCTAATTATAATGGTTAATTCTCAATGATCATGGATGCATTTGGGGATGGGCTTACATGAGTTCTTATGCAAGATTTTTAAGTTGTAGCATACAAGTCTAGAAAATTGAAGCCTTATGAGGTGAATTATTGCCCTCATGATCTATAAATTGATGTAATAGTGCATGCCTTGTAAATTTAGAGGCATTATCTATTGGGGAAACCATTTGAGATCAATACTAATAATAGGGACTCAATTACATTTTCACCCAACTAAACTTGAATGCATGTCAGAGATGATGGTTAAAATTCTATCTGATTATGATTTTGATGTTAACTATATCAAGGGTAAGGAAAATAGAGTTGTTTATGCTCTAAGATGTAGAAGGTACATTGTAGTCATCTATACTATTAGGATTACTTTCCATGACCATGTAATCAAATTATTTTTAGGAGATGAATTATATGATCACGTCAAGGAAGCATTATCAGAGAATGCTCATAATCCTAAGTATAAAAGATTCAAGATAGAGAGTGATGGTACTTTCAAGTATAATTTTAGGATGCATGTGCTTGATAGATAAAATATAAGGAGCATAGTGCTAACATAATTGCATAATGCCTCATATTTAGCACATCTGGGTGTAACCAAGCTCATGGTTGAGCTAAGAACTCTCTATTTAAGGAAAGGGATCAAGAAAGATGTAACAAATTTTTGTGTCTCACTTTTTGAAATGTCAACATGTGAAAATGAACATGTGATTCCAATAGGATTGTTATATCCTCATGACATACTAGAATGGAAGTGTTAGGTGATTAACATGGACTTTGTATAAGGGTTTCCATTATGATTAAACTATCATGATATGATCTTGGTTATAGTAGAAAAATTAACTAAGGTAGCTCAGTTCATACCAAGAAACATAACAAATGATGCATATATGCTTGCAAAGAGATTCATGAAAGAGGTGTATTGATTACATAGATTTACAAATAAGATCATTTCAGATCAAGATCCTATAATGAATTCTATATTTTGGTTAACTTTGAATTTAGATTTAGGTATGCAGTTGAATTTTAGCACTACTTATCACTGAGAAACTCATGGATAGACAAAGAGAGTTAACTAGGTTTTAGAATATCTCCTTTGTATGTATTACATGGATCAACAATACAATTGGAAAAATTAGCTTACATTGGTTGAGTTTACTTATAACAACTCATACAAATCAACATTGAAAATGGCTCTATTTAAGGCATTATATGGAAGGATGTGTAGAACACCAATTAGTTGGGATAGGTTAAAGGACATGATAGTCTTTGGAACTGAGATGCTCATGGAAATGGAAGAGCAAGTTTGAACAATTAGGCAAAAGTTGGTTGAGGCCAATGATAGAAATAAAATTTATGTTAATTTGAAGAGAAAAACAAGACAATTTTCTATAGGTGATAAAGTATTTCTATGGGTTAATCCTCAGAAAAGCTTGATTAAGTTCAGAAAGTCAATGAAAATTTCACTTAGATATGTGGGACCCTTCAAGATTATATAAGTGGTCAATCCTATAGCGTATAGGCTTACATTACCACTAGATCTATCTCTTTTATATAATGTATTCCATGTGTCTTATCTTTAAAATTATGTTTCTCATCCTTCACATGTGTTGGATTTGAATGCTTTGTAGGTTCTAGGTTTCGATATGGTCATGGTAGCACCAATTAGAATAGTTAACACTCACAAAATTTGTTTGTGTAATAGAGAAGTGTCATAGTGCAAGGTTTAATGGGACTAATATTTTGAAGATAGTGCCACTTGGGAGGATTATGACGAGTTCTATGTTTTGTTTCCATGTTTGTTTACTTGATATGTTAGTGCATATTATTTATTTTTCTACTGAATAATGTTTTAATTTTAGAACTTATGTTTAAATAAGTGTCATCAAGATGATGACTAACTTTTGGGGAAGTATGTCACATCCTAATTTATCTCTAAGCTTAATAAACTATTAATTCATGGATTTTTATGTTTATTATTTGGTTAATTACTATTTTGATTAAACTTGATTTCATATGTTGATTATAGGAAATTATGTGTTATTTAATTTACTTGAATGATTAGTTATAGAGTTATTTGTAATTTTATATTTTGTACATGACAATCATGATTTTTAGTAATTAAAACATCAAATTATGGATTGTTTATGTTTTAGGGTAACTACTTTCATTGTTGTGAGATTGATGCAAGATAGATCCATCCCTCAGAGTGTGATGGAGGGAGGGCATCATCAGAGAGGTTGGCATAGATGGAGGTATTGGGGGATGACATAAGGAAATAATATAAATCCATGCACATACCATAAGTAGATTAATATGATTTGATTAATTTTGATTAGATATCTTTAGTATATATTTAATTATTGTTATACTTATACTGTGACCTTGTTTGTTGTTTGATGATTACACTAATCTGGTTGTGTGATTTCACTTATGGTTTTCATACTTAGATTGACTCAAATGATGTTATTGATATGTCAAATGAGTTAGTCTGTGCATGTATTATTATGAATTAATGTTGTCTTAAATATAGCTAAGTGTAGTTTAACAATGTTTTATTTTGTATTCATTTCTATAGTAGTAGATAGATTCTATTTCTTTGCTTGATTTAGTTGTTAAGTGATTATTAATGCTTATAAGGCTATTATTATTGTTTCTAATAGTTGAATAACCTAGTATTGAGTCATTAACAAATTAGAGTTTATTTGTTAATGATTATGTATGACATTAGTTTGGCATTATTATTATAAATCCTTTGTGCTTAGCCAATGTTCTTAATCCTATACTAAAGTCAATGTCAATAGTATCATTATTTAGTCATTAATGTTAACATCATTATGTTGATTAACATTAATAGTTAGATGACTTTTGTTAAGTCAGTTTTAAAAGGGTCAAACTCATTAATAATAACTATAATTTAGTGGGTTCAGTGATTTTTATCATGCATATAGTTTGAAGGGACTATAATTGTTATTATATTGTTTAAATTGGAACATTCAAGATATTAGGGTTTAAACTAGCATTGACTTGGTGTTAAGCATACCAGTATGTGAAAAAAATAATGTTGTTTGGTTTTGCATGGAGAAAATGCTTAGTTATAGGAAAGTGCATTATGAGTTAGTTAATCATGGTGAAAATAATGGAGGGTTATGTGGCATGAAATTAGCATGCAGATGGATAAAATGGAAGGAGAGGAGGCCAGGGAGGACATGCCTGATAGATAGAAGAATAAACAGAAAGGTTCAAGCTATTTTGGAAGGGTA
This sequence comes from Torreya grandis, assembly GCA_037957365.1. Taxonomy (NCBI): domain Eukaryota; kingdom Viridiplantae; phylum Streptophyta; class Pinopsida; order Cupressales; family Taxaceae; genus Torreya; species Torreya grandis. Next base: position 240,736 of record JARHVA010004678.1, on the reverse strand, counting down.
AAAATGAATTTTGGAGCTCTTAAACTAGGTTGGTTTGTTATTTAACATTCATACTTATTTGTGTATGTGTTATAATGGAAAAATCTAGTAATTTACTTAGGGTTTTATATTTCTCAGTTATTTTTGGGAAATAACTAGGATTATATATACCTAGTACTACAGATGGCTCAACCATCCACATAACTAGATGTATGTTCCTCACCCTAGTTGATATGAATATATATACATGAACACTTTGTCATTATATATATCTGAGTTTTGGATATATATATTTTGTGTGTTTGAATGAAATTCAATGAACTGGGTATGTAGGAAAAGATGTGGTTTTAAAAGTTAGAAAATCCTGAATCAGTTATGGGTCATTTCGATTATTCTTAGTTTCAATATAAACTCTATTTTTTAAAATTAGTGAACCAAATAAAATGATGAATATTTTTTTTTAAAATTATGTAATTTGGGTTGTTTATTTTGAAACTAGGTATAGGGGTAAATATCCTAGTAAGGACAACTAGAATATTTAGTCGAAGCACTACAATTTTGGAGATTTTTTTATATTATGAAGAATTATGATAGGAAATTTATCATTTATTAAAATAAGACCCTTACATAAATATTGATATGGATGTGCATTTGATTAGATACATATATTTATATGAGGCACTTACAAGATTTTGGGAAGAATAATAAACTCACTATATTCAACTATATATATAAACATAGGAATAGAGTCTATAATAGATTCGATGTGAAATGTAGAATGTTGAGGGTTGAGTTTATATAGTTGACTGTGTATCTCATGTTAATTTAAACATAACCTAGATGGTATGAATATATAAGGGTATATTCATACATTATACAAGTCTCTTTAGGTGACTCGAGGGTATGAATATACCAGTGTATATTTATATATATGATACACTCAGATTATGTTTCCTACACTTACAAAAATCACTGTGTTCTTCTCATATCGAACCATAAGAATATGGCTGTGGGTGAAGGGATCTCACTATAGTTTAACCTCGAGTCTTTATTCGGGTGAAAATAATTTACTAGAAAAGAAAATCTTCGTCATAAAACTAAATTCATGTCTGTTCAATTAGGCATAGATTTAGATATATTGAGCATATGTATTTAATAGAGAGTTATATACAATAATAAGCAACTATAATGAATATAGTTGGCTATGGGACTGCTGATTTTTTTGTGAGTTTAGATAACGTCATGATTTGAGACATGGTTAGAAAATTATATAACCAAAATTATGTAATTTTGTATACATTTCATATGTATATATTAATTACATAACAAAACACATATTTATGCCTTCAGCTAGGTAGTTTTATGACTGTGAGCTTATGAAGTTGGAATAGATTGTGAATTGATTAAATTATGTTTGTCAATTAAATACAGTTAGCTGAGTTCAAGTTTAGGACCATATACACTTGTTATTCAAAACATGAATAATGAGTATGATGATAAATTATATAAGTAGAATACTTCAATTTGAGTTATTTTATATTGTAAGCATTTATGTATGTTATTATATGAATAGTGCATGTGATACCCTTAACTACATAGATAATGTATTTGTCTATTAGGGGTATATTGTGTACAAGCATACATGTATGGCTAATACAATATTTTATGTATGATATATTTGAAATCTTGTATTATCAAAGCTAAAGTTGATTATAGTCAATTATTGAGATAAGTATATATATGTGTGATATACTAATGGTTTGTTAATCTTATACAAATATAAAGACTATGTATATCATGAATATATATATGCATATCTTAAGTTATGAACATTACATGATAAAACAAATATATATGGGTGTATTTGTGTTATCTTGGCTGAGTTATGTATGTGAGTGACTATTTTGAAGAAAACTTTAAATATGAGGTATTTTGGTTAGAATACAAGTCATTTTAATGTAATTTTATTAAAATGAGCTTAATATTATACTTTTAGTATGTGAATATTAACCTGTGAATTAATGTTATTAGATGGATGAAATAACATTTATAGTTACAAGTTATAAATTAGTAACTGATGTCTAGATATGTTTCTTACTCAGATGATATGATTCTATTGAGGACTGTTTATAAAATTAGTTTATTATTCTATAATGAAAATGATGTTTTTAGATTCATTACATTACATTTAATGGACTAAATGCATGTATTTGATAGTTCTATGTTTAACACATTTTACATTTGCTACTAGAAAATATTTTTTATAAATCTGTTAGTTTTTATTTTATTATATATATATAACTAAAATCTTTCATTAATGACCCTAAATAAGTAGTGGATGGATTCCACTCACTTAATTAGCTCCATTAATGAAAGATGAAGTGTAATCTAATTAAGTGTTGTGTATGCAATTGACTGATCCTAGAGATCAATAATTATATAAAAACTTTGGCCAAAGTAATATTTATAATTAGACATTATCATTTCATGTGTTGGATATAGTTTACATGTTTGTACAATGTCATGTTGGAACAAATTTCTTTATGATATACATCATGTGTTAGTTATCTTACATCACAAGGGGTTCTATTTTGTCACTCTATATTGCCACACCATTATTATCTATCCATACGTGAGGGGAGGGACATTCCCTTATTTGAGATAGTGTGAGGTATCGATGGTCCGTGGTTGGTTTGGAAAATCACTTGGATGATGCTCTCCCTCCCTGTAGTTGTACTACACTAGATACTACACTTGAGATTATTTTTGGATACTTCAAGTTCATTGAGACTCATGCTCTGTGGATATTGGTATCATTGTATTATTATTATCAAGACATTTATTATTTATAAAATTGTAGATTTTATTCATATGTACTTTTATAATAATGGATATAATTTTGTATCAGTCATATATGAATTTGTAAAACTACTTCTATAAATTAATGCAGTCTTTATTTGTATATTCAACATTACACTTATTTTTGATATATTGTTATGCTGATCATTAACTAAATAGATTAGTTATGGATATGTTGAAGTTTAAACTAAAAATATTGTATTTTGTTAAAGATCACTTTGGTAGGTTTCATCATGGTGAATCTATTAGTTGAATGTGTAATTAATTTATTTTTTTACCCTATTGTAGTAAAACCTATTAGGGTTGTTACATTGTCGTATAAGAGATGAGGATCAAACTCTAGGACTTAATGTGTATGCTAAAAAAAAAATATTCTCATGTTAAGTAGGAATCATAATGGTGTGTGTTAGACCAAGAGGTGAGGGTACCTGAAATACCAATCCTCCCATTGATCCATATTAGTTTACCACTGAGTAATTTGTGAAGTTGGATCAGATCCTCGCAACCATTTAAGAAACTAGGGACCAAATCATGGCCCTAGAGAAGGAAGTGCATAGGCATGTTGAGGATAATTCTTAGGAAGAATCTAAAGAGCATCTTCAAGATTAGAGGCATAAGGAATTGAAAAAAATGTGAGAGCTCGAGTAGCTACATAATTAGCATGAGATATGAAAATGGTAAATCCACCCGAGTTTAATGGAACCATTTTAGGAGATGGAGCTGAATCATGGCTGACAGAGATGGAGAAATATTTCAAGATATGAAATTAATCTAAAGTCACCAAAGTAGTCTAGATAAAATATTATCTTGCTAGTGAAATAACAACTTGGTGGGTAAATAAGAAGCTCGAGATACACCTTAACTCTACCACCACCACTTGGGACTAGTTTGTGATAATGTTAGGTCACGATGTCTTCCACAACTATATTTTTATCAAAAGCTAATAAAGTTTTAGAATCTTAAGCAAGGAGACATTTATGTGAATGAATATTGGGATAAATATATCAAGATCCTAAAGTATGTACTCTGTATTAGGGATATGAGAGATTTACGATCAAGAAAATTATTATGGGATTAAAACCCCAAATTGGTTGTGAGGTGGATGTGCATGGGCCATCTACCATGGATCAAGTCTTTGAGAAAACAATCAAATATGAGTAAAAATTGAAATATCTCTCCCAAGTTATAAATTGATTTTCAAAAAGAAGAACTAGAAGCAGAGAAGTGGAGACTCCAAGGGCCAGTTCAAGAGACAAAATGCTAAGTTCAATGTAGTGGATTGAGGAATAGGAAACCTAAGAATGGTTTAAATAGAGGTTCTAAGGGAAACCAATAGGCTAAAAATAAAGGACTACTTGGAGGTAGCTTCATATTTGGAGGTGACCATTACACTTGAAAGTGTACATGGGATAAATTAAAGAACAAGGGTTCTGCTTCTCAATAGGGAATATTTCAACAATAGATTCATGTGGCTATTGAAAATCATCATATTTAATTTCAAGCTTCACCCATTAAACTATTAGGTATTTTGTTTAATCATACAATTTCTATTTTGATAGACATGGGGGATACATAATGTTTTATTGCTCCTAGAATGCTTAGTAAGTTGTCTATAAAAACTGGAGTCAATATAGTTGGAAATGAGTCAAAAGTCAAGGTTGACAAGTGTATAATGGAAGATAAAATTAGGTTACCTAAATTCAATATAGTAGTGGATCTATATACTACACCATTAGGGTCATATGATGTGATCCTAGGATTCAATTGGCTTACAAAGCATAAAGCTAAGGTTGATTGTTATCTAAATAATGTTGAGTGTTAAGATGATTTTGGAAATTAGACACAATGTCAGTGTGAGAAAAGAGACTTAAAGCTTAGGAAAATTTATACAATTCAACTCAAAAAAGATCAGAGGAGGGGATGCCAAACATTTATTGTTAAGATAAATGAGATGGAAGAATCTAAAGAATTATTAATCAAGGATTATCCTTTTCTAAGGAACTTTCATGATGTGTTTCTAGAAGAGTTACCTAGATTACCACCCAAATGTGAGTTTGATTTCTTGAATTACCTCATACATAAATCAAGATTGTAGTCTAAGGCACCATACAAAATGATAACTACCAAATTAGTTGAGTTAAAAGATTAAATACAAGAATGGTTATAAAAAGAGTTGATTTGACCATGTGTGTCACCATATGGTGCACTAGTGGTGTTCATAAAAAAGAAGGATGTTACTTTTAGCCTATGTATTGATTACAAGATGTTAAACAAGGCAAAAATCAAGAATAGATTTTCACTGACTTGTACTGATGATCTCTTTAATAAGATGCGAGGGGAAACCATCTTTTTTAATATTGATCTTAGAGCAGGGTACCATAAATTGAGAATCCTAGATGAGGATATTACAAAAAAAACATTTAGAACTAGATATGGGCACTATGAGTTTACAACATTACCTTTTGGGTTGACAAACGCTTCAGTGAAATTTATGAATCTCATGAATAGTGTGTTCAAATATTATCTAGAATGTTTTGTGTTGGTTTTTCTAGATGACATCCTCATATATTGTAAGGATGAGGAAGAACATCTTCAAAATCTAGAATTAGTTTTTTGGAGTTTATAGAAGTACAAGTTGTATAGAAGTCATCCAATTGTGCATTTTTTCAAAAAAAAGTGCAATATCTAGGACATATTATCTCTATGGATGGAATTTCAATAGATCCATCAAAGATAAGAACCATAATTAAATGGTTAGTGCCTAAGAATATGCATGAGGTAAGAAGTTTCATGGGATTAGTGGGCTATTACATGAAATTTGTTCTAAATTTATCTAAGATAAATAATAAAATTACCTCTTTTCATTAGAAGAATTAGAGTTTTATCTGGTCATAAAAGTGTTATAAAGCCTTTTAAGAGCTAAAAAAGAGGCTTAATTTGGCACTAGTTCTAAGAGTTCCTAATCATAATGGTCAATTCTCAGGGATCATGAATGCATCTAGGGATGGACTTGGAGGATTTATTATGCAAGATGATTTAGTTTTAGCATACACATCCATAAAACTAAATTTTTATGAGGTGATTTATTCCCCTCATGATCCAAAATTTGCTATAATAGTGCATGCCTTGTAAATTTTGATGCATTATCTGTTGGAGAAACCATATGAGCTCAAGACTAACAACTTGGGACTCAAGTACATTTTCACCCAACCAAAGCTAAATTCATGTCAGAGATGATGGTTATAATTTTTATCTAATTATGATATTAACTATATTAAGGGAAAGGAGAATAGAGTTATTGATGCTCTATGTTGTAGAAGGTACATAACAGCCATGGCTATTATTAAGAGTAATTTTTGTGATAAGTTAATAAAATTATCTCTAGGAGATGAATTATATGATTTTGTTAAGGAAGCATTATCAAATAATGCTTATAAGCCTAAGTATAAAATATTCAAGATAGAGAGTGATGGTATTTTGAGGTACACCAATAAGATGTATGTGCCTAATAGAGAGAATATAAGGAGCATGGTGATAAAATTATTACACAATGCCCCATATTCAAGACATCCAAGTGTAACCAAGCTCATGGATAAGATAAGACATTTATTTTTGGAAAGGGGTAAAGAAAGATGCAACATACTTTGTGTTTCATTCTTTGGAATGCCAACAAGTGTGAATGCTAAACAAGTGCATATAGTAGGTTTTTTATATAGTCATAAAATGCTAGAATGGAAGTGGTAGGTGATCATCATGGACTTTATCCAAAGGTTTTTGTTATCATGGAACCATCATGATATGATCTTGGTTGTAGTTGACAAACCAATCAAGGTAACTCACTTCATACTAGGAAACTTAATAGATGATGAACCTGTGCTTAAGAAGAGATTCATGAAAGAGGTGTACCAATTACATGAATTTTTGGAAAAGATCATTTTAGATCAAGATCTTAAAATGAATTCTATATTTTGGTTGAATTTGAATTCAACTCTAGGAACATTATTGAATTTCAACACTGCCTATCACCCTTAAATTGATGGATATATAGAGAGAGTTAACCAAGTTTTGGAAGATCTCCTTCATATGTATTTCATGGATCATCAATACAAGTGGGAAGAGTACCTTTCATTGGTTGAGTTTTATTACAATAACTCATACCTATCAACATTGAAAATGGTTCTATTTGAGGTATTATATGGAGGGACTCCAATCAATTGGGACAAGTTAGAGGATAGGGTAGTCTTTGGACCTGAGATGCTCATGGAAATGAAAGAGAAATTTAGAACAATCAAGAAGAGGTTTGCCAAGGCCAATTATAGATAAAAAAATTATGCTAATTTAAAGAGAATAAAAAGATAATTTGATGTAGGTGATAAAGTATTTTAATAGGTAAATCCTCAAAAAATCTCGATTAAGATTGAAAAGTCAACCAAACTTTCACCTAAATATGTGGGAACTTTAGAGATTCTAGAAGTGGTCAATTTTATAGCGTATAGGCTTGCATTGGCACCATCTATAAATATTTTGCATAATGTCTTACATGCATCTTATATTTAAAAATATGTTAATGATCCTTCACATGTGTTGGATTGGAATGCTTTGTAGAATCTAAATCTCGGGGTGGTCACAATAGAACCAATCAAAATAATTGACATTCACAAACTCAGTTTATGTGATAGAGAAGTGTCATAATGCAAGGTCTAGTGGGACCAATATTTTAAATATAGTGACACTTGGGAGGATTATGATGAGTTTTATAGGTTGTTTCCATAGTTGTTTACTTGATATGTTACTGCATATTACTTATTTTTCTATTGAATAATGTTTTAATTTAAGAACTTATGTTTGAATAAGTGTCATCAAGATGATGACCGACTTTAGGGGAAAGGATGTCACATCTCAATTTATCTTTAAGCCTAATAACCTATTGATTCATATATTTTTATGTTATTAGTTGGTTAATTACTATTTTAATTAAACTTGATTTCATATGTTCATTATGGGTAGTTATATGTTGCTTAATTTTCATGATTGATTAGCTATGGAGATAGATATAATTTTATATTTTGTACATGATGATCATGATTTTTAGTTATTATAATAGTATATTGTAGATTATATATGTTTCATTCTAATTAATTTCATTGTTGTGAGGTGGATATAGGACAGATCCATCCCTTAAAATTTAATAGAGTGAGGGCATCATCAGAGAGGGTGGTGTAGATGGAGGTATTGGGGGATAACTGAGAGAAAGACTAGTAATCCACACACACACCACAATTAGATTAATATGCTCTGATAAATTTTGATTAGATAGATTTAGTATGTCTTTTATTGTTAATATACTTCCACTGTGACCTTATTTGTTGTTTGATGCTTACACTAATTTGGTTATATGATTTCACTTATGGTTTTCATACTTAGATTGATTTGAATGGTGTTATTTATATATCAAATGAGTGAATAGGTGTGTCTTATTATGAATTACTGCTATCTTAGATATAGCTGAGTGTAGTATAACATTATTTTGTTTTGTATTCATTTCTATAGTAGTAGATAGATTATATTACTCTACTTGATCTAGTTGTTAAGTGATTATTAATGCTTAGAAGGTTATTACTATTATTTATAATAGTTGAATAACCTAGTATTAAGTCATTAATAAATTGGAATTTCTTTGTTAATGATTATGGATGACATTAGTTTGGCATGATAATTATAAATCCTTTATCCTTAGTCAATGTTCTTAATCTTATGCTAAAGTCAATGTCAATAGTAGCAATATTTAGTGATTAATGTAAACATCATTATGTTGATGAATATTAATAGTTAGATGACTTTTTTAATGTCAATGTTAGAAGGGTTGAACTCATTGATAATAACTAGAGTTTAGTGGGTTTGGTGATTGTTATCATGCATATAGTTTGAAAGAATTATAATTTTTATTATATTGTTTAAATTGGAAAATTTGAGATATTAGGGTTTAATCTAGTGTTGACTTTCTGTTAAGTATACCAACACTTGAATTCACACACTCTATTCACCTTATAAAACTTAGTTTTTCTAATATATTACCTATTATATGTCCATCTATATATTATTACATCAATAGCTAACCAACATAGCAATTTTACAAAACAACATGTACTAAAACTATGGGCCAAGTCATCCCATAATAGTTCCCCATTAATCATGGGTGATGACAACCACACATATACAAGTATAGATAAACTACATATCTATACTCTTGAAAAAAGGGGTCCTGAATTGTAGTGAGAATACATTAAGAATGTACAATACATTTTAATACATAATATTTGAAATAAATTATAATGTAGAGATAGGATCAAAACATAGCATAACACTTGGAGACTGATTTGCTCTAAGCAGGCTTCTCAACCCTTCACTATCATCTATGAATGCCAACCAAAGCTGAACATAGCTTTAGTTTCTCCCTTATGACCACCTTGGTCATCATGTGTGCAAGATTTTGACTAGTATGAATCTTCTCCACCTTTAACTTCTCTTTGTCCAAAGGTATCTTAATGAAATGATATCTCAACTATATATGATTAATCCTAGAGTAGAAGTCAAAGTTATTTTCTAGGTGTATAACACTATGACTATGAATATACAACTTCCCTTCCTCCTACTTATGCTCCAAATCTTCAAGCAACTACTATAACTAAATCACATCTTTGCTTGCCTCTATGGAAACAACATACTTAGTCTCTATGGTTGACAAAGACATATGTTTATGTAGTCATGAAATCTAGCTCACCACTATGTCACCTATAGTAAATACATATCCTGTCATGCTCCTCATGCTGTCTAAATCTCCAGCCATGTCTAAATATACATAATCATGCAAAGTAGTGTCCAGTACACCATAGCTTAAAGTTTTCCCCATGGTCCCTCTCAAGTACCAAAGGATCCATTTCACTACCTCTTAGTGCTCTCTACTTGGATCACTCATGTACCTACTTCTCCCACTACATGGGCAATATCTTGCCTAGTGCACACCATGGCATACATTAAGTAGCTAACTACTGATGAGTAAGGTACATAGGACATCTAGATTCTCTCCTCCTTTATCTTGGGACATTACTCATTTGATAACTTGAAATGGCCTACCAAAGGAGTCCCTACCAGTTTCACATCCTACATACTAAACCTATCCAATACCTTTTTAATGTACTCTTCCTGAGATAAATTTAGCTTTCATTCATTCCTATCCCAATTTATTCTCATACCAAGGATTAATTTTGCTGCCCCCAAATCCTTCATAGCAAAGGAATTACTAAGGTATTCCTTGATTATCTTAATTTCTTGCATGTTCTTACCTAAAACCAACATGTCATCCACATACAGACACATCATAATGTAACTACCATCATCAAACATCTTGATATATATGTAATGGTCTGGATGACACTTGGAGTATTCCTGCTTCATCATAAAATTATCAAATTTCTTCTACCACTATCATGGAGCTTATTTTAGGACCTAAAGCTCTTCTTTAGTTTACACACTATGTTCTTCTTCCATGTGACCTCATATCCCTATGGACACTCCATGTATAAATCCTCCTCCAAATCACCATGAAGGATGTAGTCTTCACATCTAGCTAATCTAAGTGCAAGTCTTCCACTACCACTATCCCAAGAATAGTCCTAATAGAAGTCATCTTCACCACTGGATAAAAAATATCAATGAAATCAATTCCCTTATTCTATGTAAACCCCTTTACCACTAACCAGGCCTTGTATCTTTTTTTTCCTCCATCATCCTCTTTAATTCTATACACCCACTTGTTCTACCTTCAGGCGGGTTTACTAGATCCCAAGTCTGATTTTCCATGAGAGACTAATGTTCCTAATCCATTTCTTGTTCCCACTTTTTCCTGACATCTACCTATATTAATTCTTTAAAGCATTTTGGCTCTCCATTATCAGTGAGTAATAAATAATTAAGAGATGGATAAAAATGTTCAGTTTCCTTTCTTACCCTAGAAGACCTTATCACCTTAAGGGTTTGAGATTTCTAATGGATTAGGTGCCTGAACTAGTTACTTGGACACTTTACCATCTGTAATGTCCTCCAACACTATGTACTATTTTTTGAAATCCTCTCTCTGATCCTATAACTATTGTTTATACATGAATTTTTCATTAAAGAGCACATCCCTAGACCAAAATATTTTCTTATTCTTAAGACTTCAAATACATAAACCAAAGTCATCTTCACCATAACCATTAAAGGTGCATTTTTCAGACTTAGCCTCTAATTTGGTCCTATCATATTTATAAATATGAACAAAATATTCACAACCAAATACTCTAAGAAAAGAATAATCAACCTTCTTATTAGACCAAGATTCCTTAGGTATGCCTCCATCCAAGGAAGATGAAGGTCCTCTATTGATCAAATATAAAACCATGTTTACTGCTTCTACCCAAAACTGAAGGGGTAGTCCTGCATGTAACCTCATGCTTCAAGCACACTCCCTGATAGTCCTATTCATCTTTTTTGACACTCTATAATGATATAGAGTTCTTGGAACTATCATTTGTCTACAAATTCTATTCCTATAATAGTAATAAAAAAATTCATTATTACAATATTCCCCACTATTATCTGACTTGAGACATTTTAACTTGAGACCCCTTTCATTCTCAACCAAGGCTTTCCATATTTTAAATGTATCAAACACATCATATTTTATCTTAATACCATACACTAAAACTTTCCTAGTTTCATCATCAATAAAAGTGACATAATAAGATGAGCCACCAATAGAAGATACCTAAGCTGATCGCCATACATCTGAATGAACTAGATCTAACTTATTCTCCTTCCTCATAGGTCAAACCTTGAGAAACTTTACCCTTTTTAATTTTACATACATGAAATCTTCACAAAAATCTAAATCAAACCCTTTTAATCTAGGTAACCTATCCTTCAAAATTTACATGCCCTTTTGGCTCATGTAACCGAGCCTATTGTGCCACAAAGTTGCATCTACATATGCAACAACTAAATTAAATTAGTTAGCACTTCTTGATAAATACAAGGTACCAAAATTCTTACCTCTTACTATCATATAATCAACCTTGGTCACCTTCCAATAATATGCTTTAAAAGTCACCATATAACCTTCACTACCTAGCTGCCCTACAGATAGCAAATTCTATCTCAACTTGGGCACATGCTTGACATTCTTCAGTAGCCAAGTGTTCCCATTCTACAGCTTGACATGAACACATCCTTTTACTACTATGTTGCAAGGCTCATCATCACCAAGATAAACATGTCCAAAATCTCCTTAAACATAATCAATAAAATAATGCTTATGTGGTGTAGCATGAAAATAATCCCTTGAATCTAAAACCCAAGACTCAATAATATTATCTATAGAGAGAATTAATGCATCCTAAAAAATATTACCTGCTACCACATTCACCTCCTTGGTGTCTTCCTAATTTTTATTCTTGTTCTGAAGAGCCCAACAATCCTTCTTTGCATGCCTAATCTTTCCACAATGTTAGCTTGACATCCTGCTCTTTGATTTTGACCTTCTTTGACCATTTAACTTTCCACAATTTCCTTTTCCTCTATACTTTTGTCTCCCTCTACTCTCCACCACTAAAGAATCACCTAAAGTAGAATTTTCCCTAGATCTTTTTTATCACATTTCCTTTTTAAGGATTACTCCTATGCCATCATCAAACTTCAACTTGACATTGTTAGAGACTGAGTTGCTCACAACTATTATCAGGCTATTCTAACTCTCTAGTAAGGACACAAAATAAGTAGAGCCCTAACTTCATCATCAAATTCAATTTTTATATATTTCAACATACTCACAACCATATTAAATCATTCAAATGATCAACAACTAAACCATTTTTAGATATATTCATATTAAATAACTTTTTTATTAAAAATATTTGATTAGAAGTAAAGGGTTGCTCATATAACTTCCCTAAAGCATTCATGAGACCTTCCATGGTCTTCTCCTATGATATATTAAATGTAACTAAAGATGTAAGGCATAACCAAATAGATCCAAGTGCTTTCCTATCAAGTATCTCCCAAGCCTTATCTAACATACCCATTGGTTGCTTTACTTTTTCTCCCAATGGAGCATGGATGTCCTTCTAATAGAGATAATCCTCCATCTGCATCTTCCATAGACCAAAGTTCTAGCCATTGAACTTTTAAACCTTTGATCCACTATCACCAAATATAGATCCCACTTAAACTAATAACCCTTCCTATAATTCAACACTTCAACAAATACAACTTGAAGCTCTGATACTAGTTGTTAGGAATAAATGTAAAATTAATGAAGAATAATTTCACTGAATCACAATAAAAAGAACTATGAACAAAGATACAGAAGGAACATAAATTAAAATGCACAATAAGAAGGCATGATTTAATGTGGTTCACCCAATGTGGGATACATCCACTAAGAAACATTTGCTCAGATATTACTATAATAAAACAAGAGTACAATCCACTCTCAGATCAGTCTTCTCATAATTACAATGTAGAAATATTGTTTGGAACTATGCTCAACAAACTCTCTCGAATTCACACTTGAATTCACACACTTTGTTTACCTTCTCAAACTTAGTTCTTATGATGAATTACATACTATATGCCCATCTGTATATTATTACATCAATAGGTAACTAACATAGTGGTTTTACAATACTATGGGTACTAAAACCATGGGCCAAGTCAACCCATAATGGTTCCCGATTAATCATGGGTGATGACACCACACATATACAAGTATAGATAAACCACGTATCTATACTTCTATAAAAAAGGGGTCTCGAACCTCGATGAGAATAAATTAAGAGTGTAAAGTACATTTTAATGTACAATGTTTGAAATAAATTGTAATGTGGAAATAGGGTCCATAACATAACATTGTATGTGTTATTGTATGCACCTAAATCTACTCACTCTAACTATTTTAATAATCTCTCTATTTATTCATAACCATAGTCCTAATTAAATGCCATCCCCTTTCATTATTTTTTATCATACTAAAATTAATCTTCCCATTTTTTCATTAATTTACCTATTCCCATATTATCCACTAACTAATCCCTGTTGTCTAATATTTGAGAATTTAAAATTCCCATGACCCACCTACCTATCTACTCCTAGGATTTCCTACAAGCCTATCCCACTAGATTCTCTAAAACCCTATAATCACATATGTAATCACCTATACTAATCCCCTACTAATCTTACTTATCTCCTAAATATATTCTATAATTCTACAATTATAGAATCCTCTCTAACTTAGACCCTTTCTCTCTATAAGCCTCTATTCTAGAGGCTTTTAAGGAATTTTTAATTCCTTGGATAATACTCCACCCTTGATCTTGGGAAAACCAAATTTGAATGGTGATTGAAGTCATATAAAATATGAAAATTGGTAATTTGAGTGTGGCTTATGACACCTAACCCATAGGTCCCTCTTGCTTGTTTTCATGACCCTCATATGCATCTTTTCAATAATTTCTAGTCATTTATAACCTTCTAGACTTGATCCCAATTCAACTAAACTACTCTTTCCATGAAAAATCCATCCCCCAAGCCCCATTAGCTCAAGACAATAGAGCCCAACTTGAACTATATCACCAGGCCCTTAATTGTCCACTTTTGGTTCTCTTATCTAAGTGTATTTTTTCCTCCAATGGTCAGTTCCTTTCAGTTCTTATCCCTCTTCTTGTCAGCCTATTTTGAGCACATTCAACCCATGGCCAATATATCCCTATAAAATTCCATTCAAATATCATTTATAAGGGGTTGGTAAATATCAAAAAGTAAGCAAGACTACTCCAACATGTTTCCACATTCTCTACATATAACTAGCTAATACAATTACAAGCTTATTCAAATCCTTATATCACTTCCTAGACACCTCAAGTAGATTCAATTTTAGCATTTTGTATCTTCATACACATAATTACATAAAGCACATCAAGTGGGAGATCTACATATGGCTTGATCCCTCTTCAAAGTATTGGTATGTAGGTAGCGTGCCCACACAAAGGGTGTGGATACATGTTTAGTGCATATTATACATACTAACCCCCCCTCTTCCTCAAATTTTGTTAAAGCATAATGTAGTATAGGGTTTTAAGACTAAATTAGCTCTAAAAGGAGTTCTATGGGCATCTAGTAGTTGAAATTTCATAGGTAGGCTCACACATACATAATGAATAAAACCCAGAAAGTTTAGGTCTCCTAGACAATAATGGTAGAAGAGGACTATAACACTGGACCTTATGGTGTCCTATTTTGATGCTCCTATCCAATCACAAAATGAAGGCCAAAACTTGATTTGTGATAGTGTTTCAGTCCTGCACAGTGAATTTTAGACCATGTCTCAACCATCTTAGTCAGTTTCTAGCTAAGTATTATTTTCTCTCCCTTATTACTATTTTTAAAAATATTCAAACTATAGTCAAATTATACAAATTAGTAGCTTAATTATTGCATATTTATTTATTGATTTTATTACTCCAGATCCTTAACTAAATTAGGAATAATACACAAATATTCCTAAAATTATTAAAAAAGAGTAACAAAAAAGTCCCATACAAAGTCAAGGTTAATGATAGCAAGAATCAAAAACAACCTACAATCAATTTAGATTTTGAGCCCCTTTAGCATGTGGTTTTATCAACACCTTCTTAGTGAACCTTTACCAATCTACCAGTTCCTCCAACTAGATTTTTACATCAGCTTTTAGAATATAATATCATATCTCTCCCTCTTATTTGGGAAGTTGATTCAATAAAGCCTCTTACATGGGGATATGATTAGCATGAATTTTGTGAGTTTCATAGGGCACCATGCCATATAAAAAATTGATGCGTTAGATTGAGACACAAGATATAGGACTTGATAGATAGCAACATTATTAATCTTGGCACTTCAATTGAGCCTCTTCAGGCAAAACAAATACAAGATAAAGCTTTGAAAATATTTTTAGATCCTTTTTCATAGAATTCTAAACAAGAGATAGGGGATACATCAGGTGTTCACCATGCATATTATGCACACACCCCACCAGATACATATATGACACCTTTAGTTGAGTTACATATTTTGAGCAACATGATTGGTGTATACAATTCTAGAATTCTAACTAGACCTTCCATCTCCTCAAAGTAGGAGATAGTCAAGGATGATTTAGATTATCATGCATTCTTTATCAATGCTTACATTAATAATTATCCTATTCATAGTGTTCTCATAGATAATGAATCTAGTGTGAACATGTGCACTATGATATTATTGTAGCATATGAGATATTTAGAGTAGGATATTACCCTAATAGACATAGTTATCAGTGGGTTCAGTGGGCACATATAGAGTTTATTGGGTGAGATTATAATTCCTCTACAGGTTAGTCCAACACATACAGCCACACTATTTACTATTATTCCTAGTGTAAGAATTTTTGATATGTTACTTGGTCGACCATGGATTTAGAAACTTTGAATAGTACCTTCTATAGTTCATAGAAGCATTACATTCATTCACATTAATCATGTTGTTATAGTTGGTGGAGTTACATATGAGTTACCACTCCCCACTTCAAATCCATCTTTTACTTTGTAGTCACCAGTTTTAGTTTCTCCATCAGTTTTAATTCTTCCACCAATTTAGATTTAGACATAGTTGAGGCCTCCATCACCAACATAGAGAGTTTATATACTTCCATAGAGGTATCTTTCAGAGAAACCATAGTTTTAGGATTTTAGATAACTTCCATTTATAGTATACACACCAAGAGTATTATCATTGAGGTTTTATGCCTCTACACATAGAGTGCATGTTCAAAGAGCTTTGCTTACTACTAGATGGGTCCCTAAGAACCCTAAAATTGTATCCACTTCTCAAAATTATAGAGGGACCCAAAAATTATTTTCTATTTTAGATATTTTAGGGTATTTATTACATACATAGCTTTTAGAGCCACAATATTAACCCTTATATTATGCTTCATGATCATGCACGATCCCTCTCATTGATACAAGACACCATGATAGGGAGGCTCGCATGAGACTCATCAATTAGTATCATTTCTTTTTTGTATTACTTGTACATAGTCTTCTTATGATTGATTGTACATAAATTATTTCAAAAAATCCAAAAACATTCAAATAATTCAAAAATAACAAAAACATTTCAATTGTATGCATAATCCATGCTTTACATTTATACTACAATGCTAAACTTTTATTTGCTATTCTATGATATTATTTATTAATTTATCTACATTACCATGCTTCACTTGATCTTATTTTGAGTTTGTGAAGTGACATCCATATCCTTGATTGATTCACTCTACCCAATGAGAGGGCATACTACTTCTACATTCGAGACACACATCAATATACATATCCATTGGGGCATCTTCTACATGACTACACCATCCAGGTTATGTCATTATTACACCACACACTCTAGTTATCATGTTGATGCACATTACCTACTAGATTATATAGATTACTATATCGACACTCACTAGTATATAACACTTATGTATTTCTTAGCATATACCTAGTTTTATACCACATACTTTCACTTTTTGCTTTGATTAGTTAGAATATATTTTTCCAGTATATTTACATGCTTTTCTTTCTTGATTTGCATATCTAGATGTGATTGCATTTTTGAGTTCCTATTTTGTCTCCTGTATGTGCCTTAGGACATTTTCAAATGTCATTTGCTTCTATTCTTGTGTGTGATTTAGGACATTTACTAATGTCCTTTGCCTATACTCTTCTATATGATTTTGGCTTTCACACCAACCTTGCTTTTTTTAATTATATGTGTATGTGGAATTTGAACATGCCTTGCATGCTTGATTTCTAGTTTGAGTGACATGTGCCCATGTCCTTTGTTTGTTTGGCTCCTTGGTCACTCTTGTATGTTTCTTGATTTTTATCTTGTATGTTATTTTGATTATTTAATTCTCATTATTTGAAATTCCATGATCGACATCATGTATTATCTTTCTTTCTTGGATTTCATGATGGACATCATGCTCCATTCCTCCATGACAAATAACAACTACCCAAACTTCTAGTTCTAGTTTAGTATATTCCACATGTTATTACATTATTATATCTATCTAAGTATACCCCTATTGATCTAATAATCTCTCACTACAAACCATGCTATATCTTGAGATATATTGTTGATTATCATTGCTATATCATGTATCTTTGTAGTATAACACACTTGTAGGGATATTTCTTCTTAGGAAAGTCAATGCAGGGCCTTCATTCCTACCCTCAAAAGAGGGGGTAAAAAAAAGGGTTTTGTCATAGAGATCAAAGCTCCTACTGGTCAAAAAACCAATATTTAGAATACTCAAAACAATAATCAATCTTCAAACTAGGTAGACTAGACCAGGTAGATAGTGATAATTTTAAAATAATCATTAGATTTAGTCCAAGACAACATCACCAAAATGGTAATATAGTTCCAAGCCCTCTAGTGTCCATTTTTGGCACTCCTATCCAAATAATAGAAAAACTAAACTTTCTAAAAGCAAGCAAAAAATTAGTTTTATCTATAGTTTTGCATAGTCAAACCAATTCAAAATCAATAGTTTTTAGTATATTTTTTCTCAAAAAATCTAGATATAGGGGGCATCATTCACAACATGATGGCTCTTGCTTCTAATTTTAGATAGGATAGTTGGTATAACTTCCATATCTGAATCCATGTTTTAGACACTAGTGATTGGGAGCAATGTGCATGGCACATTTATCTTCTTTTCTTTCCAAGTTTAGTATATTACCTAGGAATTCTTAGTAGTTGTGTACCTTATTCCATCTATAGATGGTTGTCATCATTTTGGAGTGGCTTTTTACAAGCCTAACCTCCAATTTTTAGAATGTCTTTCATAGAAGCCTAGTGCCTAATTTTAGAGTGGCTTTCATACAAGCCTAATCTCCACCTTTTCAACATGGCCAAGAGTGGATTAGTTTATATCATACATTAAAATATCCATGCCAAATTTTCATATTACATAAAATTCATGGGTTTTAGGAGCCATTTCATAAGACACACATTTAATATTGGTATCAGTTTATAGCTTCACTTCATGAGTTAATGATGGAGCCAAAGGACTAGGTAGCCTTTGTATTCTTGAGCCACCTACTCAGAGGGATTAGACACATGATCCAAACATCTATTAACACATGCATAATCACATAGATTCACTTAATGGGAAAAGATGGATCCAAAGGGCCAGTATTTGCATTTTTGAGCAACTTTTAGGGAATTGAGCACTTAGTTCTATTCATGATATTACTCTTGGTACAACATCATCTATCATCACTCAACATTACTCAACATCACTTAGTATTACAATTGGTTTCGTATTGGTTTAGTACTCGGTGAGGTGTATTCATTCCTTTCTTTTCCTTTCTCTCTCTTTCTTACCTATCTTTATACATTCTTATTTTAGATATAGTGTATCTAGTAAGAATTGATCTACTCTTTATTTTCATTTGTAGATTTATACTTCATAGCGTGCTCTCTATGCACATTCATCATCACATAGCTTCAAACTTTCAAGTAAGTTTAGGTAAGCTTTCTATTTTTCCTTTATCCTATTATTTCACTTTGCTACATCACTAGAATAAAGAGGGGGAAAATTTAGTCATATAAAATGCAAAAATTAGAAATTTAAGTGTGGCTTGTGACACCCAACCCATAGGTCCCTCCTACTTTATTTTAAGACCCTCATAGACATATTTTCATTGATTCCCAGTCATCCATAGCCTTCTAGACCTAATCCCAACTTAGCTAGACTATTATTTACATGAAAAATTGGTGCAACGGAGTAGTGGTTACTAACACACCATGGACTTAGATTAGTGCATACACACCTTAGACTGGTTTCATTTCCTTCCAACCTATTAGAATTATTTTTAATTACAAACTTACTATTGGATTGAGAGGTTAGAATAAATGCTACAAGCATGCATTCTTGTGGCCCGTAGCATAGAACCAAAACTGCTCATGTCTACTCACAACCATAGAAATAAAACTCCACGCATCTACCCATAGCATCATCTAAATTCCACAATAGAGGTTACACAATAATTCACCCTTCTTGTTTAAAAATTCAAATTACTTCCTTAAAAATACCCATAGCAACACAATCTTTTCTGTTCTAAATGAGCTTAATCTGCCTGCAACACTGTCATTCACAACCTGTAGCAAACATACTTTTATTGATAAACTTTTTCTCTATCTATAGGTTATAAATATAATTAGAAAGAGAATAAAAGCATATCAAAGCATTCATAACTATCTTTTGTCCAATATCACCTGGATTCTTTTCATCATTTGTATAGTGTTCTGCATGCTGAATCCTAAATGGAAGTGTGAAGTTGCTCTTGTCTATATAAAAGGGTCAAACAATCTGGATATATAGTGAGTCTACACATCCAAGGAGTTGAGGTAGCTAGGCGACTTACCTGATTGTAGAACCATCACTTGATTCCATTTGTTTGAAATGCCCCAACATTGAAACAACCCAGCATTAACATATATTTTGGAACGACCCAGAATTGAAATGACCTAGCATTAATATCTAATTTACAGGTTCATCAATTCATACAAATGGGCATGCAATATAGACCCAAATATAGACCCAACATTTGTTCGATCTAGAAACAGTATCGGCCTTTTCAACTATTCATAATGTCTTCTACAAACAGCAACAGCCTTTTCAAACATTCATCGATTCATAACATATAGAGCTTTCCATCAAACACACCATAATCATTACTCTCATCAAATTTATTACAATCCATTAATATGTAGTCTTTTTCCTAGACTTACTACCCAAACTTGGTCTCACATTATTGAAATAGTCCTAATTTACTACTAAAACCACTCAACCAACTCCTAAAAAAGCTCAACAATATGCTTTTAAACATAGAATTATTCAACTACCATCTAACCTATGCCACTTATAGCTTGATTCTCCTGGTTTTACATGGTAACAAGGTTGTCAACCTCTTTTTAGTCTAAAATAACTAAATTTGACATTTTCAACACTCAAATAGGCCCATCCTTCTCCTCTTGACAAGCGTACATGATTTGAATTATTGAATTACAATGTTTTGGAGGGAAACCTTTATCCATATTCCTAACACATCTAAGCACTCCCAAGATGCTCCTGCATCAAAAATCCATCCCCCTAGGTACTGTTAGCTCAGGACAATAAAGCTCAACTTAGACTATAGTATCAAGTCCTCTAGTGTCTGCTTTTGGTGCTCTAATCCAAGTGCATTTTTTCTTCCAATGGTTAGTTCCTTATAGTTTTTATCCCTCTTCTTATCAGCCTAATGTGAGCACATTCAACCTATGACCAATATATCACTATAAAATCGCATTCAAAGGTAATTTATAAGGGGTTGGAAAATATCATAAAGCAAGCAAGAATATAAGCAAGACTACTAAGGTATATTTCCTTATTCATTGCATACAACCAAACAATACAATTATAAGCTTATTCAAATCCTTATATCAATCCCTAACCACTTCAAGCAGATACAGTTTTAACATTTTGCATCTTCATACACATAATTTCTCAAAGCATATCAAGTGGAAGAACTACATATGGTTTGATCCCTCTTTGGAGTATTGGTATGTAGGAAGGGTGCCCACACAAGGGGTGTGGATACATGTTCAATGCATCTTACACACACTAACCCCCCTCTTCCTCAAAGTTTGTCAAAGCACAATGGATTCTAGGGTTTGAAGACTAAATCAGCTTTATAAGGAGTTTTACAAACATCTAACAGTCAAAATTTCATAGGAAGGCTCAACAAACACAAAAAACAAAACCCAAAAAGCTCATGTCTCCTAGACAATAGTGATAGAATAAGACTATAAAGCTGGACCCTAGGGTGTCCTATTTCACCACTCCTATCCAATCATAAAATGAAGGCCAAAACCTGATTTGTGATAGTGCCCTAGCCCTGCATAATAAATTCTAGACCCTATCTTAGCCATCTAAGTTAGTTTCTAGCTAAGTCTTATTTTCTCTCCCTTGTTACTTTTTTATAAAGTTTCGAACTATAGTCAAATTATACAAATTAGTAGATTAATTATTGAATATTTATTTAATAATTTTATTACTCTAGACCCTTAAATAAATGAGGAATAATACACAAATATTCCCAAAATTATTAAATCAATGATCATTGATCTTTCCTCCCTCAATCTATTTAAACAAACCTCTCCTCCATGGCCAAACAAACCAATGAACCTATGAGCTTCCATGATATCATTCTAGTATTGAATTAGTAAAAACTATGGAATCCATGAAATATCCATGTTGATTAGTAATAATCAGCAACAACTATTGAATCCATGAAACATCCATGTCAAGGAGAAAATTAATCACAAGTCTATGAATCCATGCTATCATCCATGTCAATGAATCAAGCTATAATAATGCTGCAAATATGAACCCACTTGTAAGAAATGTTAATCCTTAATATTTTAGTATTTTTATTATTTAATCTTGGCTTGGAGAAGTTAGCTTTAGGATTTGAGTGCTTCTATGAATATTCATTGGTGTTTGTATTTTTATCCTAATGACTCTAGATCTCAATTGGTGGATTAACATTTTGGGTGTTTTGATATAATTATATGATAAAACTACATAGATAAAAATTTCATCTACATTTTGGTGAGAAAAGTGGGAAAACCCATTCAATTTAACAATCTTGAATGTTAAATGTTATTTTGATAGCTTGTAGGGTTGACTGGTGGAGAACAAACACTATATTTCATCAAATTGTCATGCCCAGGTGAAAAACGGTATTGCTCTGCAAAATTGCTAATATAAAGTCATGATTTTATCATCAAATTCAAATTTTTTCACTAATTTCCACTCTTTAACTACTAGTGGCTAAAACCTTTTCTAAAAATTTGTAAAATCATGACTCAAAAACTATGATATTACCATGAAAATCATGATTTTATCTATAAAGTCATAATTTTGTGTTAGATGGCACTTAGGATACAAAAATCTATTTTTGTAAGTATATTCAATATTTTGTATGTCTGTACTAGTCTTTTTAATTATATGGTTAAGGTTTAAAACTATCAATCTTAAAACCATAAACCCCTTTTGTGCTAAACAAAATTTCAGAAACATAATCCTGAGTTTGCCAAGAAAGTCATGATATTGTCTTGTGAAGTAGTGGTTTTTCTTTTAGAATAAAAATTGTTGATCGAAACTACTAAATATGGATTTTATCTATTCCTATACCTTTGCATGAGTGTCATTTATTTTTTAGAATAGGGAGGAGCTACTTAGATCACCATCAAACATATGAAACAACCCCTCCTTTTTGAGGTGATTTTACATGATATTAGCAATTTTACTTGTTGATAAGTGATATTATTATGATCAAAATTTTGATAAAATAGTAATTAGTTTAAAAAATTTCAATTAATTTTTTAATTTTTTTAAATTTTAATCCCTATACATATTTTATCATCCTTTTAATGTTTTGTTTTAAGTCTAACTAATAAAATCTTGATCATTTTCCTCATCTTATAAAATTATCGTTTATGAAATTGTAGTTTTTATTTTTAAATCATGATATTCCTTGGATAGTTGTGATTTTTTAGAAAACCACATGGTAACTACCATGATTATTCAATGTTATGCAAAATCACTTGGCAATAATGATTTTGTAGAAAATCCAAGATTTTGCAGTCTCTAGATGTAATTTTGCATAACACTCATTATGTAATTGTATTTTTGTAGGCAAAGTTGTGATTATATCTATTTTAAACTACTAATATATTTTATGTTAGACCATTTTAGTAAGAGGAATTGGATATTTCATCTTACATATTTTGTCTTGCAGGTTGCCCTTTCATGAGTGCCAATTAAACTACTTATTATTTTCTTGTAGGCTACCTGTCAAAGTCATTTTGGCATCTTGAAAATTATTTTATTTGTCTAAGATTTTTAATCATTTTAATCACTTTCTTTAAATTATGTTATCTAAATTCATTTATAATCAATTAATTAATCTCTTTTTGGTCTACTTGTCTATCACTTGAGGGCTACGATGGTGTATGCTCTCCTCCTTACATCCTTATGGTGATTCATGGAGGATTAAAAACCACCCACAAAACCCTTCCATTTTTATTTTCTAGGGGAAATGTGATTTGGAATTCATACCCATGTAATTTCCATAGTCCTCAAGGGATAGTGACTATGTATTTCACCACCACACACTAATCTACACTTCATGTTCTAGTGGAGTATAAATATTAGGGACAACTATTGTTAGGCTAAACATTTGACCCCATATAGGTCCTACATGAAGGAGAAGAGTTAAATATCTAAACCATGTATTAGATATCATCCTATACAAACTTGGGCCCCACCATACCTAATGTATATTAGGGACACCCCTAGATATCCTATTTAACCTATCATAACACCTTTAGGCCATAATAGGCAACTTGCTACCAAAGTCAGTATCATCTCCCAAGTGACCATCATGTGCAGACAGGGTTGAGGGGATTTGGGAGATTCCATAATGGGTCATTAGCCTATAACCTCACCCAAAAAACCATTATATGGTGGAGTCATTAGGTCATACACCCAAATTAGTTTATTAGTCCCAAGTTTATGGTTTACTTAATTTGGTGAGTGTCATGTTAGACCAGTGCTATTTGTGTGCCAAGTCAGCCTTTCACCCAAACCTATACACACCTATTTAGGTATCTTGCATATATTTTCACCTTGTATATCCTTGTATCATCATCATATCACCCTCTCATACATATTTTTCTTTGTACATTTATATGTCCTTTTAAACTTGTCTCATCTTGTATCTTGTCCTACGGCTCATCTTGGTTACATCCTATCTTATTCTCATCCATATATGTCTATTTATATCCCCATCACCTACATATATTAATAAAGTATTGTCAATCCACATCCTATCATCACCTTGACTTACTTCACTCCACTAATCCACACCAGACATTCATCTTTGACCTTGTCTAGCCTAGTCACCTTATCCACCATCCTATAAACCTTATCATAGTCCAACCCATATTTACATTGTCATAATAATTGTATATACTAGTCCTCCCATCAAGTTTTTATTCATACATTGTTATTAATCCACATTGTCAAACAACTATTTCCATAATAGGGTCCTCATCATTAGTTTGATTATGTCTAATCAAGTTTGAGTCATGCACACCATCCACTCTTATTATCCAATCCTTCATTCCAATCATATCATCTTATTTGAGTTGATAATATTAGTCTTGATCTAATCTAATCTTATCAATCCTAGTTGAAATCAATCTCTTGAGATAGTCTATCCCCTCATCCAATCTTAGAGCTTCTCGTAGCTCACCTAGTCAAATCCAATATCAATCATCATGGTCTAGCTCATCTCCTAATTTTGTCTACTTGATCTTATCCAATTAAATATTACATCACATCACACATCAAGTCATAATTGAGATCAAACTAAATCAATCCTTTGTCTAAATTTGTTCCATATGTCTCATCCTTATCCTTTATTCTTTCCATTTAATCATTTTAATCAATTTAGTAGGTTTCATCATGGTGAAATTTATTAGTTGAATTGTGTAATTAATTTACATTTTTTTAACCTATTCTATTAAAATCTAATGGAATTGTTAAACTTTTAACCACATCAAACTTCAAGGTCTATATGGCTTGGGTTGAGGTGTCGATGGCTAAGCAAGTTATACCTGTACTAATTTGTACTGAGTGGATCAAGTCTATTTCTATTTTGGCATAGATATTAGAAATATTGAAGGATGAAAATGTGGTGGCAGAGTGTGAGGAGTGATTAGAATAGGTGGAGGGAGAGCTAAGGTGTGAGGAGCAGAAGCCAGTGTAAGAGGTGAAGCTAGACTTAGAGTGTGAAGAGGGGAAGGAAGTGGAATACCTTGTAGGATCCTCTAAGAGATGGCCATAACTATCAAAATTGGGTCTTGTATGGACTAATTAAGAGATGGGGCAGGTGTGGAGGGGCCTTCTTGAGCCTTATTACCTTTCTTATTCTTCTTTACCACAATCTAGGATAATACCTCTTGTTCATCAATGGAATTAAAATAGAGCTCATCATAATCTTTTCCTTAATAATCATAGTTGATATTGAGGAAAATTGAGCATAATGCCAAGTGATTTTAGATTTCCACTTTAGGTTATCATTTCTAGATCTTGAACTTTGTAAGGGATAAGGAGCCTTTCCCAAACAACATCTTTTAAATTGAAGGGAATGTCTTGTAGATGTGGTTCCTTATTATTATCAGGAATTATAAGCACACCTTCTATTGATACTATATGTAAAAGCCAAAGATGTCTTCCACCAGATGATAGGAAATATCCTATTCTTATAGGTGGTATAGAATGAAATAAGACAAGTGAAGGGGTCATTGAGTAAACCTATAATCAAAATCATAATGTCATCCTTGTAAATCCAATAGTCTCTGATAGCTGTGATGTAATCCCTAATTAACTTTGAGAGTCGAGGCATCAGAGCCTCATTGATGGCTTAGTAGACCTATTCATGCTTATATTTTCACCCTTGAGGAAGTACTCAACTCTCCTCATCCAAGTAGTAAAATGGAATCATCTCTTTTGTTGTGGGTGAAAATTTCATTAAGATGAATCTCTATATTAGGGGCTAGCTCCCCTTTAAGCACCTTTTAGGTTCGTATTCCTAATATTAACAACTTAGGGGAATGAAAATGGTTAAACTAACTAGAATTTAAATATATTCTACTGGGGTGATGCACCAAAATATTTTCTCTACTCATACCCTGGACATACACTTAAAACAAGGATAAGTTAAAAATACACTTCTCTCAATATCGACTCTCTCACATCAGTGTTTCAACATGGGGTCCATGAGATGGCATAGATTTAGGAAGACTTAAGCAATAGGCATTCTAAGACACTCTATTCAATTAAATTTTCAATGTATCTACAATCTCTTCATACACTTCTTATTGAATTATAAGAAGGAAATCACAATACACTAGGTACTAATGGAATTAACATGTGAAGGTAAATGAAAATTACACTAGCATAAGATTAATGCCAAACATGTACACTTAATTCACTCATTAAATGAGGTAAAACACTTATGATTATTGATTCAAGGTAAAATCTTGGTAGGGCTTAAACATAACAGGTAGAGAGATCCTAAAATGAGCCAAGAAAATACATACATACATACATACATACATACATACATACATACATACATACATACATACATATATATATATATATATATATATATATATATATATATATATATATATATATATATATATATATATATATATATATATATAGCCTTGAGAGATAGATCAAGCCAAGGGAGTTCAAGGATCGCTTGGACATCTATCACCCCTAAGAAAAGAAATAGTTACACTACATTCTATGAGAAAATCCCTTTACAGTTACACCAGTAGAATCAATATGTCTCAAACTATGTTTTTATATATATATGGTTCCATCTATTGGAATGTCATTTCAATGCAAGATATTCTTTGTTGGCTTGTTGATTTGTATAATGGTGCAACTACTCAAACTATCAACCTACCTATTTCTACTTGTTATGCATCAAAAATTAGGATTCATGCCATTTGTCATTTTCATATTTTTCCTCAGGTTCCCATTGAGCCTTTATTTTAAACTTTAATGGCTATTTTCTACAATCTAAGATTGACAATTTTTGGGCTATCACTCTGTTTGAATCCCAATGGCTAATTTTTGTAATCTAAACTTGATGTTTTGTAGGATATCACCTTCAAATATTTATTCAAAATTCTTGTCTTCAACATTATTTTAGAATATTATTCATTTCCTCTTAGCATTTTGTCTATAGATGATTCTCCCAAAAAAATTCATTAAGGTTTTTTGTGTTTGACAATTTCTCCAAAAGAATTCCTCAGACAATCTTTCTAAAAGAATTATTTTGAGTTTTATATAATTGACCCTTTGGCTTTGTGAAAATGCCCTTTAGCTTTTTTCAATGGTCCACCTTTTCCCTGAAACAATCCTTCAAACTTTGTGCAAATATCCATTTTGAAAGGAACATACCCTTCAAAAGAAATGTAAATGACCTTTTTGACTTAAAAGTGGCCTTCAAAAAAATGAAAGTGTCCTTCAGGATTTTTGTCACCTACCCTTCAAAAAATGGAAGTGACATTTTTGAAGAATTGAAAATGCCCTTTGGAAAACCTATAGTTTTCTATTGGACTTTTGGAAATGGTCCACTTAGCCTCAAAGATACCCTTTAAAAAGATGAAAGTGACCTTTCAGAAGAATGAAAGAGACCACTTGTCTTCAAGAGATTTATTTTAGATAAATTATCTAAAATAATTCATCACTTGGCTGAAAGAAAACACTTAACAAAAAAAAGGCCTCAAAAAAAAATTCTAAAGTAATTCTTCAAAGGCTAAAGACACAAAACCTGAAAGAATTTCTCAAAGGCTTGGTAAAGACTGAAAGAAATTTTTGAAAGAATTAGGCTTGCACATTTGTTATGGTTGTGTATAGAAAAATTATTGAATACTAGACTTGACCAAATATATGGACTTAGGCAACTAAATTTTCAAATAGGGGGTGACCAATTTTGGCTTGAAAAGCCAAAATTTGGTCAAAAAAATGGTGACTCATAGGGGTAGTATGCCTACTATACTGACCAAACCAGTAGCCTATATATTCCATTAGGCATGGAGTAAATTAAGGACTAAAATAAACTAGAAACCTTGACCATGATTTAGGACTTGATCAACAAGATAACCATTGACTACCTCCAACACACAAAGGGAAAGAGACACACAACAAAGATAAAAGCAAACACACTTGTGCTACTTAGCACTTAGGAAAAGATAAGACACAACATAAAGAAAACTAATTATGTATAGCTAACTAGATATGCTCTTCCCCCTCTTGGATCAAAGAGAAAACTTCTTAGGTCTCTTTCATGGTAAGAAACTTCATGCTACCAGACAAGTGGTTGGTTAGAATAGGAGCTTGGTGACTCATCTTTATTGGTTGCCACTTTAATTGGTATGTAGATAAGTGGATTAGGTTTAAACATGTATCTAACATACATGTACTCATCTTGATCTTTGAATCATGTCTCATGTTGGTCCTTCATGCTAGTGTAGTCCATCAATGGATTAATGGTTGTTATCTCATCATTATAGGGTTCATTTGGCTCATGGCCCTTTTGGTATGTATCACAGACCAAATAATTCTATTCTATCTCTTTGAGAAGCTTGTCAAATTGATCTCTTTCTTCATCATGGTTCTCTTGAAGAAGGGTGGCTGGTGTGATGTTTGAGCTGAGACAAAATTTTTCTAGTTCATGCCAAAAATCATCATTTTCTCGCTCAAGAACTCCTTCTTCAAAGTTCCCATCAAAACAATCAGACCTTTCTCCTTCTTACTCAAAAACAAAAGTCTCTAGATACTAAAAAAAAGGGTCTCTAGCTATTCAATAAAATACTCTTGAACTTCATTCAACTCAGGTCCCATGGCTTAGTCATTATTTCCATCAAAACAACAAGAACATTCATCAAATAAAGGAAAAGAGAGCTCACCATGCTTACATTCTCCATCCAACATTGAAAAGTGAAGTTTGTCAATCTCATCTTCATATTTCTAGAACATTTGCATGTATGTATGACCTATATCTTCTCCTTGAATCATGTCACCTTCAAGTGTCACTTTTTCAACCTTATTTTCATGAAAAACTCCTAAAACAACCACCTCTTGAGATATGATTTGACCATTTCTTCATCTTTGATAATGCTTCCACTTCATGCTCAAGATGGTAACCACCACGATGATATTCATATGGAGTAATTATGATGATCTCATCTTCATTCTCACTCATGATAGTCTCTTGATCAACCAAGAATTGCATTTTATCTTGCTCACTTGCCTCCCTTAAAATAGGTTCCTCTTTAGGATGGAAATAAATGAAGTGTGAATGGATTAGTTCATGAGTTTGAGATGTAGGATTTGGAGTATGGAAGGTAATTGAAGGTGAAGGGAGTGAAAATGGAGTATGGGATGAAGGACAAGACTTAGTAATGGACTTTGAAAAGAGGCAAGCACTAGTGAGCTCAAAATCAGATTGGGAGTGAGAAGTAGGGTTTTCTTTGAGAAGCTCATGAGGAAGAGGAGGTAAACCTTGGACTAAAATCAATTGATTATCTTCCTTCCACTTGATCAGTAATTCATACACATCAAATATAGATTGATAACTCTCTTGAAGTTGTGTAGATGGGGTGTGTTTAGACATGGGATCTTCTATTGGGTCTAAACCATCCATTACACCTTGACTAAGCAACCTCAGTCTTGACTCCAATTCTTCAATCTACTTGGATAGATTCTCTTGGAAGAGTATTTCTTGGAGATCATATGTATCATGATGATGAGGAGGTCTAGATTCATTTTCCATTTCATACTCTTGAACAATCGTTTTCTCTTCTTTCTTACCCCATGATTCCACTATTTCATTCCAACTCATGATATTGGGATTGAAACTCTCTTCTTGAGGATATGCAACAACTTCATCTTTTTTAAGGTCTTGAGTTGGTTCATGACATACATTTCTCAAACTTAGAATCTTGACATCATGTTGAAGGACTTGAGGAGGTTGAGGGGAACTAAGAAGAGTTTACACATTCATAAGAAGAGTTGCTTGAGGATAGACGTGTTGTTTTCCAATAGAAGTAGGGTGATTTTATTCAAAGGGGGGCTCGCAATCTAAGGAATTAAAAAAATTAGTTTCTATAGAAGGTCATTCTAATGTCATTTGGTGTTGGATTACTAGGTATAAAGAATTAAAAATAGGATTATTTAATGCATTAGATGGGTTAGAAGGTTGACTCATTTTATTTTGGTGAGCAAGTGTTATTTGAAAAAAAGAATTTGGTGTATAGGGGGAGGGTTTATTTTATATAGGAGGAGGCTATTTTAGGATGGAAGAAGGGATACAAGGCTAACTGCCTTGAGTGAATTGGATTTTCCACCTTACTAGTTTCTCTTCCATGGATTGCATGAATCGAGCTTGCTTAAACAAGCATTACTCCTTGTACATAAGCTCTTACTAATATCTATTTCACTCATTCAACCTATCTATGTCTAACATCTACTTTTCAAAATCCAATATTATCTCCCTAACACTCTTGGATTTACTAGGAGAAGGATAATTAGGAGAGATAATTAAGGTAATTACATGAACAACCCAAGCTTTATCAAAACTATATGAAGGAACACAAGATCCATACTACCCAAAAATAGGATTATACATACCAAATATGATCTCTTGATGCACTAGGGATGCTTGAATAGTTGATTCAACTTGGAGTCACCATTGATGTTGATTGAAAGGCTAATTGATTGAAAACACACAAAGAATTCTACAACTCCTTGGATAAATTATCCCATCAGGCATGCCAAAAATTGTTGATGATTATATTTTCACCCTTGAGGAGGTACTAAATTGTTGTTGTTCTTTACTATCTTGTTGATTTGTGTAACATTGCAATAACTTAAACTAACTATTTATGCTAACTATCAACCTACCTATTTTTGCTTGTTATGAATTCAAAATTAGGATTCATGACATTTATAATTTTCATATTTGTCCTCAAGTTCTTGTTGAGACTTTCTTTTAAACTTCAATAGCTATTTTTTGTAATCTAAGATTGACATTTTGTGGGTTGTCACCTTCAGGTATTTCTTTAGACTTGTCTTTGGCATTCTTTCAGACTCTTCTTCCTTTCCTCTCAGGATTTTTTCCATGGATGATTCTATCGAAAGAATTCATTTGGGTTTTTTGTGTTTGACAATTTTTATAAAAAAATTCCTCAGACAATCTTTTTGAAAGAATTATTTCAAGTTTTCTACAAGTGACCCTTCAACTTTGTGAAAATGTCCTTTGATTTTTTGTAATGGTCCACCTCTTCCCTGAAATAATCCTTCAAACTTTTTGCAAATGTCCCTTTTGAAAGGAACATACCCTTTGGAAGAAATGTAAATGACCCCTTTGACTTAAAAGTGGCCTTCGGAAAAATACAAGTGTCCTTCAAGATTTTTGTCACCTACCCTTTGGAAAATGGAAGTGACCTTTCGAAAGAATTGAAAATGTCCTTCAGAAAGCCTGTAGTTGTCCTTTAGAATTTTGTAAATGGTCCACTTAGCCTCAAAGATACCCTTTGAAAAGATGAAAGTGACCTTTTAGAATATTGAAAGAGTCCACTTGTCTTTAGGAGATTTCTTTCAAACAAATTGTCCAAAAGAATTCATCACTTGGTCATAAGAAAACACTTAATAGAAAAAAAGCCTCAAATAAAAAGTCTAAAGTAATTATTTAAATGCTTAAGACACAAAACCTAAAAAAATTTCTCAAAGGCTTGGTAAAGACAAAAAGAATTTTTTGAAATAATTAGGCTTGCACATTTGTTATGGGCCTATATAGAACACTTCCTGCATAATGGACTTGACCAAAGATATGGACTTAGGCAAATAAATTTTTAGAGGGGATGACCAATTTTGGCGTGAAAAGCCAAAATTTGGTAAACAAGAGCATAAGGTATAAATGATTGCATATATCCCAAATGTGATGGTGGAATTGGTCACCATATAGTTTTTAAAAGGCTACATGAAATGCTGATCCCCCAAGAACCCACATAAAAAAAGCTAAAGTCTTGAAACAGAGTGTCCCATAGACTACATTTAGCAGGTAGCTCATCAAGTATAAATTAACCTAGCTTGGTAATCTATAATGGAATTGACCAAATTGAAGTTCATAAATCCTCCCATGTCTGGGACTTTTGAGTGTATAAGGATCATGTATAGGAAAGGCACTCATAATTTATTAATGTGTAGGTAGTCCTAGCCCCTAAATAGCCAGTTTAGTAGGATCATGATGACTTCTTCCTAGAAGGTGTAGACTGTCTATGCATTGATATCCTCCTTGTTAACCCATTTAGAGTCTACGTTCTCAACCTATTTATGGAGGATGTCATATATCTATTAGGTTCCCAACCAGATTGTTACCACTATTGCATCATAAGAGAAAGTGTAGTCCATGAGGGAGTAGTATGACTTGAAGGCATTCCAAAAGATATAAGTAATATGGTGCTAAGATTTGGGTGAGCGCACCCAATCATAAACCCTATCATGTATGCGAATGGTGTTATGAAGGATGTTACTCAATAAGTTTTCATAGGGGAATGAATCTAGTTTGACCATGACTCTATGGAGTTTTCACTTCTTAAAGGTTATAAGGGCATCCTCATACTCTACCTATTGGTCATCATATGAGATTGAATCCCTGGGGACTTTATTGACCACTTTGAATAAATTATTTTAGTGCTTGAATTTGGTCAACCTAGCTAGGAATGTGGTATCCCTATATTTAGGTTCAGCCTTTGGGTTTGAGGATGATGCAACCATTATAGAAAGATAGAGGGGAAATTGGGAAGATCTAAGTGTAGAAGACACATAATATAGGGATGCTCTATGAAAATTTGAAAGTGAGGAGTTAGATATTTATTCCAAGGAAATAATGGTAACATTTAGTGAGATTTTCTTAGGATTTTATAAATGCATGCATATAGCCCTCTGTATTAATGGAATTTGTGGCTCACTTGATATGAATTCAAATTTAATTTGGTGGATGGATTTTATCTCTTTATTTATAAATCCAAAATTAAATTTGGATCCCATGATCCTTCACTACCAGTCAAACGTAATAATGGTAACGGGATATTTTAAAACTATCTAATTAGGCCTAACTTCCTATTCTGTTAATTCCCAATGCATGGTAAGCACACATTCACATATCTTTTATGCGTCTAAACTAAGCCCCACTTTTTGACACCTCATTTACTCATTGGTATTCCTACTAATGGTTGACACCTAAGCATGGATCCATACTCCACATCATTCCCTTAGGAAGGGTGATGTATCACCTAGGGACACATGACACATCTTGATTGACTTTTTGGTCTCATTTGTATGTTATTATGACCTTTCAAAGGCCTTAGGTGGTTTCTAATTCATCTTCATATTGGGAGATGTGGCATCTTACTATTAGGTTGGGCTCTTCCAATCTCTGACATATTTAATAGGTTTAGGGGACTAGTTGCTCTAACACATGGGGGCATGGTACCTTACCATTTGGTCAACCTCTCCTAAGCTTTGACATTTCTGATAGGTCTAGGGGATTGGCCACTCTAACACATGGTGATGTGGTACCTTATCATTTAGCTAGACTCTCCTAGGATTTGACATCTCTAATAGGTGTGGGAGACTAGACACTCTAACACATGATGACATGGTGCTTCTCATTTAGCTAAGCTCTCTTAGGCTTTGCCATATCCTAATTTCTCTCTAGATATAATAACCTATTGATTTATGTATTTTTATGGTTATTGTTTGGTTAATTACTATTTTAGTTAGGCTGGATTACATATACTAAGTTAGGTATAGTTACATGCTCCTTAATTTACATGATTATTAACTATGGATTTAGCTGTACTTATATATTATGTACATGATGATCATGTTTTTTAGTTTATTATAGTAGTATATTATGGATTTTATTTTATTTTTGGCTAACTAAATTCATTATTTTGAGGTGGATGCACCTTAGAGTGTGATATAAGGAGGGCATCATTAGAGAGGGTGGTTTAAATGGAGGCATTGGGGAATGATAGATGGAAAAATTGGAAACATGCACATACCATGATAGTTAACATGAATTTATATTCATTGATTGATTTGATAACTAATATTTGTTTTTAGTTATAATCATGCTTTCTATGATTAAACATGGTTTTGTGTTGCATTTGTGTTTTATGAATTGATTTTATTTGCATAATGATGATTACTTTAAAGTATGCTTTAGAATCTTCATTGTGTTTTCTTGATGCAAACTTTGGAAGTATGTGTGTTTTTCTTCAAAATTAACAATGTATTAATAATTTAATAGGAAATTTAATGGCATTGTGTGTGCTAAATGACTATTAGATAGAATAAGTAGCAAGGCAAGAGTTAAAATAATTTGGCATGGTCATTGTGATAGTAGTTCTATTGACTAATGATTATTGTAAAGTATTTGTGCTTAGGAATTGTTACTAATGTTATGCTAAGTCAATTACAATAATTAAATTTCTTAATGAATATTTATGAAGTCATTATGTTTATTCAATATGTTAATGACTAGTTATAAGGGTCAATTTCATCATTAATAATTATATTGTTTTAATAATTTTTTTTGAAAGTCAATGGCATTATTAATAAGGGAAATCGATGTTGCATGAATAAAATTTTGAAGGAATTATTATTATTATTATTATTATTATTATTATTATTATTTAACAATGGAAAGTTCAAGATTATGGTTTTAATTTGAGAATTGACTTGTGTTATTAAACCATTATGCAAACAATCATGGAGTTTGCAGATTTTGGTATGAGAAAACATAAGAAGACTGTTATACATTTATGAGTGATTTTTCATGCATGAAATTAGCTATTAAATTTGTCAAGGAGATTGAAAAATCTGTTAGCATGTATTTAAGCATGCAAGTGGATAAAAATATATAAATGAGAAGTTTTTGGGATATGATAGAGGATGGTAGACTAGAGATAAAGAAAAGATTTAAAGGAATTAGGAGAAAAGGTTCTACTTTTGTTAATTTGGTCTTCATTACTATTGACTAATTTGACCACAAGTCAAATTAGGTCAACCCCCTATATAGTAAAACTTGTTATATGGGCCTACTAGGGTGTAAAATGTGTCCCATGGTCTTTAATAAGGTCAATATTATGTTTCTTCTCTTGTCACTTTTGTATAGTTAGTCTTATGTCATATAGGGGTCATTTTTTGAGTCATTTATTGAATTAGTATAATTTTAATCAAAATAAAAGTGTTTTTAATTTTATTTTAATGTCTTCATGTCAAGTACATATTAGAGATGACAATTGAAACTAACAACTGTAGGTGCAACATTAAAAATAAGATTAGGTAGTTTCATGTGGTTTTAGGTAGTTATACATATTATACAATAGTTTGGGCATGTACGAGTAATCAAAAAGTATCTCTTTAGGTTCCCTTAATTCATTTCCATGATCAAGTAGCTTTGATAGGTCTGAAAATGGCAAAAGCTGACCTATCTTTCCTATCGATCTCCTAGATAAGTAGAAATGGTTAATTAGTTATTGAGTTGGAGAAAATTCTTTTGAGGGATGATAATAATATTTATTTAATTCAAATTCATTTTAATATTTATAGGATTGGTTTACTATGCTTCATTAACCATTACTAAGAGTGCCAGTGACTATTTTTTGCCTACACATCCCCATCACCTCATTTTTCCTTCTCTATCTAGATTGATCTAAGCAAGTTAGGTGTTGCACATGTTTTGGAAGGGCATGACCATATATATCACAATGTTTTAATATTTTTTCATTTTTAAGGTGAATAATTTGGTAGGAATACGCCATATTTATAGTAGGAGACTCCATTGTAGTCTACAAACATTATTTACACCAATTGCAAAGTTTATCTCCCTGCATTGGTATTCATAACATAGGAGATATATTGTTTCCAATACATTTTAGCATGGTGATTAGATATCCTTTCAAATATTAGTATCAAGTAGACATGGTTGATGGAGTAAAGTACATTAAAAATTTCATAGTGAGTTTTCTTGCAGTAGTCACCTACAATCAAGGGAGAAGAAGCCATGACCAGTCATGTTGAAGAAGAAAATAAGTTTCAAGGTTATTGAGAGGATTCTTAAGTGAAGATAATAGTATTTATCTATCTAAAGGCTCATTAATATGATTATAAGTTTCAAACTTAACACACTATCTTATATCCTATAGTAGTACCTATAGGTAGTATTCATCAATGGTCTGAGTTCAATTCACATAGGTCTGAGTTGAGTTAAAATAAAGAAGTTTAAACTTGTTTGAAACCTTCATCAAGTCTAAGGGCATTGAAAAGCATCATGGTGATAATAATAAAGTCATTACATTGTAGATAGACCTAAGGACTTGTTTAGAAGTTTGGAATGTTGCATTTGAGACACTTTACCTTAGTTTCTTTGAATCATGTTTTGCCTAAATACCATGTCTTTCCATAGTAGAGTGTCTTGAGGTCTAGACAAACCTAATTATTCCATATTATAGCCCAAGCATAAGGGAAGTGATTTAACACAAGAAAGTGGTTTATTGAATAAAGGAGAGTGGTTTTTGAGTGATTTCCAACTCAAGTTTGACCTAAGACACTTAGAAAACACTGTGCTAAGATGATTGAAAGCAACCAAAACTGCAGTGACCTATAGTATTGAATGAAACTATGGTATCAATGGCATGAAATGAAATCATGTAGGTATGGAATATTTTGAATAACCTCAATAAGGATCAAGGAAGGTGAAATTTAGTGTCAAGGAATATATCATCATCTACAAGAACCCCATGGTTTCTCAAATGGAGCATATACAATCAATATGTAGACCCACAGTATGTTGATAGTGAGACATAAGAATCATAACCTACAAGCTTAGGGACTCTAGTTGGTTTGAAATGACCCATTAATTCAATAATAACCTGAGGCATGAAACAAAATGCTAAAACATACACATTCATCTATAGGAAACCTCTAATCTCTACTAAGATAACCACCTACAATCTACTATAGTAGACAAACTAACTCATGTAAACGGAGAGATGATAGCTTGGAAGGTTAGAAAAGATAAATGATGGATGGAATATACATAATAAAATTTTAGAGTGATGATGATGTATTCTATGAACTTCTTAAATAGAGGAAAAGGAGTTGGAACACCAACATACAATCACAGTTATGAGGTTTCTCAAAAACCTATCAAACCCTACATAGTCAGTCCCATAAGTCTATCTAGAAGATTTAAAGTGTTGAAAGGTATATAGGTGTACTATAGCCATAAAATTTGGTGTATATGGTCCTAATTAACTAATATAACCTCACATAATTTTAAATTGGCAAGACAAATAGGGGAAATGCCCTCTATTTTGTCTCAAATAGAAGGCACTCCCAAATAGTTAAAGACTGTAGGGTTACTATGTGAATGTTGGGAGGATGAAATGGAAAGGATTGGAACATCATATAATAAGGTAAGGAGTTAAATTATAGGTTTCTGATCATGAATAGTCACATGAAAATTATAGAAACCACTTAGAGGTGGTCTTGGGTAATGAAACATAATCAAGCCTATTAGGCCTAGAACTAGACCTAAGCCCTACAAGGGTATAGATTTAATTATAATACCATATGACCATTAAAAAACATTTTATTACCTTTAGGAGGAAGTTTTGGATGAGATATAATGATTGGTTTTCATAAGAACAACACAAGTTGGTCATTTTGACCTAATTCCATCACAGGGGTACGTAGAATGCACTCAAAAATTTGATAGGCCATTTTCAAATGCTCATACATGTATGGATACATTGAATGGAACTTCAAGGGGATAGGGGTAGTTTAGGGGGGTCCCATACTCTAAATATATAGAACTTTTTTAGGATTTGGACATCTAAGTTTTATGAACTATCACTAAGAACCAAAACCTTCTAAAACCTTAGTTTTGACCCAATGGGAAAAGTATGAAAAGAGATGAACTAAAAGGAGGTAATTTGGACTATAAAGTGTTTTAAACTTGTATAATACCCCCTCAAGATCTTGGACATCAAATTAGTCTATACCCTACTTATATGAATAAGGTAAAAACATGAGTTTTTGCAAGTTTGAGTGTTTTTTAGGTATAGAAGAGTTTGAGTAGATAAGAGTCAATGTATAAGGTATATGGGGAATTAATATAACTCAAATACATTTATAACCTCATATAAGCATGTAAATACCTCTGTTGAGTCATTCATCATAGGGGGTCTTAGACAGGTAGTGAAAATATAAAGTGATTACCTAGTGAGAAGATTAGAGGTCTAATTTGGGATATTTTCAAGGGATAATTCATGGATTGGAAGATAAATATACTATAAAAAGGTGTAATAACACTTATTACATGTATTTGGTTGAGTAATTGAAGGCCACTTAGATGATAAATGCGAATAATGAGGCCTAAAAGACCAAGGAATGATTGCAAATAGTGAGCACAAGTGTCATGAAGAAGGCTAGTAGTTAGGGAATCATCTAATGAATATCACACCTTATTTCCAACCCCCATAAGAAAATAACATTTTTCAAGTCTCCCTAGTTTAGTTTTGAGCAGTCAATAGATGCCTCATCATGAAGTCAATTTTTAAGAAGGCCATTTGAGGACCCTATGCTAGTTTGAGGAATTTTTCAAGATTCATATTGACACTTGTCCAATAGGACCTTCATGTTCTATTCTCTAATTTATTATCTTATAATGTTATTGGTTTTTCTGCCTTGTCATTTGAAATTGTGACCCTTGAGCTCTACTTTTTCTCTCTCCTCTCACACTCTATAAATGTAAGCCATTTTAGCTTTTGAAAAAATCCACACCTAGTATGGCAAAGCCCCGATAGTTATTTGAAATAAAGATTTGAAATATAGTTTTTATTTCACAATATATCTTGTATAAGTGTGTTAAGTGGTGTATAGTGAAAGGTCACGTGATTAGTATCTATCCTTTCTTTCTCTAAACTCTTTCATGTTTGATGTAAGCAGTTTCCACTCTAATAGGTCACATGAAGTGTAGTCAAGTGAATTTGTATATATTTAAGTGTAATGAGTTGCCTTAATGTCATAAATCTAATCTCTAGTTCACTCACCTTGAGTATTTCAATGCATATCACCTCCATGTTTGAAATACTAATGTTAGAGCAATTCAAGATTTTGAGACTAGTGTTGTGAGTCATGTCTCTTAGTGAAAGTGTATGGTAGTCTAGTGGAGATAATTTTGGTGTATGACCTCATTATATTAGTTTAATTTTCATGTTAATTCTATCCCTTTTCATCCAAGCAAGCATTTAGAGTAGGTGATAAGCAAGCAAAGTCATATATAGGGAGTTAACCCTTAAACCTAGAAGTTTACCTCTGCTATAGGCAACCCACAGGCCTAGAGGTAATCCCATGTTGCCCAAATATTAGATTAGGTTTGAAAAACCATCTATAGGGTACAAGGCTTGGTGACAAAAACTACTAGTTTGGTTTCATTGATAAAATTCTTACATATGTTGTAAGGAATCAATGATGAATTCTAGTAATATTTCATAAGGGTTTTTATTTGTTTCATTAGTTTGAAATTTTATTAAAAAGGGATAAATTATTTACCC
Organism: Torreya grandis; assembly: GCA_037957365.1. Lineage (NCBI taxonomy): Eukaryota > Viridiplantae > Streptophyta > Pinopsida > Cupressales > Taxaceae > Torreya > Torreya grandis. Next base: position 200,449 of record JARHVA010004678.1, on the reverse strand, counting down.
TATAGATGGCTCAACCATCCACAAAAATGAGTATATAAACCAAAAACCCTTGGGTCAAATAGCCATGGTATATATGGATTACCGATTTCTATTATTCTATGAACCTATTTAATATGATTCTGAACACTAGGTTTTGGCTATGAAAAATAAATTTAGTTACCATAAATTATATTAACTAGGTAAAACCTAGTATAAGATAAAATATTACTATGTTCTATGCAAAATATAATTACTAGAAATTATTATGAGGAGATTTTCGTGTATACTAAGGAATGTTTTGAAAACCTTAGGAAAACTAAAGAGGGATTTAAATATTTTAATTATTGGTTATGTTTTTTATACTCTATTAAAACTATTCAAGTATGTATTTTTAGAATCTGTTGAAACTAGACTCAGTGCGTTGAATCTTTCTATTCATATACATATACTAGGTCAAGATAATAAATATGATTGAGTATTAAGGGTTAAAAATCATATTTTAACAAACTGGTTATAAATCATTATTTTTATATATAGTTATATGTTTAATCATTTATTGGTTTGAGATAAGTTTTATAACCTATATTAGGATATGGATATATGAATTTAGTTATGATGAATAAATTTTTAAATTATAGGTAGATGCGAACATGTAGGTGGGTTGAATGATTTTATAAAACTACACTCCACCTTAGAAGTTTCTAATTTTGTCTAAAAGGTATAAAAACACATCAGAATATTCATTTAATCTTTAGGTCTGAAACAATTGACATGCCAATATGAATAATCTGATGTAGTTATATAAATATATACCTAATTAAGGTGTAGGTTATAGTTTTATATTTTTCATATATAAACATACATGGACATATTCATATAACCTACAGGCATTGGGTAAATGAAAGGACCTATTTATATGCATATGTTGATATATGTTTATATGAGTAAATCATGTTTAGGTTATAGTGATCTATTTACTTATATAATAGTTAATATATATAAGGTTGAACCAATAATGGATTTAAATATTGATTTGGTTACCTATTGTAATTATTTTTGGATATATACACAAATGTATTCATCCCTAAATACATTAAAAATTGTTACAAATATATGACCCAAAATTCTTAAATTGATATATCTATTCATATATATATATATATATATATATATATATCCTCTATAATAATGAAACTCGATATGCATTCAGCTAAGGTTGTATTATGACTACAAGTTTAATAAGTTTTAGTTAGGTTGCAAATTGATTATGCTTTCGATTTAATGAAAAATGTATAATATAGTCAGCTAAGTTTGATTATATGACTATATACATTTGTTACACAAAACATGAATATAGAGTATAACGATAAAGTATATAGTCAAAGTAATTCAGTTTGAGTTGATTTATATTGTGAAGAATATATGATAATGATTAGTTGATTATCTATTTAATGGATAGAAGATTGATGTAATTGGAGTAAAACATATACTATACATATTTACGCTGGTTGTTGAATTAATTAATTTTATATATACAACTAAGTGTTTGATTGATATATAAATATATAGAATACATATTATTTGTTGATTTGGTACAAAATATAATATATGTATACTGTATATATACACACACTCTCAGCTAATGATTTTAAACATTACATGTTATACCAATGAATTATGGGTGATTTTTATGTGTTATTGGTTTGAAGGAATTTTTAAATATGTGGTATTTAGGATTCAATGCAAATCATATTAAGTTATAATAGCATTTGATTATCTTATAGATATATTCAAGAGATATGAAAATAAAGAAATAAGTTGTTAAAATTAATGTTATATAGATGGATGACATAACATTTAAAGTTACATGTTAATATTCTGTAATTTGATGTCTAAATATATTTCTTACCTAGATGGTAAGATTTTATTAAGGACTATTTTTGAAAATTTTAAATTATTATAGTAGTAATTTTGATGTTTTGGATTAATTACATTGCATTTGATGGACTAAATTAATGTATTTGATATTTCCTTGATTAGCATACAATTATCTACTTACAGGAAATATTTTATATGAATATGTTGGTTTTTATATTTTATTATATAGACCAAATATTGTATTAATGACCCTAAATAAGTAGTGTGATAGATTCCACTTGCTTAATTAGTGTCACTAATGCATAGATAAGGTGTAATCCAATTGAGTGGTGTGTATGAAATTGACTAATCTTAGAGATCAATATCTATATGAAAACTTTAGCTAATGTTTATAGTCAAACATTATCATTTCATCTATTTGATTTAGTTTACATGTTTGTACGATATCATGTTAAAATAGGTTTCTTTATGGTATACATCATGTATTAGTTATCTTACATCACACGGATTCTATTTGTCACTTTGGATTCTTGCATCATCATTATCTACCCATCCATGAAGGGAGGGCCATTCCATAGTTGGGAGATTGTATGAGGGATTGATGGTTTGTGGTGGTGTGAAAAATTACTTCAATGATGCTCTCCCTCCCTTCAATATTACTACACTAGAGACTTCACTTGAGATTACTTATGGATACTCCAAATTCATTGAGACTCACATGCTCCATGGAGATTATATCATTGTATATTATTATTAAGACATTTATATTGCTAAAACTATACTTTTTATTCATATGTACCATACAATAGTTGGCTAAATTTTTAATAATACTTTAATGAATTAATACAATCTTTATTCCTATAATTAACATTGTACCTATTCTTGATATTGATAATATGATTATGATCATTAGCTAAATATATTAGATATATACCTTTATATGGTTAATTAAAACTAATGTATTTAGTTAAAGCTCACTCTTGTAGGTTTCATCATGATGGAATCTATTAATTGAATTTGTGTAATTAATTTAAAAATATATTTTTTTAACCCTATTTTAGTAAAACCTAGTGGGGTTGTTACATTATAGTATTAGAGCTGAGGTTCAAATTCTAAGAATTAATATGCCCACTAACATAAAAGTATTCTCCTATTAAATAAGAAGAAGAATGGTGTGCACTATACTTGGAGGTGAGGATACCTCAAACACCAACCCTCTAGTAGATCCAAATTAGTTTTCCATTGACCAAACTATTAAATTGGATTAGATCCTCATAGCCATGCACAAAACTAGGGACCAAATCACATCCCTAGAGCAGGAAGCACATGGGCATGTTGAGGATAATGTTAAAAAAAAATTTAAAGATCATTTTTATTGAGTAGGAAAATCCTCAAGAGTAGAGGCATGAGGAAGTGACACAGGATGCAAAAGCTTGAGTAGCTATAGAGTTATCACAAGATATAAAAAAGGTGAATCCACCTAAGTTTGATGGAACTATTTTGGGAGATGGAGCTAAAATGTGGTTGATAAAGATGGAGAAATGTTTCAAGATTAAAAATTAATCTGAAGTCACCAAAGCATTTGAGAGCATTTCAGCTTGTTGGTGAAGCAACAAGTTGGTGGGAAAACAAGAAGCTCGAGATGAACCTCGACTCTATCACTGCTACTTGGGAATAGTTTGTGACATTGTTTAAGTCATGATGGCTTCCTTAGTTATATTTTGATTAGAAGCTGACAAATTTTTAGAACTTTAAGTAAGGAGACCTTACTATGAATAAATATTAGGATCAATTTACCAATATTCTAAAGTATGTACCTCGATATTAGGTAGATGAGAAGTTTATAATCAATAAATTCATTATGAGATTAAAACCCTAAATTGGTTGTGAGATGGATGTGCATGGGACATCTACCATGGATCAAGTATTCAAAAAGGTAGTCAAGCAGGAGTAGAAGTTGAAATATCTTACCCAAGTTAGAGATAAGCTCAATAAAAAAGTTGAGAAGTTATAAATCAACTTTAAAAAAAAACTGGAAGTAGAGGAGTGGAGACTCCAAGAGCCAATTTAAGAACCAAAATGCTAAGTTCAATTATAGCTTAGGGAATAAGAAACTTGGAAATGCTTTTAAGGGAGGTTCCAAGGGAAACCAATAGTTTGATAGGAAATGATCATCTAGAGGTTGTTTCATTTGTGGAGGTGATCATTATGCTCAAGAGTGTACTCAAGGTAAATTGGATGGAAAGAACAAGGGTTCTTCTCAATAAGAAACTTTTCAGTAGCAAATTCATGAATCTATTGATAATCATCAAGCTAAATTCTAAGCCTCTCTTATTGAACTATTAGTTATTTTGTTTGATCATCCATTTTATATTGACATTGTGGCTACAAAATGTTTTATTACTCCTAGAATGCTTAATAAGTTTTCTATAAAAGCTAGGGTTACGGAAAATGCATAGTTAATATAGTATGGAAATGAGTCAAAGGTCAAGGTTGAAAAGTGTCTAGTGGAAGTTGAGATCAGGTTGTCTGAATTCATTATAATAGTGGATTTATATGCTACATAGTTAGGGTCATATGATGTGATCCTATGAGTAAATTGGTTTGTGGACAATAAATATAAGGTTGATTTTTATCTAAATAAGGTTGAGTGTCAAGATGATTTTGGAAATTAGACACAACTTCAGGGTGAGAAAAGAGAGTTGAAGCTTAGGCAAATTTATGTGATTCAAATCAAGAAGGCTCAGAAGAAGGGATGCCAAGCATTTATTATTAAAATAAATGAGATGGAGGAATCTAAGGAACTGTCCATTAAGGATTATCCTTTTTCTAAATAACTTTCAAGATGTGTTTCTAGAAGATTTGCCTGGATTACCACCCAAATGTGAGTTTGATTTCTTGATTAACATCATACCTTGATTTGAAATATAATCTAATGCACAATAAACGATGGTAACTACCAAAAAGTTTGAGTTGAAAGCTTAATTATAGGAGTTGTTATCAAAAGGGTTGATTTTACCAAGTTTACCACTATGGGGTGCACTAGTGGTGTTTGTCAATAAGAAATATGGTAATATTTTCTTGTATATTGATTACATGATGTTGAAAAAGGGAATAATTAAAAATAGACATCCATTGCCTCACATTGATGATCTCTTCAATCAGATGCAAGGGGTAACAGTCTTTTTTAAGATTGATCTTAGAGTAGGGTATCATCAGGTGAGAATCTAAGATGAAGATATTTTAAAAACAACATTCAAAAATTGATATTGGAAATGTGATTTTACAGTGTTACCTTTTAGGTTAACAAATGATCCAACAACATTTATGAATCTCATGAATAGTGTGTTTAGGGATTATTTAGACCACTTTATATTGGGTTTTTAAGATGACATCCTCATATATTGTAAGGATGAATAAGAACATATTCAACATCTAAAACTAGTTTTACAACATTTTTAGAAGCAAAAATTATACGACAAGTTGTCCAAGTGTGCATTTTTTTCAAAAAAAAGTGTAGTATTTGGGACACATCATCTCCATGGATGGAATTTAAGTGGATCCATAATGGAATGGATAGTGCCTCAAAATGTGCATGAGGTAAGTATTTTTATAGGATTAGTAGACTATTACTAAAAATTTGTCCAAATTTATCAAAGATAGCTAACCCAATTACCTCTCTTCAGTGGAAGAATCAAAGTTTTGTTTGGTTAGACAAGTGTGAGAAAGCCTTTTAGGATATCAAAAGGAAGATCACTTCGGTACCTATGCTAATAATTATTGATCATAATGGTCAATTCTCAGTGATCATGGATGCATCTAGGGATGGAATTTAAGGAATTATTATGCAAGATGGTTCAGTTGTAGTATATGAGTTTGAAAAACTGAAGCCTAATGAGGTAAATTATGCCCCTCATAGTCTGTAACTTGCTACAATAGTGTATGCCTTACATGTTTATAGGCATTATCTATTGGGGAAACCATTTGAGATTACTAATGACAACTTAGGACTCAAGTACATCTTCACCCAATCAAACCTAAATGCACATCAGAGACATTGGTTGTAATTCTTATTTGATTATAATTTTGATATTAACTATATTAAGGGCAAGGAACATAGAGTTACTAATGATCTAAGCCATATAAGTACATATCAGTTATGGATACTGTTAGGAGTAATTTCCATGATCAAGTAATCAAATTCTTGACAAGAAATGAATTCTATGATTAGGTCAAGAAATCATTGTAAGAGAATGATTAGAGTCCTAAGTATAAATGATTCAAGATAGAGAGTGATGGTATTTTGAGGTATAATGGTAGGATGAATGTGCCTAATATAAATAATATGAGGAGCATGGCTATAAAATAATTACATAATACCCCATATTCAAGACATCCAAGTGTAACCAAGATCATGGCTAAGTGAAGACCTCTCTATTTTTAGAAAGGAATCAAGAAAGATGCAATGATTTTTTAGTCTTGTTGTTTGGAATGCCAGCATGTGAAAGTTGAACATGTGCATTTGACATGATTGTTATATCCTCATGATATACCAAAATGGAAGTGTCAAGTGATTAAAATGGACTTTGTTCAAGGGTTGCCATTATAATGAAACTAGCAACTTGATATATGATGCACTTATACTTATAAAGAGATTCATGAAAGAGGTGTACCGATTGCATGGATTTTTAGAAAAGATCATTTTAGATCTAGATCAAAGAATTAATTCTAGATTTTGGTTGACATTGAATTCAAATTTTGGCATGTAGTTGAATTTCAACACTGCATATGACCTAAAAATTGATGGACAAATAGAGAGGGTTAACCAAGTTTTAGATCTCCTTTAGATGTATTGCATAGATAAAACATACAAGTGGGAGGAGTACATTACATTAGTTGAGTTTTCTTACAATAACTCATACTAATTAGTGTTATACATGGATATGTTTGAGGCATTATATGGAAAGAAGCGTAGAACACTAATTAGTTAGGACATGTTAGAAGAGAGGGTAGTCTTTAGACCTAAGATGCTTATGAAAATGGAAGACCAAGTTAGAACAATCAAACAGAGGTTGGTTGAGGTCAATGATAGAAAAAAAAATTATGTTGATCTAAAGAGAATAATAAGACAATTTTATGTTGGTGATAAAGTATTTCTATGGGTTAAACCTTAAAAATATTTTAATAAGTTTAGGAAGTTAGCTAAACTTTCACCTAGATATGTGGGACCCTTCGAGGTTCTAGAAGTTATCAACCTAGTAACATATAGGATTTCATTGCCACCATATCTATCTCTTTTGAATAATTTTACCGATCCTTCACATTTGTTGTATTGAAATGCTTTATAGGTTCTAGATCCTAGGGTGGTCATAGTAGAACCAATCAGAATAATTAACACTAACAAATTCAATTTATGTAATAAAGAAGTGTCATAGTGTAAGGTTCAGTGAGACCAATATTATAAAGATAGTTCTACTTGGGAGGATTATGATGCATTTTATAGGCTATTTCCACATTTATTTACTTAATATGTTACTAGATATTGTTTTATTTTTTGTTGAATAATGTTTAAAATTTAAAACTTATGTTTGAATAAGTGTCATCGAGATGATGACCAACTTTGGGGGGAAGGATGTCGCATCCCAATTTCTCTCTAGACCTAATAACCTATTTATTTATGGATTTCCATGGTTATTGTTTGGTTAATTACTATTTTGGTTAAGCTAGATTACATTTACTGAGTTATAGATAATGAGTTCTATGTTGCTTAATTTACATGATTGTTAATTATGGAGTTAGTAGTACTTACATATTATGTACATGATGATCATGTTTGTTAGTTTATTATAATAAAATATTAAGAATTTAATATTATTTTGGGATAACTACCTTCATTATTTTGAGGTGGATACATGATAGATCCATCCCTTAGAATATGATGGATGGCATCATCAGAGAGGGTGGTTTAGATAGAGGCATTGGGGATTGATAGATGAAAAAACTAAAAACCCACACACACCATGATAGTTAACATGCTTTAAACTCATTGATTGATTTGATAGATAATATTTGATTTTAGTTATAATCATGCTTTATATGATTAAATATGGTTGTGTGTTGCATTTATGTTGTCTGAATTGATTTGCTTCATATAATGATTATTGCTTTAGAGTATGATTTAGAATCTTTATTGTGCTTTCTTGCTACAAACTTTGGAAGTATGTGTGTTTTGTTGGGGATCAACCAACAATGATTACACTTGTGAAAGCAATAAACGTGAAAATAAATTAGATAGATAAGTAACTAGAATGATAAATAGCACAGAACAAGAGATACAAGAAACCACCCTGAAAACTTGTATTAAAACTCTTTACAAAAGGAATACAATTGAAGAAACTTCTTTCTTCCACATCTCTCTCAGATGCACAAGATCTCTCTCTAGATCTCTATTCCTCAAGAGCTCTCTCTCTCAAGTAAAATCAATTCCAACAACCTGGATTGATACAACTCTGTACTGTCCTTCAAACATTCACAATGTTCTACTCATACAATTCAACATACTAAGCTAAGAAGATCTTTCCTACATATAGAATTAGGAAACATGCACTTACAACAAACAGTTAAGCCACTTGAACAAGGGCTCTAAAAATAATATTGCTAATAATAGAGACGCGAGCTTAAGACTATGACTCAAACTCATCATGCAAACACTCGCTTCTATCCTCGAAAATAGCTTTCTGGACACACATGTAACTGACATTGATTCTTGTTGCTTGCCTGTGACTGTCATCAGCCAACCCACTATCGACGTCGGTGCCTTTAAAACTGCACCTTGCCGACATCGGTCGCTCCTGACTGATGTCGGTGTCTGTGTAGACCCAAAACTAATAATGTATGCTCCTTAGTGAAGCTTTTAGCTCCACACCCTAACAATCTCCCACTTGGAGATAAACAACTGCACCAGTACCTATACAACAACATCTTCTAGCTCCTCCATCTTCAGCTCAATCATGAAGACCAACAGAAGTTGAATGAAGATTCAACTTCTCCTTTGTAACTGGCTTGGTTAACATATCAACAGGATTCCTATCTGTATGGATCTTTTCCAGCTTCAACTCACCATCTTCTAATACCTTCTGTATGAAGTGGTACCTTAGCTGTATGTGCTTGGTTCTTGAGTGAAAGGCTAAGTTCTTAGCCAAATGGATTGCACTCTGATTGTCACTATACAATCTGCAACTTCCATGCTCCCTTCCAAGCTCTTTCATGAACCATGTCATCCATATCATCTCTTTGCTAGCTTCTGTGGCTGCAATATACTCTGCTTCTGTAGTTGACAAGGCAACAACCTTCTGCAACTTTGATATCTAGCTAACCACCGTTCCACCTACAGTAAAAACATAACTTGTGGTGCTCCTCCTACCATCCAAATCACCTGCCATATCTGAATCTACATAGCCATGTAGAGAAGTATCTGAACCTCCATAGCACAAGTGTCTACTGCTGGTTCCTCTCAGATATCTAAGGATCCACTGAACTGCTTTCCAATGTTCCTTACCTAGATTGGCCATATACTTACTTACTACTCCCACTACTTGGGCAATATCCGGTCTAGTACACACCATTGCATACATCAAACTTCCTACTATGGAAGAATATGGAACCTTACTCATGTACTCTACCTCATCATGTGAATTAGGACATTGTTCTTTACTCAACTTAAAATGTCTAGCCAAAGGTGTGCTTACCGGTTTAGCATCCTGCATATTGAATCGTTTCAACACCTTGTCCACATAATCCTCTTGAGACAATATCAACCTGTGATTTTTCCTGTCTCTGTTAATGCTCATGCCAAGGATTTTCTTTGATGCTCCCAAATCCTTCATAGCAAATGTTTGAGCTAATTTTACTTTAAGCTCAGAGATATCCTGCATGTGTGATCCTACAACCAGCATATCATCTACATACAACAATAAAATAATATATCTACCATTATCAAATCTCTTGAAATATACACAATGGTCAGATTGACACCTACTGTAGCCATGCTCAGTCATAAACCTGTCAAATTTCAAATACCATTGTCTAGGAGCTTGCTTGAGGCCATACAAGCTTTTCTTCAACCTGCACACCAACTTCTCCTTACCCTTGACCTCAAATCCTTCTGGCTGTTCCATGTATATTTCCTCATCTAAATCTCCATGAAGAAATGTTGTCTTAACATCTAGCTGCTCAAAAGCAACCAAAGACAATACAACCCATATAGAAGTCATTTTAACAACAGGAGAAAAAATCTCACCAAAATCAATACCTGGTTTTTGTGCAAATCCTTTCAATCTGGCCTTATATCTCATCTGTCCATTCTCACCTTCCTTCAACCTGTAGGTCCATCTGTTCTTCAGTGTCCTCTTACCAGCTGGCAACTCAACCAAATCCTATGTTTGGTTCTCTCTCAAGGACTCCATCTCCTCAACCATGCCACGCTCCCACTAACTCCTGGACTCCACCTGTAATGCTTCTTCAAAACTCTTTGGTTCTCCACCATCAGTTAGCAATAAATAGTATAAAGAAGGAGAATATCTAATTAGAGGCTTACTTACCCTTTTTGACCTCCTGATAGGTGTCTTAGACTCGTTCTCAACACGCTGTCCACCCAAATTCTCTGACAGTGACTGACCTCGGCCACCTATAGACCTGTTACTGGCCGACGCTGGTTCTTCCTGGCCGACATCAGTTTTTGTTTTGCCAACGTCGGTCTCTGTATGGCCGACGCCGGTTTCTGTACTGCCGACGTCGGTCTCTGTGTTTTCCTGCAAGTGATTATTTCTTTTTCCTGCGAGCTCATTTTGGACCATCACTTCATCCAATTCACCATTGCTCTGCCCATATTGATTCAGCTTCCTCATCTGATCACTATACATCACTTTTTCATTGAAAACAACATCACGGCTCCTAATTACCTTGTTAGTTCCTAGATTCCAAAATTTAAAACCAAAATCGTCTGAGCCATAGCCAATAAACGTGCACCTCATAGACTTAGCATCAAGCTTCTTTCTATTTTCCTTATCTATGTGGACAAAGGCTTCACAACCAAAAACTTTGAGATATGAGAGATCTACCTTTTTACCTGTCCATGCCTCTTCTAGAATTCCACCATCTAGAGCTGTAGAGGGTCCTCTGTTAATCAGGTACACTGCGGTGTCAACAGCTTCTGCCCAAAACTCTAAGGGAAACCCAGCATGCAATCTCATACATCTTGCACACTCCATGATTGTTCTGTTCATCCTTTCAGCAATTCCATTTTGCTGAGGTGTCCTTAGAACCGTCCTTTGCCTACAGATTCCATGTGTATAATAATACCAGTTGAACTTAAGGCTACAAAACTCACTGCCATTATCAGATCTCAAGCACTTCAATCTTCTGCCTGTTTCATTCTCAACCATAGCTTTTCAAATCTTAAAAGTCTCAAAAACATTAGATTTCTTCTTAATACAGTAGATCCATACCTTTCTTGTAGCATCATCTATGAACATAACATAGTACTGTGATCCTCCAATAGAGGCTACCTGAGCCGGTCCCCACACGTCTGTGTGAACAAGCTGCAACATATGCCTTTTCTTAGTAGACCTAGTCTTGAGAAAACTAACCCTTTTCTATTTTATAAATACCCAATGCTCATAAAATTCTAGATCCATACTTTTCAAATCTGAAAGCTTACCTTTAGACTTAAGAATTGACATTCCCTTCTCACTCATGTGGCCAAGCCTTGAGTGCCACAATTTAGCATCCACATCTGAAGTAGATAATACAGAAGGAGATTTGTTAGTAACACAATTACACAAATAGAGAGTACCTTCTCTCTTACCTCTGGCCATAACAAGTGCACCCTTGGTCACCTTCCAAGATTCTGCTGTGAGAGTTACTGTACAACCCTCATCCCCTAACTTTCTTGCAGAAATCAAATTTCTCTTCAAGTTAGGAACATGCATCACATCTCTCAACACCCATGTGTTGCCATTCTGCATCTTCAGCTGCACTTTACCTTTGCCAATAATCTTACAAGGCTCATCATCCCCTAAGTACACTATTCCAAAATTTCCATGGATATAGTCACTGAAATATTCTTTGTTAGGGGTAGCATGGAAAGATGCACCAGAATCTAATACCCAAGATTCTATATTATTATGCAAAGAGAAAATTAGAGCATCTTGTGCAATACCTGCAACCTTTGCCTCTTCCTTTCCTTCATGCTGATTGTCCTCCTTAGGCTTTGACCAACAATCTCTGCTTATGTGCCCCATCTTTCCACAATTCCAACATTGTGGCCTCTTGTCGTTTCTGGATTTGGATCTGCCTCTCCCCTTAGACTTAGATCTTGATCTCCTCTTGCTCTTCTCTTTTTGCCTTCCCCTACTCTCGAGATTTAAAGCGTTCCCTAATGTTTTCTCTGTGCTTTTCCTACGAATTTCCTCATTCAAGATAACACTAACAACATCCTCTACTTTTAAAATATTTGAAGTAGATGCAGTATTAGAAACTGCCATTACCAAGCCATGCTAGCTTTCAGGCAAAGAACATAATATTAAAAGAGCTTTTATTTCATCATCAAATACAATATTGACTGAACTCAATTGATTAACAATTCCATGGAAATCATTCAGGTGATTAGATACAGATCCACCTTCTTGCATATGCAAATTAAATAACTGCTTCATAAGATATACATTATTAGAAGCTGAGGGTTTTTCATACAAATTTGCTAACGTAGTCATTAACTCTATCATTGTTTTTGCTTGTGATAAATTAGATATCACAGTGGATGCCAGACTCAGTCTTATAGACCCCAGAGCCTTTCTGTCAAGAACTTCCCATTCTTCATCCTCCATGTCCTTAGGCTTCTTTGCAATCCCACCTAATGGTAAGTAAAGATCTTTCTGATACAGATAGTCCTCTATCTGCATTCTCCAATGTTGATAGTTCTTGCCATTAAAATTTTCCATTCTCAATTTACTTTCTTCTACCATTGCTTCTCCCACTCAAACAGAAATCCCTGCAGAAACCCCTGTGAGCAACCTGTAATCAATACACACTATACAGATCTGAACCACCTGTTAGTGAACCTGAGCTCTGATACCACTTGTTGGGGATCAACCAATAATGATTACACTTGTGAAAGCAATAAATACAGAAATAAATTAGATAGATAAGTAACTAGAATGATAAATAGCACAGAACAAGAGATACAAGAAACCACCCTGAAAACTTGTATTAAAACTCTTTACAAAAGGAATACAATTGAAGAAACTTCTTTCTTCCATATCTCTCTCAGATGCACAATATCTCTCTCTAGATCTCTATTCCTCAAGAGCTCTCTCTCTCAAGTACAATCAATTCCAACAACCTGGATTGATACAACTCTGTACTGTCCTTCAAACATTCACAATGTTCTACTCATACAATTCAACATACTAAGCTAAGAAGATCTTTCCTACATATAGAATTAGGAAACATGCACTTACAACAAATAGTTAAGCCACTTGAACAAGGGCTCTAAAAATAATATTGCTAATAATAGAGACGCGAGCTTAAGACTACGACTCAAACTCATCATGCAAACACTCGCTTCTGTCCTCGAAAATAGCTTTCTGGACACATAGGTAACCGACGTTGGTTCCTGTTGCTTGCTTGTGACCGTCATCGGCCAACCCACTGCCGATGTCGGTGCCTCTGCAACTGCACCTTGCCGACGTCGGTCGCTCCTGACCGATGCCGGTGTCTATGTAGACCCGAAACTGATAATGTATGCTCCTTGGTGAAGCTTTTAGCTCCACACCCTAACATGTTTGTCTTCAAAATTAGCAATGTCTTAATACTTTTCTAAGAAATTTATTGGCATTGTGTGTGCTAAATGAATATCGGATATACTAAGTAGAAATGCAAGAGTTAAATTAGTTTGGCATGATCATTGTGATATTAGTTATATTGACTAATGATTATTGTAAAGTATTTATGCTTAGGCATTGTTAATAACCCTATGATAAGTCAATTACAATAATTAAATTGCTTGATGAATATTTTTGAAGTCATTGTGTATATTCAATATGGTAATTTCTAGTTGTAAGGGTTAATTTCATTGTTAATAATTATAATGTTTTAATGACTTTTTGTGAAAGTCGATGGCATTGTTAATAAGGGAAGCCAATGTTGCATGAATACAATTTTGAAGGAATTATTATTATTATTATTATTATTATTATTATTATTATTATTATTTAACAATTAAAAGTTTGATATAAGGGTTTTAATATAAGCATTGACTTGTGTTATTAAACCATTATGCAAACAATCACGAAGTCTAGGATTTTTGGCATGAGAAAACATAGGACTATTAGTCATTTGTGAGTTATTTTTCATGCATAGAATTAGCCATTGAAATTTCTAGGGAGATTTGAAAATATATTATCATGGATTTAAGCATGAAAATGGATAAAAAGGCAAAAGACAAAGTTTTTGGGATATGACAGAGGATGAAAGACTAGAAAGAAAGAAGAGACTTAGAGGAATTGGGAGAAAAGGTTCTAGTTTTGTTAATTTGTCTTCATTACTAGGTTGGTTTCATTGATAAAATTCTTACATATGTTGTAAGGAATTAATGATGAATTCTAGTAATATTTAATAATATTTTTTATTTGTTTCATTATTTTAAAATTTTGTTAAAAAGGGATAAATTCTCTACCATGTGGATGGCTCAACCATCCACAAATTTGAGCATATAACCTAGAATTCCTGGGTCAAATGACCATGGTATATATGGAATACCAAGTTATATTATTATGTGAACCTATTTAACACAAATTCAAACCCTTGGTTTTGGATATGGAAAATAAATTTAGTTGACATAACTTATATAACTGGGTAAACCCTAGTATGAGATAAAATCTTACTGTATTCTATGCAAAATATAATTGATAGAAATTATTATGAGGAGATTTATATGTATAATAAGGAATGTTTTGAAAACCTTAGGAAAACTAAAGAGGGATTTTAATATTTTAATATATGGTTATGTATTTTTAAACTCTATTGAAACTATATGGGTATGTATTTTTAAACTTTGTTAAAACAAGACACAGTACATTGAACCTTTCTATTCATAGACACATATTTGTGTCAAGATAATAAATATGATCGAGTATTAAGGGTTAAAACTTATGGTTTAAAAAACTAGTTATAAATCATTATTTTTGTATATAATTATCTATTTAATTATTTATTAGTTTGAGACAAGTTTTATAGCCTATATTAGGGTACAGAGATATGAATTTGGTTATGATGAACAAGTTTTTGAATTATAGGCAGATGCAAACTTGTAGGTGGGTCAACTGATTTTATAAAACTACACTCCAGCTTAGGAACTTCTAATTTTGGCTGAAAGGTATAAAAACACATTAGAATATTCATTTAATCTTAAGCTATGACATGATTAACCTGTCAATATAAATAATATGATGTAATTATATAAATACATAACTGATCAAGACACATGTTATAGTTTTCTATTTTTTATATATAAACATACATGGACATATTCATATGACCTATAGGTGTTGGGTAAATGAAAGGACATATATATATATATATATATATATATATATATATATGCATATGTTGATATATGTTTATATGAGTAAATCAAGTTCAGGTTATAGTGATCTATTTTCATATATAATAGTGAAAGCGCGCACGTGCACACACACACACATGTATGTATGTATGTATGTATGTATATATATAGGTTTGAACCAATAACAGATTTATATATTGATTTGGTTACCTATTGTATTTATTTTTGGATATATATACAAATGTATTCATTCCTAAATACATTGAAAAATGCTATAAATATATGACCCAAACTTAATAAATCAATATATCTATTCACTTATATATCCTATACAATAATGAAAATTGAAATACATTTGTATAAGGTTGTATTATGACTATGAGTTTAGTAAGTTTTGGTTATCTTGAAAATTTATTATTTTTTCAATTTAATGAAAACTATATAATATAGTTGGCTAAGTTTGAGTATATGACTGTATACATTTGTTACATAAAACATGAATATAGAGTATAATAATAAAGTATATAGTCAAATTACTTTATTTTGAGTTGAATTATATTGTGAAGAGTATATGATAATGACTAGTTGATTATCTACTTGTACAAGATACTCTAGTTAATGGATAAAAGTTTGGTCTAATTGGAGTATAATGTATATAATACATATTTACATTGGATGTTGACTTAATTCATTATATATATATAGTTGAGTGTTTGATTGATATATAAATATACATAATATATATTATTTATTGATTTATTACAAATATAATATGTGTATACCCCCCGTCCCTCCCCCACCACACACACACATGCACGCATGAATGCATATGCGCGTGCACACACACACACACACACACACACACACACACACACACACACACACACACACACACACACACACACACACACACACACACACACACACACACACACACACACACACAACAATCATATTAAGTTTTGCTAGCATTTGGTTAGCTTATATATATATATTCATGAGATATGAAAATAAAGAAATAAGATGTTAAAATTGATGTTATATAGATGGATGACATAACAATTAAAGTTAAATATTAATATTATGTGACTTGATGTCTAGATATACTTCTTACCATAATGGTATGAGTTTATTGAGGACTATTTTTAAAACTATTTATTATTACAACAATAAATTATATGTTTTGGATTCCTTACATTTCATTTGATGTACTAAATGAATGTTTTTATTATTTCCTTAGCATATAATTATCTGTTTATAGGGAATATTTTATATGAATATGTTAGTTTTTATATTTTATTTATATAAAAAAATCTCACATTAATGACCTTAAATAATTAGTGTGATGGATTTTAATCACTTAATTAGTGTCACTAATGCATAGATAAGGTGTAATCCAATTGAGTGGTGTGTATGAAATTAAATGTTCTTAGAGATCAATAACTATATGCAAACTTTGGCCAAAGTAATGTTTATAGTTAAATATTATCATTTCATATATTTGATTTAGTTTACATTTTTGTATGATATAATGTTAAAATAGGTTTATTTATGGTATACATCATGTATTAGCTATCTTACAACACATGGATTTTGGTTGTCACTCTATATTCTTGTACTATACTTATCTACCCATCCATGAAGGGAGGGCCATTCCATAGTTGAAATATTGTGTGGGGGATCAATGGTTTGTGGTTGGTGTAGAAAAGCACTCAGATAATGCTCTCCCTCTCTTCAATAGTACTACATTAGAGACTACACTGGAGATTACTTATGGATATTATGAGTTCATTAAGACTCACATGCTCTTTTGAACTTTATATCATTGTATATTATTATTAAGATATTTATATTGTTAAAACTATACTTTTTATTCATATGTACCATATAGTAGTTGTCTATAATATTTAATTTCAATCATGGATGAATTTGTAACAATTTTTTTATGAATTAATGTAGTCTTTATTCTTGTAATCAACATTGTACTGTTCTTGATATTGATAATATGATTGTGATCATTAGCTAAATAGATTATCTATATACCATTGTATGAGTAATTAAAACTAATGTATTTAGTTAAATATCACTCTTGTAGGTTTCATCATGATGGAATATGTTAATTGAATTTGTGTAATTAATTTTAAAAAAACTACCCTATTCTAGTAAAACCCAATGGGTTGTTACAGGCTTGACATCTATGATAGATCTAGGGGATTGGATGCTTTGACACATGGTGATGTGGCACCTTCCTATTTGGCCATGATATCCTAAGATCTAACATCTATGATAGGTATGAGGTATTGGATGATCTGATACATGGTGACATGGTGCCTTCTCATTTAGATAGACTCTCTTGAGATCTAACATCTCTAACAGGTTTGGGGGATTGGTTTCTTTGACACATGACAATGTGGTACATTCCTATTTGGTCAAGATCTCTTACGCTCTAACTTATCTAATAGGTCTAAAGGACTAGCCACTCTAACACATGGAAACATGGTGCTTCTCATTTAAATGGGCTCTCCTAGGCTCTACATCTCTGATAGGTTTGGGGAACTAGTTGCTCTAACACATGATGATGTGGCACCTTCTAATTTAGCTAAGATCTCTAGGGATCTAACATCTCTAATAGGTCTAGGGGATTGGCTATTATAACACATGATAACATGGCACATTATCATTTGGCTAGGCTCATATGGGCTCTAACATTTATGATAGGTTTAGGGTATTGACTTCTCTAACACATGGTGACATGGTGCCTTCCTATTTGGCTAGGCTCTCATCGGCTTTGACATCTCTAAAAGGTTTGGGTGGCTAGCTACTCTAACACATGGTGATGTAGAACCTTCTAATTTATTTATGATCTATGAAATTCACAAAAAATACTAATTAATAAAATGAAAAGGAACATGATACATTAAAAACTTATTTTTTAGTTATGGAGATTTCAATTTTACCATGAACAGTGAGTCCATTTATTTGGTAATGAAATGAGACTCTGGGAGATTCTATCAAAATATGACCTACAATGTTAGTGTCATGATTCATAAAAGAACAAAATACCCTAGTCATAAAAGATAAAAGAGACCTATAACTACTTGGGGAAATTAGAGTGATGTATATTCTAAGGATTTAAGCAAGTACCATTAATGAGAACAAAATAAAAAACCCTAAAGATTTGGTTCATGAAATTTTTAGAGGGGTCCCCCATTTTGAATAAAATGGGGTGTGTTGGCAATAATAAAACCCTCATAACTTACCAAGAGGTTATTGGATAATTATATACCTCTATCATAACTAATATTGTCCCTTATCTATCAATACTATCCAAATTTATTTTACCAGTTGGTAACACCTTAGATCATTACATCTACCTTTGTATATGTGTTTTGTTTGTTAAATTTTCCTTAGTCATGTGTGTAGGTCCATGATTTTATTTTCCTTGCCTGGAAACCCTAACTTCACTTTTTACATCATATTGACTTGGAAAAGGAGGTTATAAAATTGGGTTGAACAATCCTAATCACTCTATGTTGAGTGATTAAACATTACCTACATTCCAATACTCTAAAGAGGGATCAAATGACATGTAATTCTCCCATGAATGTGTTTGTTTTCTCAATAATGATCCAATAGAATTAAATTTAATGCTTTAGCTTTTGGTACTTGATAACATGTAATCTTGAATTGCATTTTTTAATCTAGACTTGGTATTTTGATGTGTATGATTTCTGGATTATGCATAAAGGATGTGTGAATATATTTATTAATTTGAATGCCAAATAGTGACCAAGTTATCCCATATCCTAAGAGATTAGAATTTATTTGTATTTATAGATGAATCCTTGATATTTATTACCAAAATTATCATGAGAAACATGCTTAGGTTGACCCAAGGAAGAATTTTAAATTTGAAAAATAGACATTGGAGCTTATTGGACACTATTAGTAGAGTAAGACACATGTGTTAAATTACAATCATATGATTATTGTTGGTAGTGTATATATAAGGTAAAATAATGATCTATAATGTGGTGATGGTAGAATTAGGATTATAGAATGTTATTATACATACTTGGGAGATCCTAAATATGTATATTTAAAAACTGTGTTGACTAAGACAATAAGCAAATAAATAAATAGGGGAAAGTGTGTACAAAATTAAAATGTGTACACATGTCATTTATATCAAATATATGTCAAAAATAATATATTAAAGTGTCTAATACTAAATTTATGTTTCTGTAGAAACCTAGTTGACCAATCTAAGAGTTAACCAATTGTTTGAGTTTGTGAATCGTTGTCACCACATGAAAGATGATTGAAGAGATGAATGGGGTTGTGCCAAATTCTATAAGGATGATGGCATGATGGATTGATATCTTGGAATTAATATGTTTGGATAATATTGTGACCATCACTCTTTATTTATTTTTGGTCCTCAAATTAAATGTAAGTGAGACTATGAGACAATTTTTTATTTTTTATTTTCATGTAAAGTGAAAGAAATAGATAGTGATTGTTAAAAAAATCAAAGCCATACAACAAGGTAGGTGTGACCAAAGAGTGAAAGAGGTGGATCTTCCTTTGAATGTATTAAGACTAAAGCTGGCATTGAGATTACATCTTTTCTTCAATGGATCTTCCTTTGAATGTATTGAGATTACATCTTTCCTTCTTTATCTCATTGAAAACATATAGGTTATTCTCAATTCTTTTGGAATTGGTAATTATCCTTCCTAATTTGGATCTCCTTATCTCACACCCTTTGTCATGAAAGGTTAGTGTGTGTCCTTGATTGCAAATTTGACTCACACTAAGTAGGTTATGTTTTAGACCTTCCACATATAGTGCATTTTATGTCTTGGACTTTCCATTGTCCAAACTCAAGATACCCTTGTCAACTATATTAGTAGTTATGTTGTCTCCAAACCTCACTATTCCTATAACATTCATATTCAAAGAGATGAACTTGTTTATATCTCCTATCATATGGCTTGAGCACCCACTATATATATATATATATATATATATATATATATATATATATATATATATATGTATGTATGTATATATATATATGTATATATATATATATATGTATATATATATATATATGTATATATATATATATATGTATATATATATATATATACCATTTCATGCCTTTAGCTTGAATGTGAAAGGAAGTTTGAGCTAGTATAGATTCCTCTTTGGTCAATAGTCCATCTTGCTTCTTGAGCTCAATCTGATCCATCCTAGCTTGCTTTGGTTTCCATATCAATGTTTTATCATTATTATGCATTCTAGGAGCTTCGAATCTTTTGGACCTTATAAATCTATTAAAATAAAATATATCAATGTGTCTTATATTATGATAGATGTAGCAAGCAATATTTTTGTGCTTAACTTATTTTCATGATGACTTATCCTTTATATAATTGGGTTTATTAATTGATCTTTTCAAGCTGGTACTCTTGACATGTCTTGAATTCTCATGTTATCTCTCAAATCTACTCAACTTGTCTTTGAGTTGTTCATGCTCAACCTTAAATGAATCTATCTCTATCTTCAAATGGTCATATTCAACTTCCTTTGACTTACACCTTATGTTGACTTCTTCTAATTGACTTCTGAGATCTTTGATTATCTCCTTATGGTGTTTTAAGTCACTAAGGGTATTCATGAGGTCAAATTTAAGGTTTAACTCAACTTATGTTTCTTTAATATCATAGTAAACTTCTCCATCATACATGTTTTCTTCTTCTTGTTGATCACAAGACATTCTTGTGTTATTTTGGATCACCTTTAGAGTGGTTAAACTTGCCTTTAAAAGACCAGGATCTAATACCAATTGTTGGAAGCACAACCAATTAGAGGGGGGGGTGAATTAGTGATAATTTTTTTTATTCATGTCCACTCATTATTAATTAATAATTAAAACCAATATAGTGATTAAAAAATGCATTTAGAACCATTCATATAAGCATGAAGAAAGTACATAACTTATGAACACAAGATCTATGTGGGAAAATCTCATGGGGAATAAAAACCATAGAAAAATATCTTGGACAGCTTGTCCTATAATACCATTAATCAAATTTAGTTGAGTACCAACCCAATAAGGAATACAAACCCCTAAGTTTACCAAACACCAACTTGACTTTAGCAAGCACCAACTTGCTAGGAGTCTACAACCCCCTTGCTAATCAAGAACCCACTTGATAAACACTTTGAACCTATCCACCTTGGTATTTATACCCTATCACAACTGATGATGTTATTTTGTTTCTTTTCACACTCAAAACTACCTCTCATAAGCAAAATTGTTCTTTACCTTTTTCATGCAATTAACTCTTCTATGGCTTGATTAGGTCATATGATGTTTATAATCATATTTATTAACCATATTTGATATTCATGATGGTTTATATATATCATCCTAATGGTCTATATGACCTAATTCATATTTTAAAATCTCTATCTCATTTTATTTTTATACTTATGTTCTCAACTTGGACAATTGAGCCTACTAGGCCTTATTCTTATACTTGACTCTTGCATGCACATAAATTCATCAACCAAAACCATATCCACCTATGGATTACATTTTAAATGATTAAAATAAAATGTTTAATACATGAAAAAACCACTACATATGTCATTCATCACTCATAAAGGCTAGAACAATAATTAGGCCTAAAGGAGACCTAACACAATTAGTCCTTCTCAAGCAACACGTTACACTTATCCATATTAAAAATTATTTAGCCTCCATAAATAGATGAAAAAATTTAAAAAAAAACATAAAATATACCCATGATAACATAAATTTAGTTCCATACACATTTTATTTCAATTCACTACTTGGACCTCATCATTAGCACCAGTCATAATTAGGCCTTCACACACCCATAATGCCTATTTTAAACAAATAAAGAATAAAAAAAATTTAAACACATAAACATAAGAAAATAAAATATTCATAAAATTAAAGACCTAAATTTCATCACAAAATTAGTTTTATACTTCAACATAGAACTTAAAGCCTCAAACTTACTTCTACGACATGACCACTAAGAACTACTTGAATGCTCCAAAACCTAGTCTTGAACAATTGAGCACCAAAATCTAAAAAAGGACATTTAATGAATATAAATGAACTAATATGAACCTTAGAGACATTAATAGAATATTAATATTCATTATACTATTCAAATATGAGAAAATAAACTCATACTCATCTTTGCTAGATGACTACTCAGAATTGTCAAAAACTTCAAAAACACAATCATGAAAATAGTGACTTAAACACTTGTAGAATCATTATAATGAAATTTAAATGGGTTTATATTATCATTAAAAATACTTAGAACATATTTCAACAAATATATTATAATATACAATAGAAATATTGGTCTTACAGACCAATCTCATGACTTCACTATACACAAACCTCACTGTGTTA